>MU853427.1:104583-141144 GCA_033297235.1 Trichocladium antarcticum
GAAGAGACCGGCGAAGCTGGTGTGTAACCGCCCGGCCCGCGGTTTCAAACAGCCGGTGCAACACGACAACATCAACCCGCGGCGATCGCGTGGCCCAAGCAGGCCGGCCGGCCACCCCGTCTCTTCTCTTCTCTTCTCTTCTCTTCTCCTCCCCCCACCACCCACATCAGCACAGCACAGCACAGCACAGCACCGCACAGCAAGCGCAACACATCATCAGCAACATCACACAGCTCACGCCGTTACGTGGGGGCCCGCGGGACCGGAAGCCGAGAGCTGGAAACGGGGAGTGCACCACCGTCGTTCCGAAATAGCGCTAAACATGGGCCGGACCGACCGGCCGCCTATTACGGGAGTTAGTTGATAGCGGATGTCGATCTCTATTCTCTAGCATGGGATAATGTGTGGGGCGTCAGTGAGATGGGCCGGGCACGTTGGCGTTTGGTTTATAGCGGCGGTTGGTGGTGATGATATCAGAGTTGCTTACGGGGTTGGGGCCAATGTTTTGGGGGATACCGTAGATTATCATCCTTTCAAATAAAAGCAAATGTGTCGCTACAAATCACGGCTCGCTAGAAATACCAAACCCAGCCGCGTCAGAGCTTCGCCTTGATCTCAATCGCCGAATGCCGTTCCCCGGCCCCCCTGAAATACGCCCTCACTGCCTCCCTTGCAGCGTCGACCACCCCCATGTCCTCCACCGTCGACGGCACATCCACCGCCTTGTCCACCTCCCCATGCACCGCATTCTCCACCAGCTCCCGCAGCACCCTTCTCATCGTCTTGCCGGACCGTGTCTTGGGGATCATGCCTCTCCCCTGGATCATCCCCCCCAGCGTGGCGATGGCGCCGATCTGGGTGCGGACCAGCGTCTGGATTTCGGCAAGAAGCTGCTGGTCCGAGATGGGCTGCGACGCGGTGACAAAGGCGAAGGGGAGGTGGCCTTTGAGGGCATCGGGGATGCCGATCACGCAGGCTTCGGCCACGAGCGGATGCGAGGTGATGGCCTGCTCGAGGGTGCCCGTGCTGAGGCGGTGGGCCGCGACGTTGATGATGTCGTCTGGATTGGGGTGTCAGCTTTGCGCACTGCCATTGCGGTTTACTTGGTCAGAACACGGGCAACTTGCCTGTCCGTGCCATGATGTGGATGTAGCCCTTCTCATCGATCCAGCCGGCATCGCCAGTGTCGATCCACTTGCCGCCGAACCGCTTCATGTAGCCCCTGTAGAACCTCTCCTCGTCTTCCCAGAGCGTGCGGAACGCCGTGGGTGCCAGAGGGAGGGCGAGGACGATATTGCCCATGTTGCCACGCGTAACCTCCTCGCCGTGGTCGTCGACAACCCTGGTCCTCAGTTAGCGTCGCCGAGGTTTTGCGACAACCTGTTCGGGGAAACACACCTCACGTCGAAACCAGGCATTGCCTTTCCAGCGCTGCCGGGCTTGATGAGCAGCGGCGGGTGGTCTTTGATATCCGTGATCCTGTCCTTGCCGGCATGTGGCACCAGCGCGACACCAGAAATCGGCGAGCCGGACTCGGAGGACCACCAGTTATCAACCACCTGCGAGCTCTCGGCACCGTATTTCCCGAGCAGGTCCTGGTACATGGTAATGATGGCCGGCTCGGATCGCTCTCCAGCCAGGAAGAGGGCCCGCAGACTCCTCAACCCCCCGCGCTCTCCGACGCGGGTGATGAATGAGTTGTCGGCATCATCTTTTCTGATGGCGCGCAAAGCTGTTGGGGCCGTGAACATGGTGTTGATCTGATACTCCTCAACCAGCCGCCAAAAGGCGGAGGCGTCAGGGGTGCCGACCGGCTTGCCCTCGTACAGGAGGGTGGCGGCACCTGTGAGGAGGGGCCCGTAGAGGGTGTAGCTGTGCGAGACGACCCAGCCGATGTCACTGAAGCAGCCCATCTTCAGCCATGTCAGCGGACCGGCGTGTGGGCGGCTTCTGGGGCGGTGACTTACCACATCGCCAGGGCCGTGGATGCCAAAGAGGTAGGAGATGGACAGGTGTAGGCCAACGGCATGACCGCCAGCCTCTCTGAGCACGCCCTTTGGCAAACCCGTCGTGCCGCTGGTGTAGATGATGTAGATGGGATCTGTCGACTTGACGGGCACACACTCGGCCTTGAGACCACGGGCACGGGCGCTCCTGACTAGGCTCTGCCACTTCCTCTCGCCGTACCGCCTGCGGATGGGCCGCCATGGCAGCTCGCCGCGCTGCCTATTTCACGTCAGTTGCCGCACCGGACTGGGAACGCGGGTTCCCTACCAGATGATAGTCTTTGCCGGCTTCCACGATGAGGTGCGGATAGCGCCTTCGATGAACTCGCGGTAGCCGATGGCGGGCTTGTTGCCGTCGATGCCGCAGGATGCCGTCAGGATGGCGGCAGGCCGCGATGCCTCGATCCGCTGGGCCAAGGCACCAGCCGCAAACCCCCCGAAAACAACAGCATGGATGGCCCCCAGGCGGTTGATGGCGAGGATACCAATCAGCGCGGCGGGGATCATGGGCACTGGACATGGCGTCAGCGCTCGGGTCGTGTGTCATGGAAACGGAAAAGACTCACTGTAGACAAGCACGACATCCCCCTTCTTGACACCCTCCTCCCGCAGCACGGCGGCAAAGACCTCGACCTCGTCAAGCAGCTGCTGGTACGTGAAGCGCTGCTTGGTGTTGGTGACGGGGCTGTCGTAGAAGATGGCCGGGGCGTCGCCGCAGCCGGCGAGGACGTGCCTGTCGATGCAGTTGTAGCATGTTGAGATCTCGCCGTCCGGGAACCACTCCCAGTGATCGTGGGAGACGCCCGTCTTGAGGTCCTTGGTGGCCCAGGCGAGCACGGCCGAGGGCTTCTTGTGCCAGTGCAAGTGCTCGGCCTGGCGGCCCCAGAAGTTCTCGGGGTCGGCGAGGGAGTGGTGGTGAACTTCGTCTTGCGGGTGGTCCATGGCGGCAAACTAGAGGACCCCCGGTTGTATGTGGAGGACAGGGCGCGGTAGTCTGGAGCGCGTCCCGGGTGCCTGTGGGCGTGTCTGTAACTGTTGGCCGTTGCTCCAGGACAAGAGGCGGATGATTCCTTTAATAGCCAGCTCTCCAGCCTCTACCCTCACCACTGCTGCCATCCCCGCATTCCGCTGCCCCGACCGACCCGGCCCTTGGGTCTCGAGCTGAGCTGGGGTCTGGGGGATCGGCGCGGGGGTTGAGGCGATTGGCTGCCCCCGTTGCATGCTTTGCCGAATCTAGCTCTGTGTACGGAGTGAGCCGAGCCTTAACCTTGGGAAACATGGGAAATGTGGGAAACAGCGGAAACACGGGATTCCATCTGCGATCCCGATGACGCACAGATTGTGTGGGCGATCCGGATTCCGTCTTTTTCTCGTCGAGGGATGGCACTAGCGACCCAGGCAGCACACCGGCCGCGCTTTCCCCGAGGATGGACGAGCCGACACCGGCCTGTTGTTGCCAGTCGACTCCCTCGTGACTGCCACTGCACGCCTTTTCCAGCGCAGTTTGCCATCTGTGCCTCTGTGGTTGGCCTGAGCGTTTGGCCACGACCTCGGAACCCAACAAGGGGTCGCCAGATCGTGCATTGCATTAGCCCCCTTTTCCCAGCGGCTTTCTTATTTCGCAACGACGCATTCTGCGATTGCGCAATGGTCGCATCGGAGCATGCCATTACCGGAATCTGATTGTTTGTTTGCCGGAGCAAATATGGGCTGTGGCGCACGCAATGGAATGAGGCGGCCGCAGAAGGACTTCCAACCGCTGCGAGGAAGGACCCCAGGAGCATGGGCAGGTCCGCGGGCGTCGCATGTACGGATACAAGGCGCAGGCTGCGGCGTGGAAGGGTGGCACTGTGTTCGGACGGAAATAGGTATAATTCCTAGTTCGGATGACATGCTCCACTTGATCACCGTGTGGTGTTGATGCCGGATCAGAGGGGGTGCAAGATACCGTGTCTTAGCCAATCCCAGTAGCAAGCAAGAACCTCACCGCTGGGGAATATAAGCACGGCTGTCTAAAGAACAGGCAAAACGCGAGACTTTCCCATCAGTGGAGAAAACAGAGCACGCGTATATATGTAACTCCATTATAGGAGACGAAGCCTGCATCTTGGACTAAAACAACCCACCAGCGACGCGGCGTAAGGGGAACACACTCGACACCAGACAGTCGCTGCAAGATGCAAGATTGAAAAGTGTTTGTATTGTCGACTGGAACACAATTCAAGAGAAGACGCCGAGGACCGAGAACAACACCCGTGCCTGATCCTCGAGCACGAACATCGATCATACGAGTCCCCGACGCAGAGGTAACAAACGGCGCCTAATCCCGTCCCGATGGAGCAGGACCCTGCAATTCTCTATCCAACCACATCTCCCACCATCCTCCACACGACCCCATCTCGCGACGTGCCCTCTTCCCCTTCCCACCCATCATGAAAGTCGATTAAGAATTACAGCCCGGCGCTGGGTCCTGGTCCGGGCGCGGAAACATGCAAAGTGGTCATCATGACTCAGAACGGGTGAATTTAGAGGAGCAGAGCAGCGAAGCCGAGGACACCGGCGAGGCCGGCGGCAGCGACCTTGCCAGCGCCGCCAGTGACGGGGCCGGTCGTGGTGGGCTGGGGGACGATGTGGCTGATGGTGCCGATGGGGGTCTGGATGGGGGTCTGGATGGGGACGGCAGAGGTCGCGGCGGCAGAGGTCGGGACCGCCGGGCCGGTGCTGTTGTGGTAGACGGGGGGAGGGGGGCTGGTGGCATGTCATGGTTAGCCATGGGTGTGTTCCCAGCACGGACGGAGATGCAACAAGACGCACCATTCCTGGCAGATCACGGACGAGACGGTCGTGATGGGGCGCACAATGGTGCACGGCTCGAGAGTCAGGGTGGTAGCCTGGTGAGCAGAGTTGGTTAGCTGCGAGTTCGCCGACACGGTGAGCTTGTAGGGAATGGCGCCGGCTAGGCGGTCGATCGCAGGAAGCGTAACGGGGGTGGAAGCCGTCTCCAACTCGCGTCCCGCTTGGCCTGCGCCGGATCCCCCACAAGCGCTAGATTGCAGCGTACCTCGGTGACGGTGATGGTGGAGCCGCCATGGGTGACGGTGGTGGCCTCAGGGCAGTAGGTGGTGAGGGCGGTGACAATCTCGGTGGTGTAGACCACGTTAGCGCCAGCCGAGGTGGTGGCGTTGTTGGCGAAGGCCGCAGCGCCGGCGGCGAGGGCAAGGACAGCAGCGGTGAACTTCATTTTGACTGATTTGTTCGGGTATCAAACATGTACTGGACGAGTAGTCGTTAAGTGGATTTGTGAGAGTCGGGGGCGTGAAAGTCCGAGTGTTCGTTTGTAACGAGTGTAATTGACCAAAAAGTCGGTTTGCTGAGAGAGCGTGTGGGTGGAGAGGGAAAGGGGGGAACGAGGCCAGGGTGTGTGAGCGGACTCGCGATTTATAGCAGCCTAACCGGCGAGTAAGCACAGCGCGGCGGATGAGGTGACATCCTGGCTGATGCCCACGGGGGTGCGGCCCCATGCTCAACGCCGTCGCAATTTTTCCAAGCCGCCTGGTGCCCCCCCAACCGAAAATGGCAAGAGTCAGTTGCCGGCGCAGGGGGGCGGTGGACCAGAGTGGGAATAGCGGGAACGGCGGCGGCCAACGAGGCCCGCCCGTTGCTTGGGAGCGGTCTGCCCTGAAAGTCGACAATTTCCTGGCTCCCGGGGGCTTGCAGGGATGACCAGACATCGGGCCTCAGATTCGCTGTTTTTCCCGCGCGCATTTCATCACATCTTGGGGTTCAGCAGTTCAGCTCCTAACCGGCCGCCTTACTGGACGGTCCCGTCTATTCGCGGCCTGTTGTGCAAAGCGGTGGGACACTGCCGTGGGAGACCTGAATTCGAGATGTTGCGCGAGCTCAGGCAGGGATGGATGGCTGCAGCCCGCTCAGGGGTCGTGCCGTACCTGCAGATGGCGCTGGAAATGAGATGCCAAGCCTGGTGCGTGCGTGCCTTGCATGCGGAGCAAACACCAACGGCCCAGGCCTCCCAGGGCTACGGGAGATGATTGACCAGTTTGACAGCATTTCGTTGGTTCAAGATCTGTACCCCGTACTGTCAGGCCAAAACATCTGGTATGTTCCATACACCGTACTGCTCGTCGCTGCCCCTTCATATCCCGCCTCAGTGGTATTTCGAGATAACCCACACAGATACGCCCCAGGGGTGCGTCACATCACGTCGGACGGGGGCGCATACTCGGGCAGCGAGCCTTTTTATCGTTTTGCTTACTTCGCAGTTCCCTGACAGACAATACAAGCGAGAGATATATGTGTATTCATAAATACGCTCATATTCCTTGAAGCCGGCCTTTTCATGACCTTGATCTGCGAAGTTGGCCCTGTTTTACCAAACACAGCCTTTAATTCCCAAGATCGACGCATATTCAAGCTGTCATCGAGATGCCGGCCTGACCGGAAGGGTGGGGTCAATCGCCGAGCTATGTCCCCGGGCGAAACGCACGTCATCGGATGGCGCCTCCGCGATGATCTAGCATTTGTCATCCGCAGTCGACTCAAAAGCCTCGACGGAATTGGTAGTCGGATCGGGTTCTGAGGCCAGCGGCGACACCCATATCGTGACTTTTCTTTACTAACCATCAGCCTCTTACTGTGACCAAACATGGCAAATGTCATGAGAGCGGTTGGCAAGTGGCCCCCCGACTTGCCGGAGATAACCCCACTCCCCACCAACACCAAACTAACACCACAGCAGACATCAAGGGCGGCAAAGGCCATGCCGACGCCCTCTTCATCAACGATGCCACGCCCAAGCCCGAGCCCGCCGCCGGCCAAGCCCTCGTCAAGGTCCGAGCCTTTGGCCTGAATCGCATGGACCTCATCCAGCGCGAGGGGCACTACCCCCTCCCGCCGCACGCGCCAACGACCCTGGGCGTCGAGTTCAGCGGCACCATCGAGTCCTTCGGGCCCGGCGACCACGACGGCGGGTTCGCGGTCGGCGACGACGTCTTCGGCCTGGCCTACGGCGGCGCCTACGCCGAGTTCGTCGCCGTCTCCTCCAGGATGCTGCTGCACAAGCCGGCGCACCTCAGCTTCGAGCAGGCCGCGGGCATCCCCGAGACGTGGTGCACGGCGACCCAGGCGCTGCACCTCGTGCTGGGCGGCATCGGGGCCGGCAAGAGCATCCTGTGGCATGCCGGCGCGTCGGGGGTGTCGATTGCCGGGATCCAGCTGTCGCGGCTGGCGGGGGCGGGCGCCGTCTTCGCGACGGCCGGCACGGCGCCCAAGTGCGCCTTTATCGAGCGGGACCTGGGGGCGACGGCGGCGTTCAACTACAAGGAGCAGGACTGGGCGCACGGGATTCTCCAAAAGACTGGCGGCAAGGGGGTGGACTTGATCGTCGACTTTATCGGCGCCAGCTACTTCCAGAAGAACTTGGATGTGGTGGCCCGCGACGGCCGCGTCTGCATGCTGGGCCTCATGGGCGGGTCCGTCCTCGACAACGTGGACATTGGTGCGCTGCTGTTCAAGCGGGTGCGGATCGAGGGAAGCACGCTGAGGAGCCGCGACGAGGACTATCAGAGCGAGCTGAGGGACAGGTTGGAGCAGTACTTGCCCAAGTTTGACAGCGGCGAGCTCAAGATCTTGATCGATACCGTGCTGCCGTGGGAGGATATTCAGAAGGCGCATGGGCTGCTCGAGGCGAACAAGACCATGGGCAAGATCATCTGCACCATCGCCTGAGGGGGCTGGTTTGAGCCTTCGAGACTTGAGTTCCTTTTCTAAACAGCAATACTGGCCTGCGATATGAATTGCAAGAAACCCACCCATGAAACCGGAACGCCCGAATATCCCAACGCTTGCTCAATGCTCATTGATCCATTTCAGCATCTGGTCGAACGCCGTCGCTTGTGCGGTTGTGATGTCGGGGTCGTCGTACTCTCCCACAACAGCGAAGCCTACCCCATATAGTCAGCAAGGTCTCTCATACAGCATGCCACCTCCACCTAGACTTACCATGCGGCACCCCGGGATAGACCGACACCTCATGCTCGACCCCGTTCTTGCTCATATAATCCTCGCCCGCCTCCCGCACCTCATCGGGAAACATCGGATCATTCTCCACGCACACCACACTCACCGGCGCCGCCAACCCCACAAAGTCCTCCTTCGAGACAAGCGTCGCATGCGCCAGCGCCCCCGTCTTGATGTACGGGCCCACCGTCTTGGGCCGGTTGGCCTCCTCATCCGCACCGCGCCCCTGCCCCCGCCCCTGCCCCGGCCCGGGCCCGGGCCGCTCCCCCGCAAGCAGCAGCACATACCTCCCCCCGAAGCAGTACCCCACCGCATACACGCCGCCGCCGTGCGAGATGGCGTCGGCGAACTCGTCTCGACACGCGCCCAGCACGCGATGCAGGATGGGCAGGACCTTCTCCTCGGTGTGCCGCGCCAGCCACATGTCGATCATGAAGCTCTTGGCGGCCTCGACGGCCTTGATCTTGAACATGTCGAGGAAGGACGGCTCGGCCGAAGACTCGGCCGCCATCGCCGCCGCCGTGGTGCTGTTGGGCGCTGCGTCGCCGCCAAACAGGTCCGGCATGACCACCACATAGCCCTCGCTTGCGAAGCGGTCCGCTTGGATCTGGTTGTTGACGCTGTGCAGGCCGGTGCCGTTTGATAGGAGGAGCAGCAGGCGAGAGGGGGCGTGCGGGTAGTCGGCGGGCTTGGAGATGTAGACCTGGATTAGGGGAGGTTAGGTAGGCTGTCAGGAACGAAGGGGGGGGGGTCGTGGTGGGCGGGATGGGCTGACATCGACATCGTTGAGTTTGGTGACTTCTCCTGTTGAGGACTGTCCGGTAGGGGTAGGTCTGTCTGATGTGCAGTGGTCGCTCATGCGTGGCTTCGACGGGACGGGAGCGGGAGTGGGCGCAGGGGCAGGCGCTGAAGAACCGCTGGAGACAGGGGCGGATCCGGTTTCCTGAGTTTCCCGGGTTTCCTGCGCATCGTTCTCAGGGGCTTTGGTTGCGACTTCGGGGTCGGCCATGGTGGTATTGGGTTGGTGAAGAAGATTTGTGCTGTGAGAGTGAAATGGGGATGACAAGCCCCAAAGAGTGAGTGTTGGAACCTCGAGACAGGTTCAGACCGCTGTGCCGTCTGATCAAAGAACCCCCCTCTGGCCTGTGACGTACCCCGCCGTTGTCCGGAAATCAAGAGTGACTAGGGTTAGGGCTGATTTGCCAGGCTTAATTCTTTGGCCAGGTTCTAGTGTAAGTATCTGTATCTTGCGTCGCTTCTCATACTCGGTAATAAAGTTGCCTTCAAGCTCACATTGTTCATATTGCCAATGCGAGTCGTACAGGACGACAGGTACGAAAGCAAGCAGGGAACCGTCTTTAAAGAATTAATAGACTAGCAACAACGTTTCATTGCTCTGTTTGCCTGGCCATCCTCCCTCGATGTTAAAACGGAGCCCATTGTTTTGCCTCGTAATTATTCCGTAATCTGTATAATGCAATGGGACGGGAAGTCGGGAACGGGACTGCGCAGCAGGCCATAGATTGGCAGGAGATTGAGTTTTGGTGGGGCCGTAACCAAACGGCTGCGCAAAACGGTCGGTTCATTTGGCGCGTTTCGCGTCGCGGTCACTCAACGCGTCAACGCGTCAGGCCAAGAAGTTATGCAACCCTGTCGTAGCTCATTCCTCGGCTTTTAGCCCACCCACATCCGCCTTCATCTGCTCTGGCACTTGGTACTTTCCATATTCCGTGTCCTGGCTGCCTTCCAAGAACAATCAAAATCATCACTGCACCTTCCCATCCATCAATACCATCGAAAGAGCAAGCACGATGCCTGGTCTAATTTCACAGAAAACGCGGACCACCCGCGGCAAGCTGGCCGCGTCCAAGCTACCTTCCGCGGATGTCAACAGCTACGCGAAAATCTCCAAGCTCCAGTTGATTGGGAAGAACGCTGCCGAGAAAACTGCGTCTCCCTCAGGCCGCACCTCCTCTATCGAGATCGCCCTTCCATCAAGGAAGCGGAAGGTCGAAGACGATGCCGCGTCCACATCGAAGAAGGTCCGTCGTGAGCAGCCCGACGCGCCGTGCTTCGAGCCTGCCACTCCGGTGTCGAGGAGAAAGAAGACTGTGAAGTTTGCCGAACTTGAGGCTGTGCCTAGCACACCCAGCCGCACAACACAGACCCCTTCATCTAGCCGGAAACGCCGATTCCAGTCCGAAGAAACCACGCAAGCCGAGACTCTGTTTGAGCGGCTGGCGTTACAATCTCCTGTCTGCAAGCGAACCAAGGCAGCCGCCGCACACAATGACCTCCCTCAGGAGCTTGTCGATCTTCTCGGTCTACACGTGGCCTTCCTTAAGACCCTCAGCATGCAATGCGTTCACAACGGCACCAACTCGCCAATCGACCTGCGCACCCTCTACCCGAGCGTGACACGCACCTGGGGCAAGAGACAAGTATCACTGGAGGATATCCAGCGGTGTGTTGGCGTCCTCAACTGGACACCAGTCAAGAACGGCAACAACCGACCCAAGTCGCCCTTCTTTCTCGCCGACTATGGCCGCGGCGGCAAGGTCTGCGTCGACTTCCACCCCCATGGGGAGCCCGGGCCCCTGCCAGAGCAGCTCAACATGGACTTTGAAGCCAACCTCCGCACACTCTGGCTCAACCGCCGCGACCAAGCCATCCCGCTCTTCATGGCGACCCTCCCCATGGCGACCCTCAAACCCTGCCACGCGCTCGCCAAAGTCGTCGGCCCCGCCAGAACCCAAACCACTCTGGCGGATTTCAAGAAGAGCATCCCCCCCAAGAAACAAGAGAAGGCTGAACCGGCCACTCCCACCCCCACTCCCACCGCCGCCGCCGCCACCGCCGCCACACCCAAACTCTCCCTCCTCGAACGCATCCGCCTCCGCGAAACCCAGCGCGCAGAGGCACCGCAGGGCCCCAGCGTCGCAGAGATCCAACGGCAGGCGGCGCTCCACCGCGCCGTGGACGTGGCGGCCGTGATCGGGATGCTCAGCAAGGCTGCGCTGTCGAGCGGCCAGCAGGTGGCGCGGGTGTCGTTTACCATGTCGGCGGTGCTGGTGCGGCTCAAGGACTCGATGCGCACGCCTGTCTCGCAGGAGGACGGGGCGGTCTGTGTGAGGCTGTTGGCGGCCGAGGTGGCGCCGGCGTGGTTGCGGGTTGTGACGATTGCGGGGAGGGAGAATGTTATTGTGCAGCCGGGGTTTCAGATGGGCAAGGGGGAGATTGAGGACAAGGTGCGAGTCTTGTTGGGGTAGGGTTTTTTTTGTTTTTGGTGTTTGGGGTGGGCTTGTGTTTTGGGACTTGGAATGGGATATTGTCTTGCTGTTGGCTCTGGTTTGCGCTTGTATTGGTTATTCGGCGGGGAGATATCATCTGTTTTGGCTTGGTTGGTTTGGCGAGGAGTTTCGCGGTGTTCAAAGGAAGCATCAATTAGCATTGTGTGTACATCACAAGGGACAGAATCTGGGAATCAAAAATAGGCTGGTACAAAGACAGAAACGTCTATTCTGCCTCGTAAGGCGTGTCTATCCGTAGAACCGTAAAGACCCCCTCCCTTGCTGTGCAAACTCCACCACAAGGAGCAAATGTCCCCAAGTTCTCGCTAAATTCAACCCGAAGTCATGCAAGCACATTCTCGCGCAGCATGACTATCATCCATCCAACAACAACTGCTGCTGCTGCTGCTGTGTTGTTTTCCTTGAGCCGGGCGAGAGGCCACCGACTGACGCAGACCCGCCCGCCCGACCAACCCGACCCTTCCCGTCACGGGAATACAGGCGCGCAGGCCCGATGGTATGAAGCGCGCGCTTACTTCTTCTCCTTCTTCTCAAACTTGGGCTTGCCAATATCGGCGCCGCGCAGCTTGACGTTGAGCACGCGCTCCATGGCGCCGAGCACCTTTTGGTCGGGCGTCGCGTCGCCGCGCTCGAACGAGGCGACGATGGTCGGCGTCGTGTTGCACTTGGTCGCGAGGTCCTTCTGTGTCATGCCCTTGGTGCCGTTGGGGTTCGCAAACTCGTTGCGCGCCTTCTGGATCGCCTTGCCCACATCCTGGCCGACCGTCTTGGGCTTGACGATGTCGTCGGACCGGTCCACCATTGTCAGGCGCTGGCCTTCGGGGCCGCCGGAACCCTGTTGGTGGGAGGGAGGTTAGCGGGGTTTGTTGCTTTTTTTTTTTGTGTACAGAGAGTTGTTTTGGGAGGGAAAAGGGGGGGGGGGGGACGTACGGCATTGCCTGTGGCAAACTTCTTCTCGGTGGTGATGGCGGCACCCGATCTCCTCGCAGCGTTGAGCGCCGATGCGCTACGGACGACTGTCTCGCGCGCGCCGGCACCGCTGCGGGCGTTCTTGCCAATCTTGACTTCGGCGGTATCCCAGGCAGACATCTTGACGGATTGATGGTTCTTGTCGGTCGACTTTTTCGGTGGAGGGGTGTGAGCGGTAAGACGGTGGTGAGGGGTCAGCGCTTAGAGTTGGTTGGGCGGTGTCGGCGTGGTGAAGGAAGAGAACCGAGCGATAAGAAAGAAAGGCAAGTTTGCTGCCTTCCGTTTATTAAATATGGGTGATGCGGCGAAGAATTGTGAAACGGAGAGTTTGCAGAAGGCGATGATGTTGATTTCGTTAGTCAGTGCTGTAAAGTTGAGAAGGTCTGAGCGGGGATTTTAAACAAGTCCCTCCCCGTCGGAGGAATGCCATGGGCTGCCGTCGAACTGGGCAGTGACTCGAGCGGCGAAGATCCCGGCCTCGCCACACTGGGGCTGCGGGGAGGGCGAGGCTTGGAGGCCCCCAGGCTTGCTTGTTCAGGGATCCGCCGGCCCGGCAATGCAGTCACCCCCACCATTGCTTCCATCTCACGTCCAAAATTCTTCGAGCCAACAAAAATGCGCTGCACTGGCCGCGCTACATGCGACCTGACATCTCTTTCGTCGGACGGAAGCAGGACTATGAAGCTTAACAGTTTAAGCTCACAGCATTACAATGTTTTTGCATTTTGAGAATTTCCTGATCGCCAAGTGGCTGATTTTGTTTTTGCGTCTTGTTGGTCTTGCAACTCTTCCAAGCTGTGAGAGACAACAACAACCTGCTCGCATGAATCATTGCTGATTATCCATGATGGCTGTGCCACGAGCCTTTCTGGTGGCCTTTTCGGCAGCCATGTATTGCACACTTTATTCTGGCCCCATTGATGTGGCCTTGTTTTTCATCACATCGACGATTCCGGTCTCGTCGCTGCCCCTCGAACAAGTGTTTGCTGAACTGCTTGGTTACCTCCCCTCTGAGGAAGTAGCCAAGGGCATTCTTGGCTTTTTGTTCTTCACCTTCATTATCATCCAGCTTCTGCGGGAAAAGCGGGCCAGAAACGGGACGTCACGATGGGATGGGCCAGGAAAGGTGCTTCTGTTCCCATGCCGGACATGGCACGTCCGCATGCGTCCCCGACTCCATATCTTCTCCTACCCGTACCTCACTGTGGGCATTCCAATCGGCTTTGAGGGGATTTCAGGGGGGTTGGTCTCCGTTGGGGGGTGCCAAGACAAGCAGGGCTTCTCTACATGGCCCCTTTCGTGGCTCCGTTCATGGTTCTCTCTCGGCCCTCGTTTGACCAAAGGCTGGTTTACTGTTGATGCCAGCGACTACCTAGAACGGGGAGGGTCGAAGCTCGGACTACGGGGAAAGTTGATCCAATATCTTCGACAACAGGTAAGCTGCCCCCTGCATTGCCAATGGCTCTAAGCTCTAACTTCATCAGAGGGTCAATCCGGCAACCTACCCGTACGCCTATCTGGTCACCGCTCCCCGTTTCCTCGGCTACCACTTCAACCCCGTTTCGTTCTGGTACCTTTACGATGTCGACAAGCACCTAGCTGCCATGATCCTGGAGGTCAACAACACCTTTGACGAGCGGCGGATGTATTTCCTGGACCATTACCACAACCGAGGGAGCAATGAGGCGCAGAAGAGCAACACTTCCCACGCCAAGTTCAAAGGGTCATGGCGAAAGGATTTCCATGTGTCGCCCTTCAACTCGCGCGACGGCTTGTACACGCTGGAGGCATCCGACCCCCTGGGCACCGGCTCTGTTTCCAACATGATCAACTTGGTGTCCACCGAAGGACGCTCTAAGCTGCAGGCCAAGTTGGTCTCAAGGGCCCCTGCCATTGATCCTGATACCATGACAGCATACGGCAAGTTCGGTTTCCTGGCATCCTGGTGGTGGGTTGGCTTTGTCACGTTTCCCCTGATCCTCAAGGAAGCCGTCGCTCTCTTCTTCCGACGCAGGCTGCGTGTGTGGCTGAAGCCGGAACCTCTGAAAGAATCTATCGGCCGAAGGGCAAACACTATGGAGCAGCAACTGGAACCCCTCTTCAGGAGGTACCTGCAACATGTCGTCGAGCAATTAGACACCCCCCTCAGCGTCAAGTATATCGCCAGCGGCATTTCTCAAAACACGACTGAGTGGATGCACTCTCCAGCAGTGCGAGAAGAGGACGGGACCGTGGATGAACTCGAGTTCAAGGTCCTTAGCCCTGAGTTCTATACGAAGGTTGTCTCTTACATGGACAACGAAGAGGCCTTCTCTTCCGAACTCGACAAGCGTTGCACTGTATGGGTGTCTAACCGTGATCTGTTGCAGAAACTGGCCACGAAGAAGCCGCCTCCCGAGGTCAATCTGTCTAGTTTTGTTGAATGGGCTTATTTAGGGATCATACGGCAGCTTCGTGTTCGAAATACCTCGACGGCGATATTTTGGGCCAGGGCACTTTTAGCAGTAGAGACCCCGGCGTCTTTTATGGATGCCTATGTCCTCGGGCACGAGTCTGCTCGCACCAGGGCGACCTACAGGAGGTGTGCCCTGAAACTGCTCCTCGCAGACAGGATCGCGCTTGGCTTCACGCCGTTGCTTGCAGCGTACCGGCTCCTCGTGCAGGGACTATTTGCATGGTTCATCTCATGCGCCACAGTCATGGCGTGGAAGGAAAGGGGTATCAACACAGAACCATCATGATCGCCAAACAACAATCGTTGCAACCGTGGGGTAGGGGGGTCTCCAGACCAACAGCATACATTACCACATATAGCATTTGGCTGTCTCCACGACATCCCTTGGCACATGTTCGTCGAATATCAGATGCCGGAACTCGGCCATTGGTGTTGAGGCCAGGGGAAAATAGGCAAGGGAAAGACGGGGGGACGGGCAATTCGGAGTATTTGTGACATGGATTCGGGAGGTCGGAGTTTGGGAAGTTGGTTTAGCCGAGTCTCCGAGACAAGGCAGCGCCTCTGACAGGCACATAATCATACCTGCAGGCTTAGCCAGCGTACGACGCGTGGAAGCATCCGCGGAAGTTAACTACCTAGGTAGGTAGGTACTCTACATTAGTGTACTAGTCTGCGAGCAATCATGATACATCATCCACTGTCGACACCCGACATGCTTGGAATGGCTGAGCCCGCTCGGGACGAGGGAGGGGCAGCCAGTGGGGTCATGACAAATACGCTGCCCCTCGGAGCTGATTGCATCTCAGCAAGGCGACTACTGTGCAGCCAGTTTACTAGTTTTCAAGCCGAGAGGCTGCTTCTTGTGGGTTGATCTTCCGAAAACAGACGGCGGCTGCCCTCCACTAGACTGTAGGTAGTGGACATGGGGAGTGGGGACCTGATTGGCAAGTCGAACCGCTCGCACTCACACGAGCGGTGGAATTTGTAACTTCTCCTCGGGCCAACACCGAGGCTGCCCCGCCTTGATAACCTGGAAGTACCTGAGATATGACGGCGAGCCGGGCTTGATTAGGTGCCAGGTTGCGGGCTCAGACACGCTCTTGCGCCCAGCGAGACAGGCACGCCCTGCTTGTTTGGGCCGAAGGGCTCGCAAGTCCTTTCCTACCGTGCATCTGACACGGCCGGCAGCAGCGCATGGAATGGACACTCACCAACTGGGAATCGAGCTTGGGGTAACTCCAACGATACCGAGGGGTCTCGGAAGTGCATGGAGTACGGAGTATGTACATGCCTGCCCAGGCACACGAGAACGTAGCAGGATCAACCCTTGTGCCAAACAAGCGTGTCTCTCCGTTTACATAAGACCTCGAAGCTTCCCAAGCCAGAGCCTTCGAGTCCAAACCCACCAAGTCTACTGTTCTCACAGCACCGTTGACCATTCTACCCAATTCAAACCTCACTTTCCAAACGAGATTCAAAATGCCGCTCACCGGCCACTGTCTCTGCAAGGCCGTCACCTACACGGTCGACGTGGACGCCCCGATCCTCACGGGCTACGATCACTGCGATGCTTGCCAGCGCCAGTCCGGCTCGACGTACTGTGTGTTTCCCCATTCTGCCCTCGTCCTCTGGAGCTTCCATCTACCCCGGCCCCGCTCCCCGCTCCCCGCATCTTATCACTTCCGGTTTTCGCAACCCACGTCCCGGCGACGTCACACGCCCCAAGCATGACCTCAAACGCAACTAACCACAACCGTTTTTGCCAGCCCTCGTCTGCGTCGTCCCCAAGGACAAGGTCTCCGTGCAGGGTCCCCTCAAGAAGTGGAAGGGCACCGCCGACTCGGGCAACACGGTCTGGCGCTGGTTCTGCGGCGACTGCGGCTCGCCCATCGCCCACGACCCCGAGGCCGCGCCCATCCTTGCCATCAAGGGCGGGTCGCTCGACACGGAGATCAAGAAGACGCTGAAGCCGGTATGTTTCCCTGCCAAAAAAAAAAAAGTGTGCAGGCGTCGGGCTGATCAGAGGCGAACAAACAGGACACCGAGATCTGGACTGCCGGCAAGCTGCCCTTCTGCCAGGAGCATCTGGCCAAGCCCTTTGAGCATATGCCGCAGTAATTGGGGCCCGGGGGCTTGCTGGTTGGTGGCGGGGTAGAGATGAAAGCTTGGCATTATAAGGGCGGGGACGGGACAGGGATGTGAGATGGGGGATAGATACCGTAATTACATACGGAGTATGTGATCGACAAGGGCTGCTCGTAATTATAAGCTGTATCCGTGCCTTGTCGAAACTTCAACTCACAAAAACAAAACAAGATACTACCCACTCAAGAGCAGCAATAGTTCGGAGCCGGTGCTGGCTTCTCATCAACTCTCTCTTCAGCAATGGTAGACCGACAATGCCATCTCAATTTGGTGTGGCTTTCCGTCTTTCCATCGCTGTTGAAGAAGTGGGTGACGTGCCTTCCTCAAACCTCGGAACAGGTCTTGCAGCCTTGACTAACCAACTAGAACCGGGCTGTTGCCTTCCTTTTACAATCTGATTGTATGCAGACCCCCCATCTTGCGAGTTTGACAGCGTCTCTCCACGCAGTTGAGTGGTAGTCTTTTCAGATCGAGCCCTCGACGTGGCCACAGCCGATTTCTCCCTGGAGAGCCATGGCCTGCAATTGGCCCGATCCAGGTGGCCGCTTGACACAAACACAATCCTTCATCCAGAGGGTTGCAACGGTGTGGGCTGAGATAGGCTGGGCGTGGAAGCCCCCTGTCTCTCGCGCAAACAGCCGCACATGCTGGGTGACTTTGGGGCTCGGGATGCGCAAGCACAAGCCGCCGCTGGGGGGGGGGGGGGGCTAAACTCCAACAACCTCGCTGCCGGTCGTACTCTTCACGACAAGGTTTTCGTTCGGCGAACAAGCCCCTGACCGTCGCATCCCGTCGCGCACCCGCGTGCTGTCCTTGGCCACTCATTTGTCGTCTTGGCGGCAGTCGTCTGCTCGCCCTTGTCGCCGTTTTGTCGCATCGCGAGCCAGACAATTGGTTGTGGAATCGCTTTGCGCAGACGTATACCATGGTCGCCTTCCCTGAAACTCTCGCCGTCTGCTGGCTACTTGCTAGCTCTGTCGCCGTCGCCCATGAACGGTTCGCGGCGATAGAAACCAGCCTCGCATTGTCGCCTCGAGCTTATTTCGCAGCTCCGGCACACCCGCTAGAAAAGCGTCAGCTCGCTTGCGACGCAGGCGCCCATTCATGTGTGTGATGCGATACATACGTCAACAACCAACCATGGGACTGGGCTGATGTGAAGTGCCTAGGCTCTGAAATTGGGCCCGCTGGTGTCAACGCTTGCTGCCCGGACACGCAATAGTATGTACATCTGAGTGTATAGCCAGGAAACAACATGTCCGCGCAGCGCCGTGATTT
Organism: Trichocladium antarcticum; assembly: GCA_033297235.1. Taxonomy (NCBI): domain Eukaryota; kingdom Fungi; phylum Ascomycota; class Sordariomycetes; order Sordariales; family Chaetomiaceae; genus Trichocladium; species Trichocladium antarcticum. The sequence continues at coordinate 122,784 of MU853427.1, forward strand.
AACTCTTCACGCAACAGCTGCATCATCAACCCGAAAGACACCAGCAAGCCAGCATGCTGCCAGATCGGCTCGACATGCGGCTCCCCATGCAAGCAGGAGCAGTACCAATGCAACAGCACCGCGACAATCACAGCCGGCGGAGCCGCCACCACGTCCCTGGTCGATTCATGTTGCTCGCGCCGCTGCACCAAACCCTCCCAGTTCCGCTGCCCGGCCCCCTTTGACAGCGGCTGCTGTTCTTTCGGATACACGTGCGCCGCAGGCGGATGCATTACTACCCCCCCACCGACCAGCTCGGCGCAAGCCACCATAGTCCCCCCGGGCTGCACCGCCGGCCAGATTTCGTGCGCCGAAAGTCTGAAGGGCGGCTGCTGTGCCGCCACGCAGAGCTGCACGCTCATCGACGAGACGGCCCACTGTGCCGAGGTGACGGTCACACCCACCGGGAGCGATGTTTCCATCGTCCACAAGGACGCCGGCACGGGTGCGGGTGCCAAGGCCGGCATTGCCGTCGGTGTAGTCGTCGGCGCTGGCCTGCTCATCGGCGCGGCAACATGGTGGTGCCTAAGGAGGCGGAGGGAGAGGAGGATGAGCGAGGCCGCCAGCAGTTCCTATCCGTCAAGACTGCCCGGTGTTACCGGACACGTGATTGGACGAGGGAGAACGATGTCAGACGAGGCGTCAGACGCGGTGTCGGGCCGCCGGCCGCGGGGGTTGACGCAGGACTATTTCGGTCCGGCACCGGCGATAGGCCCCTACTCCGAGGGCCATAGCACCTCGGCCGCGGTTACTCCAGGCGAACGGGGCGGTGTCCCGCTCCAGCCGCATGGACCGGGTGACATCGCGGTGCCGGTCGAGATTGACTCGCACGTGGGGAGTCCGCGGACAGAATGGGGCCCTGCCACCCCATTGAGCACGCCGGCCCTGGGCGGCGGCTCTCGTGCGAGCGACACCGGGTACGCGGAACGGTATGAGTTGTATGGCTCTGAGGCAGGCCAGTTATCACCCTACCTCCCGAGCCCAACCGACGAACGGCACAGATGACGGGGCAGCGGGGCAGCGGGGCTTCGGGCGAGGTTGGGGGTTTCACGATGTACATAGTATATGCTTTACATACCAAGACATGGCTTTTATTCCTTTGCCCCATGAACGCCCCACCCTTTCTTTCCCTCGAGGCGGATGGTCGTCCGCCGCTAAACAATGTCCGGCTGCAAAACGCAGCTGTGGTAGTACAGGCTGATAGAACAAGGGTTCCCCTCTAATCCCGTGTGGGATTTAGAAAGCAAGCTAGAAAGAAGATGGTATAGAACGACGCCCAACCGTATTAAATGCTCTCCCGCCCAAGGGGAAACGACAGAACGCCAGCAAACGCGACACGAAAACAGTAGCCCCAGCGCCGTAGCGTGCCCGCGTTCAACCCAAAACCCCCCCAAACGGCTTATACGTGTCCAGATCCTTCAGCAGCTCATCCACCACGCCCGGCAGATACCGATCCACAAACTGCTTCTTCTCCGCAACCGACAACGTATTCGCACTCCCACCACCGGGCCCCTCACTCCCTGGCCTGCTGCTGCTGTTGTTGTTGTTGTTGTTGTTGTTGTTGTTGCTGCCATTGCTGCTGGCGGTCTCCCGCCCGTCCGCCTTCCCACCGGGCCCTCCCGCGCCGCCAAGAACCCGGGCAACCTTGCTCGGACTGCGCTGGTGGTGCATCGGGCGGCCGCCGTCGGCGCGCGGCGGCGGCGCGGGCGACGCGGTCTCGGGCGTGAGGTAGAAGTACAGGAACTCGGTCAGGCGGAACTTGACCTCGCGGCCCGTCTCGCGGCTCTTGAAGAGCGACGTGATGGTCAGGAGGCCGTCGAGCTGCTCGAAGACGCGCGCGTTCTGCGGCTTGCCGACGAGCGCGACCACGAGCGTGATGATGGTGGCGGATTGGATCGCGGGGCAGTTGATTGGTTCGAGGAGGTCGAGGAGGAGCTGCGAGCGAGGGGCGGAGGTTAGTTGAGTTGATGAGCGGTGGGTTGGTGTGGGGTATGATGGGGAGGAAAAAAAACCGGGGGGGGGGGAACAACTTACGTTCATGTGTATGCTGCGGGAGAAGAGGGTTTTGCTGGGCGGGTGCAGGAGGAGAACCCCCTGGATCAGGTCCAGCGCGTTGACGATCAGCAGGTCGTAGTGGCCGTCGCCGCCGCGCACGACCAGCCAGTCGAGCGTCGTGAGCAGGCGCTGCGCAATGTTCCACTCGAAGCCCTCCTGCAGCTTGAAGAATTCGCGAAAGGCGGGATCGCCCGACAGGTCGGCGAGCGGCTTGCCTGACGGCTGTTCTCGGTCGCGCGCCGGTTGTGCGCCTTGTTTCCTTGGGCTGCTGGGGCGCGAGAGGCAGATCTGGGCGAGCAGGCCTTCTACCTGTTTCAGGCCCTTTTTGATTTTGCCGCCGTCAAACGACGACAGGTTGTCGAAGGCAAGTGATAGTAGCGATTCCATGGTCTGTTGGAATTGCTGGGGTCGAGGATCAGGGCTGGCGCAATAGATCCCGGCTCGTCTCCAAGACGCGCGCGATTGGGGCACCGCGGGGCCGACAGCGACACGCCAATATCGTCCGTATATGGGAATTTGCCGAATTGATGTAGGCGCGATCCGCGATGCGTATCGAGAAACGGGGCCGGAATGCGCTGCGAACCGATGGTATCCATCCAGATTGGCGGTTTTTTTGGACTCGGCAATCTGGGGATGCCACGGCAACGACGCGATAAGAGCTGTCGATTCCGATAAGAACCGCGCTTGCAATGATGACAGGGAGACAGGCTGACAGGGCCCCAGGGTCTTGCAGGGGGGGTCCACATTGGGGAAGGGTGGGGTTTCAAGCTCCGTACTGCGTCCTGCACATTTCCGGTGCAAAGACAAGACACGGTTTGCCATTTGCGTGCGCGCAAGACGGCCTTCAACAGCCCATATCCGAGTAAGTTCCATGCTTCTAGAGTGGTTCTACGTGCTGCGTGGCCCATGGTATTCCGAGTTCGGAGCAAAGCTGCAAAGAAGTCGGGTTCGGAGCCCCGCGCCCCGGCAGCCCCTCCATCCCCTCAATCAACCAGGGCCGAGTGCTGCCGCTTGGGGACATGGAGCTCTGAAGGGATGCTGCAAAGATGCGATGATGGCGGATCACGTTTCAGCGAGACATTCGGCACTCGGCTGTGGCACGACATCGTCGGTCCGCCGAATGCGCATGGTGGGGGCTAACTGTCTGCTCGTGCCTCCGTAAGATACTGGACTGGAGCCTTGAGATCGCATGTCGTCACCTGCATCGACTCGGACACGCGACCCCGCCAGCACCCGGTTCCCTTGCCTTAGGTAGGAAGGACGCCTGCGAGACCCCTAGGCGGCCGCTCCTAGGTTCCTTCGATGCTCCATTTCAGACGGCCTTCCCAGAAAGACCAGGCTACCATGGCCGCGCCTCCCGCCCCGTCCTCCTCGACCTCGGCGACCTCGGCGACCGCCCCAATTGGACACCACAACGCCAACGCCTTTTTGCAGTCCCCGGCCGTGATACCGCCGCGCACCTCATCCAACAACTCAGCGTTTGCAGCGCCGCCGATCCCCTCCAAGGCGACTCTCCACCGTGTCCCCGAGAGCGACTGGCTGCCTGGGCCTACCCACTTCCCAGGCCACCCAGGCCACCACACACGCCACCAGAGCCGTGACACCACAGTGGCCTCGGTCGGCGCGACAGGCACCTCGTTTCCGTCGGCGGCCATGGCCCATCCAGCGCAGACCCCGCCAGACCCGAACCGCTACGCGACCGAAGACTTCTTTCTCAATACAAGGCGGAAATGGTCAGAAGAGAAGGACAAGGTGCTCACCGGGCCCTTCGACTACCTCAACGGACACCCGGGCAAGGACTTCCGCTCCGCGCTGGTCAAGGCATTCGATGTGTGGCTGGAGGTGCCGGCGGAGAGCCTCGAGGTCATCACCAAGGTTGTCGGCATGCTGCACACGGCCTCGCTGCTGGTCGACGATGTGGAGGATAACAGCCAGCTGCGCCGGGGGTTTCCCGTCGCCCACGTCATCTTCGGCATCCCACAAACCATCAACAGCTCCAACTACATCTACTTTTGCGCGCTGCAGGAGCTGCAGAAGCTCAAGAACCCCAGGACCATCGCCGTCTTTGCCGAAGAACTCGTGAACCTCCACCGCGGGCAAGGGATGGACCTCTTTTGGCGCGACACGCTGACCTGCCCGACCGAGGACGACTACCTCGAGATGGTGGGCAACAAGACGGGCGGGCTCTTCCGGCTCGGGATCAAGCTGATGCAGGCCGAGTCGCGCAGCCTGGTCGACTGCGTGCCGCTGGTCAACATCATCGGCCTGATCTTCCAGATCGCCGACGACTACCACAACCTGTTCAGCCGCGAGTACACGGCCAACAAGGGCATGTGCGAGGACCTGACCGAGGGCAAGTTCAGCTTCCCCGTCATCCACAGCGTGCGCTCCAACCCGGCCGACATGCAGCTGCTCAACATCCTGGGCCAGAAGACGACCAACGAGGAGGTCAAGCGGTATGCCGTCGCCTACATGGAGAGCACAGGGAGCTTTGACTACACGCGCCGCGTGCTGCGCGTGCTGATTGCGCGGGCGCGCAGGATGGCGGACGAGATTGACGACGGGAGGGGCAGGGCCCAGGGGGTGCACAGGATCCTCGATCGGATGGAGATCAAGCAGGGGGAGCAGTGACCACGGCCGGGCTTTTTGGAGTTCATTGCATACATACCAAGGTTAGGTTGGATCGCCGCGGCCGTGAGATGCATTGCGGATGACCCCGTGGACGGTATGGGGGGGCCGGCGGGCGTTGCAGCAATTGGAGTACGGATCGAGCACCGTCTTTCACGATAGAATTTGCAGCATCGCATGGTTTTTTTCATTTTGTAACTGTGTCATGGCCATAAATCCCCTGTTCGACAGACCCAAAACGGTGCAACAGCAACAACAAACTCCCGCACCCGCCAGTCGTGTTCTGACCAACGCACCCCCCCTCAGGACGCCGTCGTGACCATACTCCGCTTCACCATCCGAACCCACCTCCGCCGCCGCCACTGGCCCCTCCGTCCCACCCCTTCTTCCCCCATCTCCCAGCTCACACCCCGCCCCGCCGCCGGCTGCGTGCCACCGCCGGGGCCGTCGGCGAGCCCGCCGTTCCACGCGGCCTCGGCCCGCTCGCTCCACATGTCATAGACCCAGCGCTCGCCCTCGGTCTCGACCTCGACGGCGGTGATGATGCGCTCCTCGACCCACTCGCGGCTCCACAGGTCGAGGGCCCACTTCTTGCCGCTCCAGGTCCAGGCCGCGGGCGGCAGCACGTCCTCGAAGAAGCGCGTGCCGCGCGGCCGCTCGCCCGCCAGGCGCGGCGCCGACAGCGGGTCGTACGGCGACGGGCTGAACAGCCAGGCCTCCCACTCGCCCGACGTGTCGCCCTGGCGCTGCAGCTCAAAGATCTCGACCTCGCGCGTCTCGGGCGCGTCGTCGAGGCGGATGTCGCGGCGGACGAAGGCGGCGAAGGCGGCGAAGGCGGCGGCGGGGTCGACGGCGACGGGCGGCTTGCTGCTGTCGGCTTGGGCCGTCTTGCTCTCGCGCGCCAGGTACTGGAGCTTGGTCTGGCGGATCCACTGCGCGACGTCGGGGTGGCCGGACCAGATGCCTGCCCAGCCGCCGGCGAGGGCGAGCAGGCGCAGGGGCAGCAGGTGGCCGGCGACCATCATGACGGCGCAGGCGGCGAAGACGAGGACGAAGATGGCCGACGAGAGGGCCTCGTCGGAGAAGTTGGTCTTGGGCAGGACGTGGGTGACAATCTTGTCGTACACCACGCTGAAGTCCTCCATGACGTTCTGCAGGTCGCCCATGTTGTGGCGGAAGTCGCGCGAGAATTCCTTGATGGGCTTGACGGTGCGGGCCGGGGCGAGCGGCGGGCCCCGGGGGGAGTAGCCCAGGTCGCGAACGCCCGAGACCGAGGACGGGGCCGGATGGCGCTCGATGAAGGAGGGCACGAGCACGCCGAAGAGGGCGATCGCGAACGGTAGGGAGAGGAGGATGTAGGGGTCCAGGCAGACGAAGGTGTAGATGGCCAGCAGGGAGAGGGTGTGGGTGGGATGGCGCCACGCGAGGAGACGGAGCATGCCGGCCTGGAACTGGAAGACGACGCCAATGCGGGCATTGAATCTCCTGAAGTTGGTCGTCATGAGCGTAAAGGAGAACCCCGGGCGCTCCGAGAAGGCGGACATGCCGTCGGCGGCGAAGTCGGACCCATAGGCATGGCCGTCGTCGGGTATCATTTGGGACAGGAGCCTGCGACCCCAGATTAGCATCGCCGCATCGCAGCCGGGGCGCACGAGCAGCACTGGTACTTTTCTAGGAGTTTGTCTTGCAGGTTGGCGGCGCGGAAGAGGCCATTGCGCAGCGTTCTCGACCTCTTGGGCGTGCCGGGCTGCTGCTCTTGCTCTGGGCGCCCTGCGAGCTGCGGCACCGCATCGTCACGGTCGTCTCCCGCCTGGAGGGTGGATTCGTCGACGGCGTACAGCAGGCTGGGAGCGAATTCTTCCATTTCAATGTGCGCTATGTGGAAACGGAGCGGACCAAGCACCCGACCTCGACTCGGGCTTCATTCCCTGCCCGAGCTGTGCCCGCTGTCCTCTGTCTTCGGTCCTTTGTCCTCGGGTTTCTGGTCTCGGACGGTCAGGTAGTCAATGCTGTCCCTGGCTGTAGTGTGCGATACGGGTGTGGTGCACGCCGAGAGTGAAACCGGCGGTTGGAATTGGCACCTATTTGTACTCTGAAGACGGGCAAATGCGCATTACCAGATCCGGCCTTGAAGTGACGACAGCGACCGAGAGGTGCAAGAGGCGCCTACACCCGCAGCTGCCACGGAATGTCACATGCCACTCCAGTGGTGGTGCAAAAGAGGTGGGGCCAACCCCTGCGCTTGCCTGTGGCTCTGGGCATGATCTTGGAATCAAAAGTCGGTGGGACGGGGCAGATCGTTGTCTCTTGTTGATTGTTGTCAACGCACGCACCCGGACGGCGCAGGATCGATTACTGGTGGAAGGGGTGCTTGGAATAAACGTGTTGCGGACCGATCAAGTCAAGTCTGCCATTTCGTTAGGTTAGGTACCCGCTCGCTACAACATGTTGGAACTTGGAAGCGATGAGGTTGCCGAGGCGGATTCCAAAGCTGTCTCCTATAATTGAGCCGTGAAAACAATAACAATGGGGGTCCGGATCCCGAGGTCTTGCGGTTGGTCGTAGAGGCTCGGGCCTAAAGAAGCAAGGGTACGGGCCTGTCCTCAAGCTTGTCACGCTTGCGTATCCAGCTGCCGACCGAAATTGGGGCGATGGCCAGTCATGCTCGGGCCGTCGGGCTGATGAGCTGTCATTTGGTGCCAAACACCAAACCAACGGAGGCAGGGCACAAGTGCGGAAGATCCACGTACAAATTGCAGAGTACTGTCCGCCCAGCAGCTGCTGTCCTGGCACGCCTGGTCAAGAGGGAAAACAACGGTATCGTGCAGGTTGGTTTTGCTGTCTTGATGGTGCTGCCGCACGCACAACCCTGGTTGCACTGATGGCACGGTGCACGCAATTTCGTCTCGTCTTGTTCCAATGCACCCCATGTTGAATTCTCGGGGGCCATGGCTGCCTTTGTTGATGGAAATTCCAGTTCCCCTTTCTGAGCCCCACTCCCCAAAACCCCTAACCGCACGTGCCACCCGCTGGCCCCTCAGCAGGCTCAGTCCTGTACTGTACAGAACAGTGTGCCTGTTGCCCAGTGTGTGCAGCTGTCGCGCACCCACCACCCCCCAGCGCAGGATGGACGGACCCACCAAGCCCACTGCCGCTGCCATACCACCAAAAACATCCTGCCAGCCCAGCGAAACAGCGAAACCAGCCGCGTCTGTCGCTGCACACCACTTCCACGCCCTGCCGGCGACCCGACAACCTCTTCCGACGCCATTCAGGGTCGGACTCCGGCTCTCTCACCACCGTCCTTTTGTATTGGACTCGCTCGATTGTTGCTCTGCGCTACCGGAATGCGGTAGCCGCGCGATTGCTCTCAGTTCCCTGACCGGACTGAGCTTGGACGACGCTGCTTTGATCTGGCGGTCCGAATCTGCGCCGTGTATCGAGACCGACAGGCCGACTCGACGAGCCTGCCCGAGTCTGGCCTCTGCACCGTCGCACCGCCACGCCACCCCGGCGCTTGCTCAGCAGGACTTGCGGCCGTCCGACGACGATCCTCACCGCGCCCTCTAACCCCTATGAACAGAGAGCGCCAGGTCCCCGCTGGCCCCAGACGGGAAAACCAGTCACCCACCAGGTTGTCGCCCTCACCTCGCCCAATTGCCCGGTCCCAATCCCACCATTGCCGGACCTCGCTGCTGCGGGCACTGCCCGACGCGCCCCGGTGCGATGACTTTGCTAACCTTTGCTTGGTGCTGAGATACAGGAGAACGCTGAACCCCAGTCCCACCAAGATCGGCTCCATCCGCCGGCCCACTCCCGACGCCCCGATGCTCAGCGCCTCGTCGTCGAACAACCATTCCCTGTTTTCGTTCGGCGGTAGAAATGGCCTGTCCGACGACGTGACCGACAACACCACATCCTTCGAGTTCCTACCGTCCGTCAGCTTCGACGATCTGCAGAGCAGCCTCGAGTCGGCCTCTGCCGAGTTCAAGCTGGGCCAGTTCCCCTCGCCAAAAGGGCAGGGAAGCATCCTGGGAGCTCGGAGCCTGCCACCCAACAACATGGTGGAGCGTCCCGATATGACGCGAAACCCCGCCGGCAGTCATGCACCCCCCCAGCAACCGGCCGTGACGCGCTCGCGAACGGGATCTATTCTGCGGAGGCCCAGCCCCGCGTCTACCGCGCCCACCAACCCCGGCGTGCCCAACGGCGCCACCGGCGCCACCGGCCCGGCAGCAATGCGCGCCCGCCGCCAAAACCACTACCCCCCGGTCTCCAACGTTAACCCCGTCAAGCCCCCGAGAAAATCAACCGGAGATGTCGTGCTGGGAGGGGAATACGAGCCTCGCAAGCGGAGACCAAGCGTGGCTTCCTTGTCAGACAGGAATGGGTTGGAGGCCCCCACACGCTCGTCCATCGATGGCGGTCCTCGCCCTCTGGGAGATGTGTCGCGGACTCACGCCAGCTCGCGAACCTCCAAGGCGAGGTCTGTGCAGCCGCCGCCGAGACCCAGCCCGGCCATGCTGTCGCCCGACGCCGGCTTTCTCACGTCGGATCACAGCTACCTATCCATGTCCCTGCCCAGGTCGCCAAGGGCTGTTGCAAAGGCCTCAAATCCCACCCTGGGGAAGCGTGTGTCGGTGATGCCGGGGGTGCCTCAACTTCCGCATGCGACGGGGCTCGGCGCCAGAACCGTTAGCCCCACGGATACGAGACGGCTGAAGCGTCTGTCGATGCACCAGCTCCCGCAATGCCCGGTTCAGGACCTGACGCAAGGGCTGCCAAACCTGCCGCCATTCTCAACTGATGTCCGCCCGTCGTCTCGCTCTCCGTCGATGCTGCCGCGCAAGATAGCGACCCCTTCGTCGTCCCGGACCACACCCGACATAAACAGAAAGTCATACAACTCGGGCCTCTCGGCCAACCCCAATGCTAGCCTCGGCGTTGCAGTGCGGACGTCGACTGGCTCGATCCAACAACGTGCCACACAGGCGGCCGGCTCCCGGCTACCTGCCCCCAAAACACTAAACCTCCACAATTCCGCCAGCCGCGACGACGATGAGGATGTCCCGCCAGTGCCGGCAATACCCAAGGCGTATGAGTCGCCAAAGGATGTACACGCTGAACCGCCCTTCTTCTTGAACAAGAGAAGATCGAGAGCAGCGTTTGACACCAGCAGCATTCACAGCAATTCAACCGGGAGTATGTCCGGGGCCCAGTCAAGTGAAGGCCCGCCCGCCAAGGTCCAGCGCCGGCCAAGCCAACGCAAGTCGTCTCATGCCTTGAAACTGGATCTGGAAGCCAAGGCAACGGCCCCAAGACAGCCCAAGAAGACGCTCCAGCCGCTGAGGCTGCCCCCCATCACCCTGGGCCCGTTGAGCACCCCGACCGCCGCCAAGATAGCTGCGCTTCAGGACCACGCTCTATCTGGGAGGAATATCTCGCCACCGCCATCGAGATACATTGCCAAGACGCCCACGACGCCCATGACGGCGTCAAAGGGTTCTTTCTTTTCCAGGACCCGGCCCGAGGACAGGAGCGACATACAGCACCTCAGAAGCAGCACTTCGGTGCACCGATTTAGACGCGAGAGCCCGCCCGTCCCCGAGCCCGCGAGCTCGTCCGACTCGATTAGCGCGGTGAAGAATGGGGAACAGAGATATGGGCCGTCCCCATTCCTCAGCTCCTCGGTACCAAAAGGAGGCCACATGGAAACGGCCTTTTTGAAGAGATCGAAAACGGGGGGCGACTTCGCACTTCCCCTTGATCCGGTTGCAGATGCAGCAGCCCACCATCACAAGCCCTCAGGGCCGCGAGCGCCAAAGCCAGTCAGTGCCCGCCCGGCAAAGTCTCCGCCCCCGCTCTCGAGTCCGGACGAGCCTCAGACCCCTTCGTCAATGAGCTCTCTACGACGGAAGCTGAGCTTGTCCTGGAAGAGGAGTGCCTCCAAGAACGGCGGCGCCCAGCCCCAAGGAGAACGAGGGGAGCAGAACAACGTCAAGCATGATTCGATGCCACCCCCTCGCATACCGGCCTCGGCAACGTTGAACAGCATCAATACCGCCAAGCCGCCAAGCCCTGTCCACTCGACCAAGTCCGGCGGGACCGGAACGTATCTCGAGTCGAGAAGACGGAAAAGCTCGGGCTCGAGCTTGAACGCCATCATTGCCCAAGAACGCCATCGCGCCGATGGACTACGCGTGACAAAGAAGGACTCGGCACTTGACACGGTCAACGAGCGCACGGCCCTTCCCTGTGGTTCGTCCGCCGTGCACAAGACCTTGAAGCCCAAGTCCTCGTCTGCCGGCCTGCGGCACAACGATGTTTGGACATCAGACCTCGACAAGGACGACTTGATTGCCGAGGACGAGATAAAGAAACTCGGATCACGGCGCAAAGACACTGAGCTGGCTGCTCGGACGCTAGACGCGCTCCGGACGCGTGCCAGTGCCAAGGAGCGGGTCACCCCCCAGGACGCGATTCGGATTGCCGACCTCAACATCTACGAACGAGGCGAGATTGTGGATTATAAGGATGTCTACTTTTGTGGCACTCAAAACGCGGCCAAGGTGGTTGGCGACATGCAATCCAACACGCCCAATTTTGGGTACGACGATGAGCGGGGAGACTACACCATCATTCCCGGCGATCACCTCGCCTACCGGTACGAGATCATCGATATACTTGGGAAAGGCAGCTTTGGGCAGGTCGTCCGCTGCATCGACCACAAGACTGGCGGCCTCGTCGCCGTCAAAATCATCCGGAACAAGAAGCGGTTCCACCAGCAGGCTCTAGTCGAAGTCAACATCCTGCAAAAGCTCCGCGAATGGGTACGTACATGCCCGGGGCGACACCAGCTTTCACAGGTGCTAACAGGACGGACAGGACCCGAAGAACAAGCACAGCATGGTGAACTTCACGCACAGCTTCTACTTCCGCGGACACCTTTGCATCTCCACCGAGCTCCTGGACATGAACCTTTATGAGTTCATCAAGTCGAATGCTTTCCGGGGCTTCTCCCTCAAGCTAATCCGCAGGTTCACCAAGCAAATGCTCAGCTCCCTCAACCTGCTGAAGCAGCACAAGGTCATCCATTGCGACTTGAAGCCGGAAAACATCCTTCTGCGCCATCCCCTGCACACCGAGATCAAGGTTATAGATTTCGGGTCCAGCTGTTTCGAAAACGAAAAGGTGTATACATATATCCAGTCCAGGTTTTACCGCTCCCCCGAGGTCATCCTGGGCATGACTTACGGCATGCCGATCGACATGTGGTCTCTGGGCTGCATCCTGGCCGAGCTCCTCACGGGCGTGCCCATCTTTCCCGGCGAGAACGAGCAGGAGCAGCTGGCCTGCATCATGGAGGTCTTTGGCCCGCCGGAAAAGCATCTGATCGAAAAGTCGACACGCAAGAAGCTGTTCTTCGACAGCATGGGCAAGCCGCGCCTCACAGTGTCGTCAAAGGGCCGGCGCAGACGTCCGTCGTCCAAGACGCTGCAGCAGGTCCTCAAGTGCGATGATGACGCCTTCCTGGACTTCATCGGCCGCTGCCTCCGGTGGGATCCCGATCGCCGCATGAAACCCGAGGACGCCATCCGGCACGAGTTTGTAACCGGCCAGAAAACGTCGGTTCCGATCCCTCGCGCAGCCGTCCGCGACTCGTCTCCCAGCAAACGCCTCAACGGTCTGGCCTCGGCGCCCAGGCCGCTGCCGGAGCCACCTGCGGCCGTCAAGGCCAACATGTCGCTCCGGCCGCGCGATAGCACCACGTTTAGCCATGCTGGCTCCCTGAAGCCGAGCATGCCGCCCTCGGCCTCGCGCAGGACGTCAGGTGCTACCACCGGTGGCATTGCCGGCGTCAAGCGCACCAGCGCCGGCACGACGGCAAACTTCAACACGGTCCCGGGCTCCCTGAGCAACAGCAGCCTGCCCAGAGCCTCGCTTCGTAGCGTGAGCGGCGGCCTGAGCGTGGTAAACAGTGCGGGTGTCAAGCAGGACCTTGCCGCCGCGGGGGCCACGGCTGCGATGGGCCGGCGGGCCTAGGAGGAGCGGGCCCTGCGGCCGGCCAAGATGCGGAGGCTTGGCCATGCGCCGAGGTGGTGGGAGGGTTAGCGCGCCACACGCCGATTCGTCTGTTGACATTCCCAATATCCCCCCAGGCGACGTGGGAAAGAAGAGGCCTGGTGGATTCAGCCGTGGAGTTGAGCGAGAGTGTACGAGATGGATATCAGGACTAGACGACGGACGGACGAGACGACTTGTTTAGCAGGTGAGAGGGGGGCGGCCCCCTGGGCTGGCTTGTAGGATGATGTGGTGGGCGCGTGGCTATGGACTGGTCACCCAACGCCGATGCCGGGTTGCGGATTGCGGATTGATGGATGATGATACCACAGTTTCTTGTTTCTCTTTACTCTGTCTGCATGGCATTGCGCCTGGTCGGTCGTTCTGTCTTGTCTCTCGTTGGGGCGGGCGCGCGGGTAAGGGATTTTTGCTGCGGCTGCCGGCTTTCTACTGTTACTATTACCTACACCACTTTACACCACGACATCATACATCGCGTTGTTCTTTTTTCCTGTTCATTCTTTTTTTCAAGGAAGCTGCTCCGCTCTGTCCTTCTACCTGCCTCGCATGGCGTTTCCTATTTCTCGGGTGGGTGGGGATCATGACATTCTTTTCCTCGCGGGTCTAGGCACGGCGAGGAGCACTCTATGTCGCGCGTCCTTGCACCACCCGCCGACCATATCTGTATAGACGGGACATATATATATACATGCGCCGATTCATACCGCGCTAATAGACAATCGGCCACATGGTTGATATGAGAGGATGCAGAGCGTGGGAGACAGGTCCGTTACACCCACTTTCGGGCATATGATGCGTCTTGTTGAGGAATGGTTTGCTGGACAGTAATATACGCAGTTGATGGCAAGTGGTCCATTAACACAAGGGAAATACGCAAGACAAACATCTGCCGGATCTCCTCATGTTCCGGTGGTTTGTTGCCGTCTCGCGTCATCTCGTGCCGTCCCGCGCGGGTGGCTTGTTCCACCCCCCACGAGCCTTGTCTGCGTGGGGTCCTTGCGAAGCAATGCGGTAGGGTTAGGACACAGCGTAGTGTATCCGTGCCTCGTGGGGAACGGGGATGGGATGTGGTTTGCCTGGAAGGACCTTGTTGGGCACAAGTGTCGCAACGCCGTTCAGCCGGGAGCCCAGTCAGTCCTGAGCTATCTCTTGACCGAGACGATCCCGCATGGCGCAAGCCAGGACGAGTCTGGGAATTACGGAACAGGACACGAAGCGGCTTACGGGGTTCTTGGGGAAGCACCAGATGCAGAAGGGGCCTGGAAGGACAAAATCCGACGCGAAGGGAAGGGTTCTTTCCTACCTAAGCAATGACGTGCCTTCCCAAAATTGACAGCACGACGTCGGCAGATTGACAGCAAGGCTGCTGTTGCCTACCATAAGGCGCCACCGCACTCTGGGAAAACGGTCTTGGCGACAATCCCCAGATGCTAACAGCGTTTTATACCAAAGATTATCTTAGTATTGTTTTTAGCTAACCGAGTTTTGTACGTAAGATAGTCTTATACTACCTAGAGCATTTTCGAATCAATTAGATCTTACTAGCTAAGATAGTCTTGCTTACGAAATATCTTAATTAGCTAACTATCTTTAACTATAAAAACAATGTTACGTTCAAAACGCTTACCGCCTTATATAACGGCCCTATTAGCTAAAACAGTTTTGCTTGTAAGACTACTAATATAGCTGTTTTAGCTAATAGAGGCTATTTTCTAGAAGCAAAACGGTCTATAGCTTATAGGATCGTCTCTTTCTATAGAACTATTTTTATACTAAAAGAATCTCTAGGTTAGAGACAGTAGTTGTAGTAGGAGACGTAATTAATAGATCGATCTAGCAATTACCGCCTAGGCGCGCGCCTGTACCCGCCCGCGCGCCTATACCCGCCCGCGTACCCGCGCCCGCCTGCCCTCCTACCTAGCCTGGCTATAGAGAGGACGGTATATATATATCTAACTTAGTAATAGGGTAGTTAGACTAGTAGAAGTTAGAGTTATATAGAGCTTGCTATAGTTCTAAGTTAAATAGGTTTAGTTAGACGAGTTAGCGCAGTAGCAATTAGGATATTAACTTACTAAAATAGTATAATCCTTTAACGGCCTGCCCTAGAAGCTAATGTTAGCGCTAGAGTATAAAAAGACCTTAAGGTAGGAAGATAGGTAGATAACTTACTTAACTACTAGGCGGAAACACTACTACCGCTTAGTTTAGTTAGGATTATCGCTTAGCTAGGGAACTATAAAAATAAAATATTAGTTTTTAACGCTATAAAGATTTCAGGCGAGGGTAGGAGGACTTATTTAGTCTGTTATTATATAGGCGAAACCTATAAGCGTTAGGCGATAGGAGGACTGTTAGATCTAGTACGATTAGCTATATTTAACTAGACTAGGTGTAAAAATACTATACCTTTATATAACGTTAGGAAGGCATTTAGCGATAGGAGGATCGACGGATCTAGTATAATTAGCTACGTTCAACTAGACTAACTATAAAAATACTATACCTTTATATAACGTCGGGAGTAGAATACTTAGCTAAATAAAGTAAATATTGTAGTCGATATATACAAACAAGCCTTTCTTTGTCTATAGAACTATCTAGATACGATCAATCCCGATATATAGGAGCCTAATGATCTTACGCCGCTCTATAATTTAGTAGATTAGGCATTTAAGAATAAATTCCTTCTATAGAAAGCTGGTTTTAGCCTCTATATAAGTAACTACTACAAAGAGATATATAGTACTAGTAAGGAGGAATATAAAGATACTATCAAGTTGTACAATCGCTATAGTGTCCCTGTTATAGCTAAGGATATAGATAAAATTGCCAACTATAAAAACCCTCCTAGTTAATACTTCCCTAGGATATAATATTGATTAGCTTATTTTTAGTATATAAGAGGAATAGCTACCTACCTAATTCTAAACGACAGCTTTTCCGCCTATTGGAATTTGCTCCTCCTTTATAATATAACTAATAGCCGGTAGTAGTCTTTCGTAAGCGCTACCTAAAGTAGTTATAAAAAATGCTCGTCCTAGGTTAGGCTATATACCTAAAGTAGTCAAGGCCGCCAGGTTCCTCGGGGTCTGGCTAGACTGGAAGCTCTTATAGCAAGCGCACCGCGGCGCGGTCAAGAAGAAGCTCGCCACCTAGGAGTTCGCGCTAACGAGGATCGCGGCGAAGACGTAGGGCCCGAGCCTCGCGAAGGCCCAGGAGGTATATACGAAATGCATAAGGAGCGTAGTAGTATATGGAGCGGCGAGCTACTACGTCCTAACTACGGTCGGCAAGGGGAGCGAGCTAAAGGGGATAGCCGAGAAGCTAGCGAAGGACTAGAGCAGGGGCTTCTACGTAGTAGCAGGAGGCTATAGAACTACGCTAATTAGGTACCTAGAGACGGAGGCCTAGGTCCTACCGGTAGACCTCTACCTGAACAAACGGCTAGCTAACTTCGAAGCTAGGATACACAAACTACTCCTCTAGTTAGGGGAGGGACTAGGGCGCCCCCTAGTTGTAGCAGCGAGCTTAATTCAGGAGGCGTGTACCAAGCTATTCAGGAGGTTCTAGAAGAGGAGCGGGAGGACGTAAGGGAGGAAGCCTAGGCTAGGCCTATAGGGGCTAATAGCAGTCAAGAGAGCAGTAGCTATAGCAAACGAGTAGGCTAAGCAAAAGTAGAAGATAGGGAAGCTAAAGAATAAGACCCTCGATATAGATAAAGTAGTAGAACTTACCTAGTAGGAGCGCGAGATAGTAGCCCGGGAAAGGCGCGCCGCGCTCGTAACGAGAGCAAGAAGACCTATATACCGCTCGGCAGACAAGGACCCCCCGGTATAACTATTTACAGACCTTGCCCTTAAGAGATACAAGGGTCTAAGCAAGGCTTAGAGCTCCCTACTTACCTAAGCGCGTAGCGGGGATATCGGCCTCTAGGAGTACCTAAATAGGGTGAACGTCCTAGAGATTACTACGCTATACTATAAGTATAGCAAGGGCAAAGAAACGATCGAACACCTAGTAGTATAGTACAAAGATCCACCGAAGTACAGAACCTAGGAGGAGTTACAAATACAGTTATAACGGGATCTGCAGCTCGTCTTACAACAAGCTATATAGCCGTACAAGAGCTTAGCAAAGGTGGTCATTAGCTAGTTAATAGATTCAGGGCGCCTAACGGAGTATAGCGTAGCTCGTAGGCTGCAACTAGAAGCTACAATAGCCGCGAAAGTAGCCAAGAGCAGCGGAGAGGGTATAGGAAGTGCCGAATCGAGCCGCTAAGGGAGATAGGGGCTACCTTTAACACGTAGTATAATAGATTCAAAGCGCTAAAGCAGAAGCGTAGGCAGGGGTTTTTACCCGGCCCCCTGTTCAGGGGGTACGGTTTCCTTTGTATATAAACCAGTAGCAGGACCGGCGCGCCGTAAGGCATAGCGGAGTACGAATAAATAAATAATATATACCTAAAGTAGAATATCCCTCTAGCTTTTAACGTATATTGTAGATAGACTATATAGCGTAAGCGGTTGTTAGTAAAGCGGATTAGTAGTAACTTCGAGTATTAAGCAATCCTTATTAGTTTCTAGATCCTTGCTATAGTATAGGTTATATATTGTAGCTAACGTAGGACAGTTACGCTAGAGAGTGTAAAATGCGCAATAAATATCTAGAAATCGGTCTTCGAAGTAGCTAGTAAAGGCAAACAATATAGCCTGCCGTTTATTTTCTTAGTTAATAAGCGTCGGCGTAGGATCGCGATTATTCGTTACTAGAATATCGCGGATATAGTCCCTAAGTGTGAAATTAGCAGGAGAACAATAACTTTAGTAGCGATTTCTCGATCGATTACTTATACTTCGTCTTACTAGTAAATATAAGTATTAAACAATAGCTATATTTAGCGTCGTCCGCTAGTAAATGTAGAATTTAGTAGATATTTAGTAGGCCCTTTATCTTTAGGTACTTGTTAGACCTTTGCTTGTATAACTTACGTTATTAGGTTATTAATATAATAGAAATTACTAACGGTAGCGGAGGTAGTAGGATTAAGGTTGCTAGAGCAACTGTAAAAACTAACTAGCTAGGAAATACCGCCGACTTTATAGCCGCTACTAGTAGCGGAAGCTAACTCTTAGCTTTAAGCCTCTAAGTGTTAGTTTTCTATTTCTTTTCCTCGCTTTAGTTTACAACCTGTCTTTTCGCTTCGCCAAGGATATAGAAGAGGAACTATATAGCCTTTCGCCTATAGATAGTAATACTAGAGAACTGCTTTAATAGCTTAGTAACGTTTCTACTAAAGATTACAAGGACTAATAGTATAAAACTCCAGAATGCTATAATAACCTAGTTAGACGCTTTAATAGTAGCTAAGTTATAGGAAAACCAGGTAGATATATCGAGGAATTAGGGCGCGAAGCGGATAAGAAGCTTATAGAGATTAGGTTGGATATAATAAGGCTAAAGCTAGTAGCGGAGAATAATAGGCGTAAGAACTAAACTCTAGGTATGTTTATTTATCTTGTAAGAGCCTCGATATGTCTTAGGGTTCTATAGACTA
>MU853427.1:152567-168868 GCA_033297235.1 Trichocladium antarcticum
GCGTTCTAGCTAGTCTAAGGTGTTCGATCTGCCTCTAACGGTCTAACTAGCTATACGCGCGAGTTGAAGGTACAACCTACTATAACGGTCGTATATAACAAGGTTGTACAACAGTGCAACCTTCGTAGGAGCTTGCGAGGGCTAAAGGCTCTACGCGGCGAGCTCCACCTAGTGTAGAGCCACGCTCCTCTAGCTACAGAGTGCTCAGCCAACTATATAGCATAGCATATGACATGGCACATGACACAGGCTGTGCCTGTGACACTAGAAGCAACGGAGGTAATAATAAGATTCTTAGCCGAAGTAAAGATAGAGGATAGCTAACGGATTACCCTATAAGACTTCGAGCCCCCTAAGAAATTATAGCTTCGACTAGTTATTAAACTCCTAGCTAATAAGAGGGATATTAACCCTAGTGTTAGCGTTACTAAAAAGAGTATTTGAAGCCGCTCGATAGTTGAGTTTTTACACTAGCTAATATTTACCCTAGGGAAACGCGCGGTAGTAGAGACCTTAGAAGAAAACGACGAGGAACCAACAATCGCTAAACTGACTAAAGCGAAGTAAGCAAGTGTAAAAAGTAAAGCGGCTTATAGTAGCTTGAGCAAGTCCAAGTCAAACCTACTAGGTAAGCCTAGGTAACCCTTATTTACCTATTTTTCATAGTTACTAATATATTAAGGTATAGGGGCCTTAGATAGTAACTAGGAGCTAACCTAAGTAGTTGCTAAATCTAGGAAAGCGAGGTAGCTAACTATAAAAAGTAGAATAACTTGTAGTAGCTTAAGGAAGCTTAAGTTAGACCTACTTAGTAAGCCCGGGCAACCTTTACTTACTTTTTATAGTTACTAATATATTATAGTAGTATAATATAGCAAGCTTACCCTTAATAAGCGCATCTAGCGTTCCTAGCGCGACTAGGATAAGGATAGTTAGAACGAGGATATCTATAACAACCTAGATAATAAGGATAGCCCTATAGACCTAGATAGTAAGGATATCGAGGAAAGCTAGGATACCCTAGATACTAATAGCTAGGGCGACCTAGACTATACTAATATATAGGATATAGATACTGAAGCTTCGTTAGATAACGGTGAACTTAACGCCGACGATCTAGGTAATGCTATTATAGAGACAGAGCTAGGAGACCTATAGCTTAAAGCTATCGACAGGTTCTTTAATAGAGACAAGTACTCGACTAAGGATATATATAACTTCCAGTATACTATACGCGAGACACTACGTACTATAGAAAAGACAAATCGGCTAGTTTTTATATAGCTACAAGCTATTTACTACGAGTTTTTTACTATAGACTTAGAGCGAGGATAATACTAGAGGGGTATAGCGGACGGCGGTTATAGTAGTTAAGTACCTTTTATTTACGTTGCTTATGTTTATCGCTAGTGCCTTTCTTTTGCTTTGCTTAAATTTATCGCCTTATATTCTAACCTTATAGCTAAATGCTAGTTGTAAAAAGTCTGTAATTATAATGTCTATAATTATAGTATCCTTGACCTAATATAACATAAGATCGCTAGGTATTAAAGACGGTCTGCTATAGAAGACAGTCTGCTACTAAGGGATCATTTCTAGGTACAATAAACTTGTAGTTAAAATAAGCTTCGCGATACTAACTGTCTTTTATTATAGAGACTGTCTTAATACTATAAAACTACTTAAAAGGTATAACGATCTTTATTTTAAAATAGCTTAGAAGTTAGGGGCTGATTTTACATAATAACGGTTTTTCGGCGGAAAACAACTTTAGTATAAAAACGCTCTAAAACGCTCTCTCGCTCTAAAACGATCTTCGAATAGGACCTACCTTACTACTTCAAAACAGTTTTCTATGGAAAATGGCCGTACGCTGCAGAAATAGCCCTGGTAACCGTCCTATACTATGAAAATCGTCCCTTATTTCGAAGATCGGTTTGATTAGCTAAGACCATACCAAAGAACGTTTTCCCAGAGTAGGGTGGCGCCTTATAGTAGGTACCTACATAAGCCGCAGGTTACTATAAGGCGCTACCGCACTCTAGGAAAACGGTCTTAGCGACAATCCCTAGATGCTAATAGCGTTTTGTACTAAAGATTATCTTAGTATTGTTTTTAGCCAACCGAGTTTTATACGTAAGATAGTCTTATACTACCTAGAGTATTTTCAAATTAATTAGATCTTACTAGCTAAGATAGTCTTGCTTACGAAATATCTTAATTAGCTAACTATCTTTAACTATAAAAACAGTATTACGTTTAAAACGCTTACCGCCTTACGTAACGGCCCTATTAGCTAAAACAGTTTTGCTTATAAGACTACTAATATAGCTATTTTAGCTAATAGAGGCTATTTTCTAGAAGTAAAACGGTCCGTAGCTTATAGGATCGTCTCTTTCTATAGAACTGTTTTTATACTAAAAGAATCTCTAGGTTAGAGATAGTAGTTATAGTAGAAGACGTAATTAATAGATCGATCTAGTAATTACCGCCTAGGCGCGCGCCCGTACCCGCCCGCGCGCCTGTACCTGCCTACGTACCCGCGCCCGCCCGCCCTTCTACCTAGCCTAGCTATAGAAAGGACAGTATATATATATCTAACTTGGTAATAGGGTAGTTGGACCAGTAGAAGTTGGAGTCGTATAGAGCTTGCTATAGTTCTAAGTTAAATAGGTTTAGTTAGACAAGTTAGCGCGGTAGCAATTAGGATATTAACTTACCGAAATAGTGTAATCCTTTAACGGCCTGCCCTAGAAGCTAATGTTAGCGCTAGAGTATAAAAGGACCTCGAGGTAGGAAGATAGGTAGATAACTTACTTAACTACTAGGCGGAAACACTACTACCGCTTGGTTCAGTTAGGATTATCGCTTAGCTAGGGAACTGTGAAAATAAAATGTTAGTTTTTAACGCTACGAAGATTTCGTACAAGGGTAGGAGGACTTATTTAGTTTATTGTTACGTAGGCGAAACCTGTAAGCGTCAGGCGATAGGAGGACTGTTAGATCTAGTACAATTAGCTACGTTCGACTAGACTAGGTGTGAAAATACTATACCTTTATACGACGTCGGGAAGGCATTTAGCGACAGGAGGATCGACGGATCTAGTACAATTAGCTACGTTCGACCAGACTAAGTGTAAGAATACTAGACCTTTATACGACGTCGGGAAGGCATTTAGTGACAGGAGGATCGACGGATCTAGTATAATTAGCTACGTTCGACTAGACTAACTATAAAAATACTATACCTTTATACGACGTTGGGAGTAGAATACTTAGCTAAATGAAGTAAATATTATAGTCGATATATACAAACGAGCCCTTCTCTGTCTATAGAACTATCTAGATACAATCAATCCTAATACACAAGAGCCCGATAATCTCGCGCTACTCTATAATTTAGTAGATTAGGTATTTAAGAATGAATTCCTTCTGTAGAAAGCTGGTTTTAGCCTCTATATATTATTCTTTTTAATTATTTATTCGTACTCCAATATGCCTTACGGCGCGCCGGTCCTGCTACTGGTTTATATACAAAGGAAACTATACCCCCTGAACAGAGGGCCGGGTAAAAACCCCTACCTACGCTTCTGCTTTAGCGCTTTAAATCTATTATACTACGTGTAAAAGGTAGCCCCTGTCTCCCTTAGCGGCTCGATTCGGCACTTTCTACACCCTCTCCGCTACTCTTAGCCGCTTTCGCGGCTATCGTAGCTTCTAGTTACAGCCTACAAGCTACGCTATACTCCGTCAGGCGCCCTGAATCTATCAACTAGCTAATAACTACCTTTACTAAGCTCTTATACAGCTATATAGCTCGTCGTAAGATAAGCTATAGATCCCGTTATAACCGTATTTGTAACTCTTCCTAGGTTCTATACTTCGGTGGATCTTTACACTATACTACTAGATGTTCGATCGTTTCTTTGCCCTCGCTATACTCGTAGTACGGTATAGTGATCTCTAGGACGTTCACCCTATTCAGGTACTCCTAGAGGCCAATGTCCCTACTACGCGCCTAGGCGAGCAGGGAGCTCTAAGCCTTGCTTAGACCCTTGTATCTCTTAAGGGCAAGGTCTATAAATAGTTATATCGGGGGGTCCTTATCTACCGAGCGGTACGTAGGTCTTCTTGCTCTCGTTACAAGCGCGGCGCGCCTCTCCCAGGCTACTATCTCGCGCTCCTGCCAGGCGAGTTCCACTACTCTATCCGTATCGAGGGTCTTGTTCTTCAGCTTCCCTATCTTCCACTTTTGCTTAGCCTACTCGTTTGCCACGGCTACTGCTCTCTCGACCGCTGTTGGCCCCTGTGGGCCTAGCCTGGGCTTCCTCCCTCGCGTCCTCCCGCTCCTCTTCTGGAACCTCCTGAATAGCTTAGTACACGCCTCCTGGATCAAGCTCGCTGCTGCGACCAGGGGGCGCTTTAGCCTCTATATAAGTAACTACTACGAAGAGATATATAGTGCTAGTAAGGAGGAATGTAAAGATGCTATTGAGTTGTACAATCGCTATAGTGTCCCTGTTATAGCTAAGGATATAGATAAAATTGCCGACTGTAAAAACCCTTCTAGTTAATACTTCCCTAGGATATAATATTAATTAGCTTATTTTCGGTATATAAGAGGAATAGCTACCTACCTAATTCTAAACGATAGCTTTTCCGCCTATTGGAATTTGCTCCACCCCTACGATATAACTAACGGCCGGCGGTAGTCTTTCGTAAGCGCTACCTAAAGCAGTTATAAAGAATGCTCGTCCTAGGTTAGGCTATATACCCGAAGTAGAATATCCTTCTAGCTTTTAACGTATATTATAGATAGACCGTATAGCGTAAGCGGTTGTTAGTAAAGCGGATTAGCAGTAACTTCGAGCATTAAGTAATCCTTGTTAGTTTCTAGATCCTTGCTATAGTATAGATTGAATATTGCGGCTAACGTAGGATAGTTACGCCGGAGAGTATAAAATACGCGATGAATATCTAGAAATCGGTCTTCGAAGTAGCTAGTAAAGGCAAACGACACGGCCTGCCGTTTATTTTCTTGGTTAATAAGCGTCGGCGTAGGATCGCGATTATTCGTTACTAGAATATCGCGGATATAGTCCCTAAGTGTGAAATTAGTAGGAGAACAATAACTTTAGTAGCGATTTCTCGATCGATTACTTATACTTTGTCTCGCTAGTAAATGTAAGTGTTAAACGATAGCTATATTTAGCGTTATCCGCTAGCAAATATAGAATTTAGTAGATATTTAGTAGGCCCTTTATCTTTAGGTACTTATTAGACCTCTGCTCGTACAACTTACGTTATTAGGTTGTCGATATAATAGAAATTACTAACGGTAGCGGAGGTAGTAGGATTAAGGTTACTAGAGCAACTGTAAAAACTAACTAGCTAGGAAATACCGCCGACCTTATAGCTGCTACTAGTAGCGGAAGCTAACTCTTAGCCCTAAGCCTCTAAGTGTTAGTTTTCTATTTCTTTTCCTCGTTTCGGTTTGCTACCTATCTTTTCGCTTTACTAAAGATATAGAAGAGGAACTATATAGCCTTTCGCCTATAGATAGTAATACTAAAGAACTGCTTTAATAGCTTAGTAACGTTTCTACTAAAGATTACAAGGACTAATAGTATAAAACTCTAGAATGCTATAATAACCTAGTTAGACGCCTTAATAGTAGCTAAGTTATAGGAAAACCAGGTAGATATATCGAGGAATTAGGGCGCGAAGCGGACAAGAAGCTTGTAGAGATCGGGTTAGATATAATAAGGCTAAAGCTAGTAGCGGAGAATAATAGGTGTAAGAACTAAACTCTAGGTATGTTCATTTATCTTGTAAGAGCCTCGATATATCTTAGGGTTCTATAGACTAGCCTATCTAGGAGGGAATATAAAATTCTAATAGACTTTAGTAAGCTTATTTCGGGCTAACTTAAGGAGGAGGCTATCTAGTATAAATAGCGTATCTAGCATTATATAGGCGATACTAGCAAATTCGGAATAGGTAGCGTTAATCGGCTAAGATCGAAGAATATCTAGAGCTAGGAAAAGTATAGTAAGGTTAGCTATTTGCTCTTTACTATAGACAATACTAAGCCTCTTCTCTACCTCTTCCTTTACTTGTTTAAAGGAGAGCCTATAGACAAACGTAATATTGTCCAAATGCTATATATAGTACCGGCCATTGTTAATAGTATCGTACTCTAGGTTCGACCGTTAGTTAATAGGGATATTATAGTTCTAATAAAGAAGGAGTACTTAGTAGCCTTTTACGCTACTTAGCTTAGCCTAAAAGGGTATAGTACCTATAATATAGGCGACGAAGCTATAAACGAAGATATCGCGATTCCTAATTCGAAGCGTTCTCCTAGAGTCTAGGCTCCTTATATAAAATAACAAGCGGATAATATCGCTAAGATCGGTAGTATATAGTCTAAGTATAAGTAGGAAAATTCCTTCCCTTCTCCTACGGAGCTATTCTTCGAAGAAAAGCCTAGTAAGGTAAAATCCTATTGTTACCTAGTATATATTATTATATAGACTAAACGCGTTGTAGAAGAGAGCCTAGGGTAAGGATAGCTTGTTAGGCCTAACGAAGTTAGCGATGATTATATCCCGCCCTTAAGGTTAGCTTCTAATCTTAAGCTCGGCGCGATAAGGCGAAGTTAAACGTACTAGTCTAGGTTTGCTAGTAGTAGCGTCGAAAATATACCAGATGACGAATAGGCTTATTAAAGGTTAGTAGTTAGAATCGGTAGGGTTAAAGTTATAGTCGAGAACAACCTTAGGGATATAACGGGAAACGTTGCTTAGATAGTATAAAAAATCATTGTTAACCTCTATTACTAACTCTACTAACTTAAGGCTAATACTAGCTGAAGTTATACTAGTTATTGCTATATACTATTTAACTAGGAGCTTAGATATCCGAAATACCCGCTAGATCTTTATAACTACGTTCTAAGGGTACCCTATAGTTCCGTTAACGCTATAATACCGTACTTTTCCTATATAGTAATGTCTATACTAGTCTAATATATAGGGATATACTAGCCTATTAGACGTATACCTCTAGTAGATAAAGTCTAACGGGAGTATCGGACTACTATCGGTATACTAGAGGAACCTCCCGCTAGTTAACCGTACGCTTTCTCCCTACTACTGCGCTTACTAGGGCTCGGTAATAGGGCCTTTAACGATTTAGGCAAACCTACAATATACCTTGTCCGAGATTCTAGCCGAGCTAAGGAGGTTTATAGCTAGATTCTCTATATCGAACGCTAATACTATTATATCCGGACAAGTCCTTAACCCTATCTAGATCTGATCTAACTTAACTATCGATTGTTATAGTAGGGATAAAGGGAGAACGTTTCTTAGCTATCGTAATAATGTATCCTTCTACTAGAGAATAGACTAAAAGTTATCTAAGGACATTATAAGCTAAAGGACCTTAAGGAGCTAGGAATAGGCGGCTTAAAATATATTATACTTCTTCTCCTACAATATAAATGCAAGTATAAATAGGGACATGTCGAGCCGCTTAGGCGTATAGTAGATTAGTTATAAAAACTCGGAATCTTCGTCTTCTAAGAGCTCTATCTAGTTAACACTATCGCCTTATAGCCTAGATCCTAGCTCTATCGGGTTATTAAACCTAATATCTTCTTGTATCTCTAGTAGGGAGAGGTTTTCGCGGAGCTTAGAAGGAGGTTTATTAATTAGTAGTACTATATACTTGCTATACTTAGCTTCTACAAGCTTATCCTAGATGTTCTTTATAGTTATTAAAGTATCGGAGATAGCTAACGGCTACTTGGCGATTCCGCTTAGTTCCTAGTTAACTAGAATATCTAGTAGAAATTCAATTCTATTGTTAAACTTAGTATTATATAACTAATCTTCGACAGGGCTAATTCGCTCTACTTAATCTTCTTCTTACGTCTATATTGCCTTAGCTTCGGCGTTAACTTCGGCTTCGGTATCCTTCCGGCGCTTCTAGGTAATAGCGAACTCGTTTAGATTCTTGGGTAGCTACTTAGGGACTTCTAGTCGCGATTTAAAAGAGCGGTCTTCGTCGGTAACGCGCTATATATTTTCTTAATGTTACTAGTTACAATAGAAAAATAAGGTTTGTATTAAATTAGTAGAAGTTTTATAAAAGAGATCTTAGTTATATATAGGTTCGATATTTTGAAAATTTATCGCTTGCTCCTTCCTATATCGTTACTTACTCGCCTAGAATTATATTGTATTTTCGTATATCCTACTTACTATAGTTCTTCTTTTTACACTCGATTAGATACTACTATAATAGCAAAAACACACTAGGCCTCCTATTATTAACGACTATAGCTATAAGTACAACCCTAGCAAATTTCATACTAAACCTAGAGTTAAGGGGCACGCTACCTAGCTCCTAAGTATCTAGGATTATAGATATATAGGGCAATGATCAAGCTAGCGCTTAGGGTACCGCCCTAAGCGATACAAGAGGGGCTAGTAATAACGACGATAACGACGAGCTGTTCGTTAGCAATAGGGCCGCGCTAGTTAGCAATAGGGCCTCGCTAGTTAGCAACGGGGCCTCGCCGGTCAGTAATAGGGCCGCGCCGGATATAGTGACTACTATAGTTATATATATCCCTAACAAGATGCTAGACCTTACTATATTTACGTAGCAGCTTTAGGTACTAAGAGACTACTTTTCGCCTTAACGAGCTAATAGCTAAATAATTTTTATAGTAGCAGCTCTAGACTGAAGCTAGAACAACGTAGCGAGTAGACGTCCTTGTTAAAAAGCGTAAATATATACTAGCGCTATAGAAGGAAACGAAGTAGGCTATCTACGTACGTATAAAGTCGATCGAGTACTAACTACGGGTTACCTTCCTCCTTAACTTAATAGACAACGCTTAGGAAGAGCTTGTTAAGTATTACCTTTACAATATTAAAGGTAGTAATTCTAACTATATCCGTAAGTATACTGCTAAGAGGATTATAGGCAATTACTATAATTAGTAACTATAGAGTATTAATAACCTTATTGTAAGTGTAAAAAGCCACTTACTATTTAGATATAGCTAACGTCCTTAGGTACTAAACAAGAAACTATATATAGAGAGTACTATATTTAAGAACTACTATAACCTAAGGAGCATTAGGGACGAGATAAAGGAGAGGTATAGCCTATAGCTATTCGTTAAGGTATTCGACTTTGCCCGGGACTATATCGACGTAGGTAGGAGCGGCACGGACGTCTAGAAATAGTACAAGAGTAAGTTAACAAGTTAACTATAAAAAGCTTCTAGATATCTAATACCCTTAGTCCTATTCGTTAAGCTTATAAGCTATATAAAGCTAGTTATCGACTACGAAGCCGATGAAAACTTAAAGCAACTATCTAATAACGTGTAACGGTCGTATACAACAAGGTTGCACAACAGTGCAACCTTCGTGGGAGCTCGCGAGGGCTGAAGGCTCTGCGCGGCGAGCTCCACCTAGTGTGGAGCCACGCTCCTCTAGCTACAGGGTGCTTAGCTAACTACATGGTATAGCATATGACATAGTATATGATATAGGCTGTGCCTATGACACTACCCTCCCTCTCTAAACAAGCCCCCCTATATAAAAATAGCCCCTATTTTGGATGCTTGTATCTAGAGCTATCCTAACCGCTCACTTAATCTTAGATGCTCGTATCCAGAGCTATCCTAACCGTTCAATTCTAGATACTCGCCTCTAGAGCTATCTTAAACGCTCCTAAAATACCCGATTTTAGATGCTCGTATCTAGAGCCTATCCTATTCTATACGCTTGATTTTGGATGCTCGTATCTATAGCCTGTTCCTTTTGCTTAGCGCCTTGCCTCCTGCCGCTGCGCCTTCCTTCTTCGCGTCTACAATAGCGGCCCTAGGAGCTCGGGGTACGCGTCGTAGAACTCCTAGATAGCGTTATTATAGCCCTGTAGATCCGTTGTAGGTTACTAAGTCGGGTTGTTGTAACCTTCCTACTTAACTTAGTACTGCTAGCGGCTATTCGCCGCCTTGCCGAACCCTACGATCTTCTCGAACCTCTACTCTACTACGTCTTTGCCCTCGTTAGTCCGTGTAACTACACGCCTACGGTTAGCGCTTACGTCGTCGTCAACCCTCTCTTAGCTAGCTAGCCCCTGCCCCGGGTAGCGCCTTACTCTCGAGACGTAGAACGTAGGGAAGATCGTTATATTCGCCAGGAGCTTTAGAGTTACTACGTATAACGAGGCCTTTGTAACCTCGAACGGGCCCTCCTACCGCGGCGCGAGCTTCGCGGTCGGCCTACTAGTCTTGTAGTTCTATATGTTAAGCATCGCTATATCGCTAACACGGTACTACGGCGCGTCCTCCCTATAGCGGTTCGCGTTCTGCTTATAGCGGTCCTATAACTGCTTTGCTAGCGCTATAACCTTCCTAAGGATCGCCCTAAAGCGGTCCGCGAGCTCCAATACCTAGAAAAACTCCTGCTTCTACTACTCTAAGATATTCGGTAGGTATAGCTTCGATAGCTCTACGCCTATCCTCGGGTTAAAGCTATAATTCGCGAAGAATAGTAACACGCCCGTTGTCTCGGAGACTATATTGTTCCCTGTAAACTCCGCTAGGGGGAGCTAGTTAACCTAGTTATTCTACGCCTAGTCGATATATAGCTATAGGTACTGCTCTAGTTCTACGTTAATCCGCTCTATCTAGCCGTTTATTTAGGGGTAGAACGCTAACGAGGGTCTTAGGGTAATCGCAAGGCGCGCTAATAGCGCCCTCTAGAACCCTAAAACGAACTACGTACCTCTATCCGATATAATCGTCTCTAGTACACTATAGAGCAAGTACACGCGCTTAATAAACCAGTTAGCTAGCTCGTTAGCCTCTAGTGTTACTATTGTAATAAAGTAGCGTATCTTCGTAAGCTAGTTAACTACTACTGCTACGTACCTAAACTCCTACCCCCTCTAGTTATATAGCGGGAGCAGCGTAATATAGTCTACCGATATATCTCGCTATAGCGCTAATAGTAGCAGGAGCGGCTTAAGGAACCCTACGGGCTTTAAGTAGGGGTTCTTTATCTTAAAGTATAGAATATAGGCTTTAACAAATGTCCTTACTAATATACTTATCCCTAGCTACTAGTAGACCCTGTTTATTAGGTCGAGCGTCTTTGTCCTCCCTAGGTACCCGCCAGGCCCTAACGTATATATCTAGTAGATAAGCTGCAAATAGAGCTCCGTATCGCCTAGGTCGATTATTAGCCTACCGCGGTAGAACGCCCTGCCTAAGACTAACTTATACTCGGCGAACGGTACTCTTAGCTTCTACTTGATCTTACTTAGCTAGGTACGTACCTCCTAGTCGCTAAGCGCCTCTACTACATCTGCTATAAATAGCGAGCTCGCGTAGCTCTCTACAATAAGGTCGTTAGCGTAGCGCGAAACGTCGAGGCTAAAGAGCTCTAGTATCTTACCTAGTAGCTTAGAGTTATACTTGCTACTAAAGGTCTCTAGGTCGAACTTGCTCGGGTCGATTAGGGGGCGCTGCCTGTTCCGTAGCCTGTTATCTTTAACGTCCTTTAGCATAAACTCTAGCTTCCTGCTTAGCGCGTCGGGGCGGCTGTTTACTATACCTAGGCGGTAGATAATCTAGAAGTCAAAACGCAATAAGAACTCCAACTAGTGTATATAGCGTAGCAATAGCTACTTCGTTATACCAAAGGTCTATAGGTTCTTATAGTCCGTAATAATATCGAACCTCTTAGCTATACCTTCGAGCTTAGGGCGCTATTCTTCGAGCGCCTTAACGATCGTAAGGAGCTCCTTGTTATAGATATTATAGTTGCACTTAGCTATAGTATACTTCGCTAAGAAATAAGCAACTAGATATAACTCGCCGTTATCCCCTTCCTATAGTAGCGCTCTACCTGCCGACTAGTCTAACGTATTAACTTCTACTATAGCGCGCTTCTCCTAGTTATATATCTATAGTGCTAGTGCCGTAACAAAGTATACCTTTAGGCGCTAGAAAGCTACTTCGTACTACTCGGACTACTCCTAGTCTACTGTCTTCTTTATAAGCTTGTATAGCGGCTGTACGTAGCTCGAAAAACCTTGTATAAATTAGCGGTAGAAGTTCGCGAACCCTAAGAACCGCTAGAGGTACCTCCTTGTCTCCGGAGCCTCCTAATTACGTACCGCTTCAACCTTATCTAGGTCTATCTCGATGCCCCCGGGCGTAATAATAAGCCCTAGGTACTTCGTCCGCTTTATATAGAATTTGTACTTGTCGATATCTACCTATAGACCTACGTCGATTATACGCTTTAGCACCTCCCTAACCTGCTTGATATACTTCTCGAGCGTACCCGAGTAGACTAGGATATTATCTAGGTACGCTATTACGTAGTTATCTAGAGCGTCGTAGAGGATATTATTAACGTAATGCTAGAAGGTGGCGGGCGCGCCCTATAGGCCGAACGGCGTAACTAGCGTTTCGTATAGGCTAAATCTTATAATGAACGCCGTAAGCTACTTATAGCCTAGCGCTACGCGTACTTGGTTAAACGCCGCAATTACGTCGAGCTTCGTAAAGATCTTCGCCTTATAGATAGAGTCTAGGGTCTCCTAGATTAGCAGGATAGGGTACCGGCTCTTTAGCGTCGCGTTGTTAATACCGCGGTAGTTAATGTAGATTCTAATACCTCCGCCTGGCTTCTGCGCTATTAGGATAGGCAATAAGGTGCTTGATCGCAAGGGCTGGATAAACCCCTTTGCGAGGTTGTCGTCGAGCTAGCGCTTTAGTATACGTAGCTCTATCGGCGATATCGGGTGATTCCTCGAATATAGGACTACGCTCCCTAGGAGCAGCTTGATCCTATAGTTATATATACGGTAGGGGGGCAAGATATTAGCGTCTTATAGGACGAAAGCGGCTACTAAGTCTTGGTATTCCTTTAGTAGACGCGCCTTAATCTTGTCTAGGGTAGGCGCTAGTCTATCCGCTTTGTTAAAGAACTTCTTAGAATCCTCCTCTATAATCTTATTAAGCTTCTTATCCCCTTTAGCGAGTACGTCGATAAAGCTATAGAACCTCGCTAGGAGTATTGACTTCGTATACTCTAGTATACTCTCTTAACTTAGTAGGTCCTTAAAGAACTACTTAGATAGAACTAGTATATAGTCTCTCTTCTTAGCTTCTACCGCTCTTTCTAGTTTACCTATTATAGTCCGTATAACTACTATGCCCTTCTATTAGTATACCGCCAGGAAGCTCGCTCCGTTTAGGATCTTCGTATTATCCTAGCGGATCTTCCCCTACGCTTAACTAAGCGGGGGCGGAGTAGCGGGGGGGGGGGACCAGGGTCTAGGGGGTAGTCTCCTAGCGCCCGCTACTACCTCTACCGGCCTTAGTAATGTAGGGGGCAGCGCTTCGACCGGAACGCCTATCGCTCCTAGCGGTACAAGCGTCCCCCGTAGGTTGGCCTATACGTCTCCCTAGGACGCGGATCTCTGCCGTCTACGGGCCTATCTCTGCCTATCGGACTGCCTAGCCCTCTCGTGGTTAGATAGCTTACTCGTGGCAATAGCGACCTCGTTGTTATTACCGGAGGTACTAGAGTCGTCGTCTTTAGGTATATCCTCTACCGTTACGTAGTACCGCCCGCTACTCTCTAGGGGTAGGGGTACTGCCTCTAGCTAGCCTACCTGCCAAGCGACCTAGCTTCTAATATACTCTAGAAGGTACCTCCTACGGTAGTACTCTATAAATTCGAGCTATAGGGTCTCCTAGTCGATCCGTAGGTTATACTTCCGTAGCTATAGGAGGCCTAAGATTACTAGGGTCTCTTTTACAAGCGTCGTAACGAAACACACTAAGGTCTCCTAGTAGTCGCTAACAACTAGCGTAAGCGCCGCTAAGTGCTCGATCTAGCGTAAGAACCCTCTATTAGCTAGAAATAGCAGCCGCTGTACTACTAGCCTCTCTAGTAGTAGTCTATTCGTAACCGTAAAGCCAAAATCCATAAACGCTAAACCTGTATAACCTAAGTCCATAAGTACTATATACTCTATATTGCGCCTACTAACCGCTAGGTACAATAACAAGAGAATAGATTTAGCACTGCTACCTACTATACTAATAACTAAACTATCTCCCTATCCCTCCTATAGCTAGCGGTACCCCTCCTATAAGCGATAGTTTATAGGAGCTCCTTGTTTCCCTAGTTGTTATACAAGAAGCCGAAGCTAGGGGGTTGCTCTACTATAGACTAGTAAGCGCTATACTTCTCCTACTTGTCTACCTCTCTAACGACAAAACCGCTCTAGTTAGGGGTGTCCGCAAAGCGTATAGCGAGCCCGCCTCGACCCCTCTAGTAGGCCCTAGCGCGGCTACTTACGCCGCTACGAGCTAGAAGGCCCCTAGAAGGAGCTTGCCCGAAGCCTAGGAACCTACCTCGGCTATAGCCTTGTTGCGCAGGCTGCTACTATCCCTAGGTAGGCTACTACTATCCTTACGCGTTACTACCGAAACCTCCACTAAAACTAGATCCTCTACCGCCTTAGGCGCCCCTACGCTACAACTACCTAGCGCTACGGGCGTTACCGCGGTCCCCTCGGCCTCCGTAGCCTACTTAGTACGCCCTTGCGATATAGTCGGCCCCGCTGCACTTATAGCATAAGCTACTTGCTCTACGCTATTCCTTCTCCTAGGGGGTAAGCGCTACAAGCGTTACCGCGTCGATCTCTATCGCGTCGGGGTATCTGCCTCTACCGTTGTTATTGCTACCGCCCCTAGTTCCGCCGCTCCTAGTTCCGCCGCGTAGCTTCCGCCTAAAGTCCTCTCCCTCTAGGTTAGTCGCGAGCTAGCCGGCTAGCGTAGCCTAGAGCTTAAAGTTATTAGCTAGCGGGAGCACTACCTACGTAACTATAGCGCTCGAAAGGCAGGGGGAGATCTTAAGCCGGAGCATCCGGACCCTCGTTACGTTGTTAACGCTAGCGGTGTCGGCTAGAGTAGTAAATTCGGTAAGGAAGTCGTTAAACGCTACGAACTCGTTCTTCTACGCTAGTAGTTCTAGCTTGTTACTTGCTATAGCAACTACGTCGTACGTTATATACCGGGTATAGAGGGTCTTTAGGAGGTCGGACCTAGTCTTCTACAGCTATACTACTACGCTATACGGGTTCTCTTTAACCTACTCGAGCTTCGCTACGACTACCTGGCGCGCGCTGCCGCCTAGTATAGCCTTTACGTATAGGATCTTAGTGTACTTGTCTAGGAACTCCTGTAGGCGTATTCGCCAGCGGCCGCGCACCTTATCCTCCTAGTTTTCGAAGAGCAGGGTATACTTAACGGTATCCTTCTTTTCTCTAGTAAACGGATCGGGGTAGGGGAGGGAGATCGATATACTATAGCCGCTACTAGCGCTACTACCGCGAGCCTAGTCCAGGGCTATCGCTATTAGCGTCCTCTAGTTCGCGAGTAGTAACTTATACTCCTCGAGCTCCTTCTCGAGTGCTATACTAGCTACGATAGACGCCTCGAACCTCCCGACAGACTTATCGAGCTTTCTCTTTAGCTCGCTGACTATCGCATTTATAGCTATAGCGAACCCCGAAAGGTCGTACCCTCTATTGTCGTCGATCGATGCTATAAAAGCAGGTATAGTATTAGAGACCTTGTTCTACTATTGTTCTCTTAGCGCTACGCGTAGCGCTACGAGTCTTAGCGGTAGCGATGCCGCAAGGTCGGCGCCGCTTATCATCTTCGCGCTTATCTTCGTAGGAGCGTTGTCCGGTTCGTCGGAATACTATAGTCCTGTTCGTCGGAGTCTTATAGTCCTGTTCGTCGGAGTCTTATAGTCCTGTTCGGCGGACTGCTATTATACGTAGGATGCTCGTCCTAGTAGTTAACTTACACTACGTAGGTGGTTAAGAAATGAAAACAAAGCCTAGTATATTAGGAAAAGAAGCGTTCTAGTCGGTCTAGTACGCTCTCTATTCTAGAGCAGACGACTTAGCTACACGCGCGAGTTGAAGGTGCAACCTACTGTAACGGTCGTATATAACAAGGTTATATAATAGTGCAACCTTCGTAGGAGCTCGCGAGGGCTGAAGGCTCTACGCGGCGAGCTCCACCTAGTGTAGAGCCACGCTCCTCTAGCTACAGGGTGCTCAGCCAACTACATAGCATGGCACATGACATGGCACATGACACAGGCTGTGCCTGTGACACTACTGTTACGGCAGTGGGCACAGTTGACCACTGCGTAACACCATCAAAAGAT
>MU853427.1:176662-205625 GCA_033297235.1 Trichocladium antarcticum
GAGGGGGTAGGAGTTTAGGTATATAGTAGTAGTAGTTAACCGGCTTATAAAGATACGCTACTTTATTATAACGGCGATACTAGAGGCTAATAAGCTAGCTAACTAGTTTATTAAGCGCGTATACTCGCTCTATAGCGTACTAGAGACGATTATATCGGATAGAGGTACGTAGTTCGTTTTAAGGTTCTAGAGGGCGCTATCGGCACGCCTTACAATTACCCTAAAACCCTTATTAGCGTTCTACCCCTAGACAAACGGCTAGATAGAGCGGATTAACGCGGAACTAGAGTAGTACCTATAGCTATATATTAACTAGGTATAGGATAACTAGGTTAACTAGCTCCCTTTAGCGGAGTTTATAGGGAATAATATAGTCTCTAAGATAACGGGTATATTACTGTTCTTCGCGAATTATAGCTTTAACCCTAGGATAGGCGTAGAGCTATCGAAGCTATACCTACCGAATATCTCGGAGTAGTAGAAGCAGGAGTTTTTCTAGGTATTAGAGCTTATAGACTGCTTTAGGGCGATCCTCGGGAAGGTTATAGCGCTAGTAAAGCAGTTATAGGACTACTATAAATAGAACGTAAACCGCTATAAGGAGGATATACTATAGTACTGCGTTAGTAATAGGGCAATGCTCGATATATAGAACTATA
Organism: Trichocladium antarcticum; assembly: GCA_033297235.1. NCBI lineage: Eukaryota > Fungi > Ascomycota > Sordariomycetes > Sordariales > Chaetomiaceae > Trichocladium > Trichocladium antarcticum. The sequence continues at coordinate 177,322 of MU853427.1, forward strand.
AGACTAGTAGGCTAACCGTAAAGCTCGCGCTATAGTAGGAGGGCCTATTCGAGGTTACAAAGGCCTTGTTATATATAGTAACTCTAAAGCTCCTAGCGAATATAACGATCTTCCCTACGTTCTACGTCTCGAGAGTAAGGCGCTACCTAGGTAAGGGGCTAGCTAGCTAAGAGAGGGCTAACGACGATATAAGCGCTAACTGTAGGCGCGTAGTTACACGGACTAACGAAGGCGAAGACATAGTAGAGTAGAGGTTTAAGAGGATCGTAGGGTTCAGCAAGGTAGCGAATGGTCGCTAGTAGTACTAAGTTAAGTAGGAAGGTTACAATAACCCGACTTAGCAACCTGCAACGGATCTACGCGGCTATAATAACGCTATCTAGGAGTTCTACGATATATACCCTGAGCTTCTAGGCCCGCTATCGTAGACACGGAGAAGGAAGGCGTAGCGCTAGGGTAGGCGCTAAGATAACTCTAACTCCAGATACAAGTACCTGGGATAGGGGGCTATTTTTGTATAGGGGGCTTGTTTAGAGAGGGAGGGTAGTGTTATAGGTATAGCCTATGTTATATGCTATGTTATATGCTATGCTATGTGGTTGGCTGAGCACTCTGTAGCTAGAGGAGCGTGGCTCCACACTAGGTGGAGCTCGCCGCGCAGAGCCTTCAGCCCTCGCGAGCTCCTACGAAGGTTGCACTGTTGTGCAACCTTGTTGTATACGACCGTTACAAAAGAGGTATAGCGGATAGCGGTTATAGTAGTTAAGTGCCTTTTATTTACGTTGCTTATGTTTATCGCTAGTACCTTTCTTTTACTTTGCTTAAATTTATCGCCTTACGTTCTAACCTTGTAGCTAAATACTAGTTGTAAAAAGTCTATAATTATAATGTCCTTAACCTAATATAATATAAGATCGCTAGATATAGAAGACGGTCTACTATAGAAGATAGTCTACTATAGAAGATAGTCTACTATAGAAGACGGTCTACTATAGAAGACAGTCTACCGCTAAGGGATTATTTCTAGGTATAGCAAACTCGTAGTTAAGATAAGCTTCGCGATACTAACTATCTTCTATTATAGAGACGATCTTAATACTATAAGACTACTTAAAAGGTAAGACGATCTTTATTTTAAAATGGTTTAGAAGTTAGGGGCTGATTTTATATAATAACGGTTTTTCGGTAGAAAACGACTTTAGTGTAAAAACGCTCCAAAACGCTCTCTTAGTCTAAAACGATCTTCGAATAGGACCCACCTTACTACTTCAAAACAGTTTTCTGTGGAAAATGGCCGTGCGCTGTAGAAATGGCCCTGGTGACCGTCCTGTACTGTGAAAATCGTCCCTTATTTCGAAGATCGGTTTGATTGGCCAAGACTATACCCAAGAACGTTTTCCCAGAGTAGGGTGGCGCCTTATGGTAGTCAGGTGTTGTGTGCGCTGGGCGCTAGAAATCTAGGTCCAAGGTCCTGTTTCCACTTTCCTCTTGGTTTTGCCCAATCTTGCAGGTTTCTTGCTCCTCTCCCTGCCGGCAGCTCCGTGGTCCCGTTCGCGCGGAACCTTTCAATTCGCTGCGATTCCGATCCGAGAGAACCGACCGCGAAGAGATGCTATTCCTGAAGAGACCAGAGAAATGTCCAGTCAGCCATCGCGAGGCTGTGCTTCGAGCAGTCCCATCCCAGGCGGGTGGTGTGGTTGGTCCAGCACTAGGGCCAGAGATGCAGCAGGGATACCTGGTAAATGAAGCGATTGGCTGGCGCCCGAGACAGCGGGAGCCCGTGACTCGGTTCGCTGTTCAGGACCCCCCTGCAACACGGGACCGGCACCGAGAACCGATCAGCCACGCCCGAGCCACGCCAGACAAAACTGGGGAAGGATGAATAGGGTTTCTGCGCCGTCTTGCGGAGCTCCTCTTTTTCACTGTTTCTTCTCCACCTTGAGGCAGACTGCAAGGCTCAACGCTTCATCGAGGACGGGACACACTGACGACACACATGCACGCGCGCACATGTGACTGGACAGCTCCATGGCGCCCGATTGCCAAGCCGGAGACATTGTGACTCGGGCTTCGGATCCGCGGCAGCGCGTGTTCGGCGGTAGCCAGCAGGCGTGGCTAGGTAGGCTACGCCCATTTTCTATGACTTTTGCTAGGTTACTGCCTTTGGGGACTCGCCGGCGGTCTTTGAAGTTGATGGCCAAGGCTAACCCTCTATGCCATCGGGTGAGGGTCAGTTGTGTGCCCGGCCGGAGGGTCGTAGAGGGCAGCCACTGACAATCAATGACATGCCATGCTACAGCTCGCAGTCTCGCACTAGCCACCATTGGGCGAGGTACGGATTCACCACGGCCGACCTGGTTTAAATCAAGCCCGGGATGATGCCATTAGGCTTTTGGCCTACATGCAGAGAGTCCGCTTTCCAGCTCTTCCAGGGTCTTTTTACACGGGTGATATGACATCTGTTTCAACCTGGGACACCCTGGGGATCTAGGCCGTCGATCTTGCGGGCATGGGTTAGGGTGTTCCCGGTGTTTCGGGGTCAGACTTGGCAGGGCTGCTTGGGGCGTTCTGTGTTGCGCCCAATGGGGGCCCGATCATGCCGTCCAAGACGGCTCTGTCTGCCCGTAGTCAAGCCCACGCGGTGAGTCGAACACAGTCCTGGCCAGGCTATCGGCAGAGGCCGCCTCCGTCTCGGCAGACGACGGTGAAGGCTGGAACTGCGCAAAAGGAATTGCCCAATCAGATATGCTGCCGCTTACGCCGTTTCGGCAGCAGATCTTGGCGACCCGTTTTGCCACCCACCCTCCCCGCCAACAGCATCGCGGAACCTCCCCGAACCTGGCCGGATCGTAGGCCATCGGACACCCGCCAACGATCCATGCATGGAGTGGAGGACAGCAGCACACACGGGTTTTCTTGGCGGGCCCTCAACATATGCACGGCCCTTATCTGGGAGTTGTTCCATCAGGGGTCCCAACGAAGCCTCCCAATGCGGGCCGCTGAGGGCACGCAGCCGCCTGCCTGCTGAACCTCCAAACAGCCTGCAACGCGGTGCGGCTCTGCCTCATCGACACAGCTTACAGCGAACAAGGCCCACGGTCTCATCAGGGCCGTGGCTGGCCGTGGGAGAAACCCGCCAGTGGATTTGTGGGACCGACCCGGAATGCGACGGGCCTGGTGTGGGGAGGACCCTCTCTGGCTCCGTTGCACGGAGCGGCCGAGCCGGACTGCCAAGAGAACCGGCCGGAAGCCCACGGGGCTCTCGCAAAGGGGTGGAGCCTTGATCTACACTACTGACAGCTTTCCCACGTCTTCCGGACACGAAGCCTGGCACCCTGGGAATGGAGATGTTTCAACGGTCGGCAGCTGGTTGTGGGGCTGCGACTGTAAGGGGAGGAGCCCTTCCTCCCTTTCGGAACTAGAATCTGCAACGCAAGGGTATTTGCAGCGCTCACCGATTATACTCGGTCTATGCTGCGTCGCTGTACGACGATGCGAGACTCTGGGTGCCTGCGGACGGACTGCGGCAAGAACGCCGGATCTCAGAACAGATCGCCATGGCGCTGCAGTGCTGCGGCGGTTGCTCCCACCGTCGGCAGCCCCACCACCACGCGACATCACGACACGTAGATGGACTTCTTTGACGTCAGCATGCCAATTCCGGCAGCAGTTCCAGTGTCAGACGGCGCCCACATGACTCGGTGACTTCCCCGGGCGCTGCAACTCGCCCTCTGCCTGTTAGTCACGCCGCGACGGACTGCCCCGGGTTGTCCGCCAGTCAGAATGCGGCACCCCGTTTGGCAGTTGTGGCATCCACTTCGGGGCGCTACAGGACCGGCTCCGCGGATGGGTTGCTGCTATTTGGGGGACCCTCTCAGGAACGATGTGCGCTGCAGCGCAGCCCGCCCACTTCCCTGGGCCACACAGGGGACCCCCCCCCTGTCGGCTCCCCCACCGTGAGCTAGGACATACCTGGGTCCCAGGTCCTGGAGCCCCGCCAGCCCTAGCGCCCGATTTCCACCTCGCAGCGTGCAACGCAGCCGTCAAAACTCCAAACGACCGACCAAACCAGGGCACGCCAAACAGACCCAGGTGCGGCATCGTCCCAAGGACCCTCCTGCCCTCCCTGCGCCATCTTTTGCAACCCGTCTGCATTAGCCCGCATGCCGCAGACGATGCCCCGGTCATCAGTCATTCCGGTTTACCGGGTACCTTGCTCCATCTGCCGCGAGCAGTCCCCGGGCGTCACTGCTGCCTTCACGCCGCAAGGACTCCGAGCCAGTCCTGCCACGCGCAGATGACGCCGTCAGACCCCGACAGGCGCCCGGGGCCTATAAGGCTGCCGCGATGCCCTCCTCGGTCTGTTGACGGATGAGTCGACATCTAAGCCTTAGCTTCGGCGTCTTGTGCCTGATATTACTCATTTCTCTGTTTCCTTTCTTGCGTGCCGTTTGCTTCACCATCCGTTGCTCAGCGTCGCTCTGCCTCGTTCAAGCCTCCTTCTGCCTGAGCCGTGCTGCTCATATTTACCCTTCCTGCCTCGCTCTCTCGTGCCTCTCTCGTCACTCAGGCAAACAAACACACAAGCAAGCTTTCACACCAAGACCCTCCACCCGCCGCGACATCCCACACCGACAGTCACCAACACCCCCCCCCCCCCCCCAACACAGAACCCCACGATGTGCTACCAGCTGGTCGAGCTTTACTCGGCATGCCGGTGCCTCTACTACCAGCACGCTGTTGACCGGTGTGCTGCCTACGGCCGGCCGGGCCACGGCATCCAGAGCCGGACGATACTCGTCGGCTACGCCTGCAGCGAGCATTCGTCCCATCACTCTGCGGGGTATGAGGACTATGGCTACCCCCAGTACTCAGACGCGGGCCACCACTCGAGCCGGTCATCCAAGCGATCGCACGGCCACTACCGATGAGACATATCGTCCACGATGATGGGCTGTTATTCTCGGCATTCACCCCCCCCCGGGCGGGGACGCGTCAGATTCAGGGATTGGGCTGCCTACCTCGACTCGTTCCGCGCCAGGCCCGTCCGTCCATGGCCCTCGACCGACGCCCTTTGCAGCTTTCATGCCACTTTGTGGGCCACGGCAGCTTGATGTTGACTTGGGCACTTCCTCCCCCGTCCCCCTTTGAGGAGCTCGGAACTTTCTCGACAGACATGCGGCTGGCTCGCATTCGACATGCCGAGTTCCTTGCGGGCAACTCCTCCCAACTCTGCCCACGGCCCTCCCACTGTTTGGGATCTGGGCTTTCTCGAGATGGAAGCACAGCATCGGCATGGGAATGCATACGGAACACGGCATCACACGGCATCTGTACAACACTTGTGGGATTTCTGCGGGTCTAGACACTCCCCACCTGTGTTTAACCCCCCCCTCCCCCCCCTCCTACCTTTTTTCTTTTGGATACCATCACCACTGGCTGGAACGATTCATGCATGCAAGACACGATACCAGGCGTTTGGACATTAGGGTCTCCAGGCAACTGGACGGGCTGCGAGGTTGCGGGTTTGTCTTTTTTTCATAAACATGTTGGCCTCGGGGGCCTGTTTCTGTTGTTTCATTTATCTCTTTTGTTGTTCCATGTCTCCTCTGTCTCGTTTTCCTTGTTTATGGCTAGACGCTGGGATGCATGTAACGCCGGGCGGATGGATTCGCCTCTCACTTATGTCTAATTCCTGCTCCGGTAGCAGTGACGGCCATGGCCATACGCGGGCAGATCGGCGGAGGGGGGGGGAGCACCCTGGCAGGATTCGGGGGGCTGCAGATACCAGCGAGGGAGCTGTTGGGGAAAGGTATCTACAATACCGACGAGCAGAAAATAGAAAACGAGTTTTGAGCAGGGAAACAAAGTGTGAACCAAACTGTGGGGGCGGCGACAAAGAGGTCGAAAAACAAGTCGCGATTCGGTCATAGAGGCGGTGCTCCCTGTCCATCTTGTCACCAGTCACCACGAGATAGGCACTGCCCTGCAGGGATCCTGTGACGTTTGCCCAGCCTGGACATATGTCTGTCTACTCCGTGGTAACAGTTCTGGCAAGGCAACTGCGATGTCGGGGTGACAAGAGGCTGGACTGGACAGTGTTATCAAAAATAACCCCTGAAATTGCCTGCCAATCGATGGTCGTTGTAACACCAACACAACACAAAAATATCCTCGTTTGGGACAACTATGCAACATCAGGACGCAGCAGGGAGGAGCCCCGCCCCGGCTGATCCGCCGCCGCCTCATCGGCCGCAGTATGCACACAATGTACATACCATTGCCCTTTCGGACCCCCAGCTGAGAAACAGGGCTGCCTACCTGTGCAGCCACACATACATACTTGGAACCCCATGTAAGTTTGTATATGTATGACAGCCACACGCTTGTGCTCTGCGCATCTTCGGCTGGACCGGAATACCTAGGTATGTATGTACCTCCGACCTCGAGGTACTGTATGTGGCAGCCTGTCCGCGACCCCCCCACCCAGTGAGCAGGCGCCTCGGATCCCAGCACCTATGTACCTGCTATGTATGTAGGGGACGGCGGCGCGCGGACCCGGACCCGTACGCACACGGCGCAGCGGGGTGACAGGTATTACACTTTGGACGACGCGGGCGTGCATGCATGCATGTATACATACATACGGATACACGGTGCCCTGCTCGTGTGGGACGTCGGGACCGCGGCTATGTAATTACATTGCAGTGGACCTGAGCTTTTTCCTGGAGGAGCAAAAAAGGTCAGACCAACTGAGTGGCAGTTTGACGTGCCGGAATAGCCGACGTTTACCCCTTATCGGTTATCGGCCACGGCGCGTGCAAGCGCGTTAAGTGAATACATTGCGGCCGGCTTTCTTTCGTTGCTGGGGGAAAGAGCAAAGAAAAACTCGACCCAAATTTCATGGCAATCTCCAAGTTGCGCCATCACTTGGGGAAGCAACTGGCTCTCTGGCATACAAACTCGGGTATTTTTGCTCTTCGCTTCATTTGTGCCGGCATCTGAGCAGACACAGCAACCGGGCCGACCCCTACAATTCGGCGATACAGAAATCCAAAAATACGGCAATACCGCCAGTCGATCGCGACTCGGCGACATGGCTGGCCCGGGAGACCCCAGTGTTGCCGGCGGCCACCGGGACCCGGCAGGTTGGGACGATGAGATCAAGAAAGTCCTCGCTAAGGCCGAGGACCTCACGGCCAAAGAGCTCTACAAGAAGGGCATTCCCACCTTCCTGATCGTGAGTCGGGACACACCAGAAGCTGGCGGCCTTTCTCGCCTCCTGGTGAACTCGGTCACTAACTCACATCCAGGCTGTCAACATGTGCAAATGCAATCCGGCCGCCAACGGGAAGCCCCGCCACCAGAAGGACAAGTCCTGCACCATCCTGCAGTGCACCACGGCCGTGGCGAGCAGCAACTACGACGAGCTCTACCAAGTCGCCAAGAGTCCATGTGCCTGCGGCTACAAGTGGCCATCGTGCACCCGCCCACTCCACCTCCAGGCCCTTGACGGGCTGGCAAAATGCCTTGAAAAGGCCGAGCAGTATGTCTCGGCCTTTTCAACTGCCCTCAGCGTCATCCGCCTAGACCCTGCCTCGGCTGCCGTATGTGTCCTCCCCCTCCCCCCCCCGCCCTGGCGGAACCGCACCCACCACTGACCATGCGTGTTAGGGGTACTGCCGTGCCGCCACACTCCTCCGCTTCTTGGTTAAGAACTCCAAGCGGTCCGACCACGCCGTGGACTCTTCGTTGGCCGTCCTCCTCAAGCACGCCAATCTGGCTTCCGTCCATCTCCTCTCAGACCTAGTCAAGAAATTCGTCAAGAACGGGCTCTACAACTCGGAACAGCATCGCCACCGCTTCAAAGACAGCTACCGCGTGGGTCCCTCCCCGCAACAACGTCCACAGAATCCCCCCCGCCCCCCCCCCTGCTGACAGGCCGTGTGCAGCTTCTTCTCTGCCAGATCGGCCACAAGATGAGGCTTGAGGAGGCTTTGAGAGACCCTACCACGAAGCTTCCGCGCGAGGTGGCTAGCATTATCTTCTCGAAGCTCGGATTCAGTGACCTCAGGTACGCGCCTCGCACTCTTGCTCCCCGGCCTCGAATTCTAACAACTCGCGAAGCCGGTGCCTCCTCGTCAGCAAACAGTGGCACAATATCATCCTCGGCGACATCGCGCTCTGGCGCCACCTCATACTCCGGAGCCCCCAAGGCAATCCCGGCCGCCAGTTCCCTGGTTTTGTGCAGAAACACCAACATAAGATCAGGAGCCTCATCATTCGCGATACCTCCAGATTCGTCGTGACGACCTCCAAGCTGCACCATATCATCTACGGCCTGCCCCACCTGACGCGTCTAGGCCTGCGCTTCATAAGCCACAACCTTAGTCAACAGATGCTCAACTTCGGCATCCCGGGGAGGACTCCGGCACTGCTGACTCACCTTTCCCTCGACGCCTTCTTCGACGTGCATGTGGCGGAGCGTCTCCTTGCGCTCGTACGTGGCACCCTCGTGGTGTTGGATCTCAAGAACACCGTCGGCCGGGTGAATGACACCCTTGGGTCCCTCCCGTTCCCGAATCTGCAGAAGCTGCGGATCACTAGTACCTGCAGACAGGTCCCTGTGACCGTGATCAAAATGGTACGTTCCCTCCAACCCTCCAACCCTCCAACCCTCCAACCCCCCAAAACCTTCCATGGCCGGGACTGACCAGCGCAGGAACCGCTGGTGGTCGCGACGCCGAAGCTTGAGCAGTTCTACCTGGATGGTTTCGTGGTCGCCTGGTCTCCAGACCCCAATGTCGCGAACGCCTCAAAGAAGGGCTTCTGGCCCCATCTCCGCGAGATCGTCCTTGGCCGCTACCTGACCTGCCCGCCGATGGATGTGCCCTTCCCGATGCGCGGACGCATTCTCCCTCCATTCTCCCCCAACATGCGCTCCATCCAGATCCTCGGCACCGCGCCGCTCGTCGCGCACCACGTCCTCTTCCTTTCGGACGCGCCCTATGAGGCCCCGGCGCCGGGTACAACGGCCGGCCCGCCCGTCCAGTACCCGCATCTGCCCAACCTCGAGGTCTTCCGCTGCATGACGGCGATCGAGCCCTGCCACCTGCAGCCCCTGCTCGAGACGCCCGCCCGGTCCGGCACCCTCAAGGTCCTCGAGCTGACGGCCGAATCAGCCCTCGCCAGCGCGCCCGACCGCCGGCTCCGGCCGCTCCTCGGCCGCGGCATCAAGGGCGCGCCCGCCACCGAGCTGGCCTTTGCGCAGTCGGACCACATCCACACGCTGGGCCTCCACAACTTCCACTGGCCCGCCCCCTCGGCCGCGCCCACCATCGCCCCGGGCTTCGACGGCCACCCCTTCCTCGCCTGGCTCGACCGCTTCCCGCGCCTGCACACCGTCGCCGCCTACCCGCTCTGGCAGCACGACACCGTCGCCGGCTTCTTCCAGGCCCTGGTCGCCCACCCCCGCGTCCGCGTCATCCACCAGGACAGCGTGCGCCGCGCCATCGACTACCCCGCCATGCGCGACCATGCCGCCAGCAACGGCGTCGTGCTGCATCTGACCAGGGATTTCTGCCCCCCGTCTGGCTGGAACGACTTTGAGGAGGACGGGAGCGACGATGACTGCTGACTGCTGACTGCTGACTGCTGACTGCTGATCGGGGAAGGGGGGGCGAGGGCGTGGGACAGTATTGCTATTGGCGTTTGGGCTGGGGTTCCTGCATTGGCGTTGGTCTCCGCGTTGGCATGGCATGGCATGGCATGGCATGGCATGGCGGAGAATGCATACGGAAGGAACAGGATTCCGGCCTTGTTGGTTTGACTTTGTGATGATACCCAGGGCAATAAGTCCCCCGAATACAATACTTCATTCTATGGTCTCTGCATGGACTAACTGCGTGATCCGCCCATCGTGTTTCTCTCCAACCCTTTCACCCGGGTGCACCGTGGAAAGAAGCTCGTGTGAGACAAGCAATCTCAGCGTCCCAAGGACCTCTGGCTGAGGCAGCCTGTCAAGTGTCAAGCGCATCATATGAATCTCGAATTCCAGCGTGCTGTGCTAATCCAGGACCGTTGGGTTAAGTCGTGATACCCAACGACCCGGCCAATCAATATCCATGACGAGGCTAACGGGTAATAACTAACTGCAAGCAAACAAAAAACCCCAAAGCATACATGGCGGGCGAGGAGATGCGTTCTCCCCCCAACGTCCTTGGCCGTGCTTCCCGCCCTCCCAAACAAAACGTAAAACGCAATGTGCTCCGAGTGGTAATCTTCGACGCGTAACCAATGCCATATCGTAAACAGTCCCATCGTCTCAGTCTGATGTAAATCACGACCCAACCTCGCCAACCACGCCCACCCCCGTAACCATACTGCCAAGCCAATCTCTCACCATCTCGCCCAGCACTCACCCGCTTTTGTTTCGCTATTCCCCATGGCCAACACTGCATCTCGAGTCCCGACTCAACTTCTGGACCTTGGTCCTGAGCTCTCTCCGCACCGACTCCTGGCGAGATCGCTCATCGGCGGCGGCGGCGGCGGCGGCGGCGGCGGCAGCAGCCCCAACGGCCGCCTTGGCCTGCTCAGCAATCGCCTTCTAGGAGTCGTTGCTGGGGGGGTCCTGCTTCTCCTGGTACTGGCGCACGACACGCTGGGCCTGGCGCATCTTGCACCTCATGTGATAGCCGGGCTCGTTTGCCTTGCGCCACTCCAGGTAGGCCTCGTACATCTGCTGCTTGACCGGGTCGTGGTCACGGGGCTTGGTGGTGACTGGGAAGTATGGCCGGCTGGTCTTGCCATCGGGTCCGAGCAGAGGCTGCTGCTGAAGAGATGCCAGGGCGTAAGGCGCCGTGTTGGGAAGGCAAGGGTTGAGGGCTGCTGTTGCGGGCTGGTTGAAGACCGGCATGGCAAACCCAGGGGCAAAGGGGAGCGTGTTGAACCCGCTGGTGGTTGGGCCGCCAATAGTTGGGAGATTGATGGAAGCATTGGAGATCCCCGTTGAAGGATATGTTCCAAACTTGGTGGCCAGGGGTGCGGTTGATACCGGCATCGCCGACAACGCGGCAGGAAATGGCATCTGCGAAGCAACCTGTTGAGGAAGCGTGTGGATGGGCGGGAATGCACCTGGGATGATGCCGGCTCTGGGCATACTCGACGCAGTGAGCTGTGGAGGTGCCTGCAAGGCATGCAGGAGGGCCTCATGCCAAATAGCGCGGTTAGAGATCTGATCTATCAGGCCTGCAGGAGGTTGTCCTTCGATGGGGGTATCGCTACTCTGCCGGGGTAACTCTGGGATTATCTTCTCTGGCAGGGTGGCTGGCGGAAGTTCAATGGGGGTTGGTATGGCGTTAGGAAATATGTTGGTGAGTGGCGGGCGTGACATCCTCTTGGGCAACGGGGACGGAATGGCATCATTCTGAACAGACCTGAACTCGACAGTAGCAGGATTCAGCCCCTTCATCAAGTTGTCGTCCAGTGAGGGTTCCTTGAGTCTCTGGGCCGAGTCGACCTGCGAGCAGTCACGGACAGGGGGGATGGTTGACCCACGATGACTATCGTTAGACAGGTAGCCCGAGTCATTAGAGAGTTGGTGTGCGGCCTTGCGTATGCAGTTCAGCCCCGTTGGGAGCGACTCGTCCGCAATCTCCATCTCTGCTTTGGCATTGCTGCTCGCATTTATTCCCGACTCTCCGACCTTTTCCTTGATCTTTATTGCAACAATAGCGGGGTCGACGAGGAGGCCAGAGGGTGCTGCCTTAGCGCAAGTGCTCCGAGTTGGTGGCTGGGGCTCCGGATTCCTCTGCAGACGGCCCAACATGTTCTGGAAGCGAGCCTCGTCCTCGCTCAGCGAGTCTGCTTGTAGATGGCGCGCTCGGCGGTCATCATCTCTCGAGAAGCCAGCGGGACCAGAACCGGAGTTGTCCTGTTGGGTTGGGGCCCCCGCATGTTGACAACGGATCTGGAGAGCCGCAGCGGACGGCGAGGTCGTGGAGCTGGGAATGTCTTGGCCAGAGCTGAGCATCTCCTTCAGCTCAACCAGCAGGTCGTCCGAGGCTTCTGACGACATGGGTTGAAACCTTGCCGGAATCTTGAGACGTTGCAACTCCCCCACCGCCATGTACGACGAAGGGGTATCCGAGCCTACCGGAGTGACATCGAGGAAGAAACGGTTGGCCAACGTGATGTCTTCGCCATTCACATTTATGACCATGGGGTTGACACGTTTGAGTTGAACCATGGTCATCTCGCGGCGTTTGAGCCCCGAACTAGACGACGGCGAAGAAGCCGGCTGCCAAGCAGGTGCAGATAGCACCATCCCCCACGGGGTTTGCCTTTCCCTGGGCCGACGGTATTGAACAAAATCCGACGGCAGGTTCTCCAATTCAGTCGTAAAGGGAAAATGCAAGCTATCGCTTCCGCCGAAGCCATGCTTGTCGTTCGCCAGTGAGTTTCTCTTGCCAGTAGCTCCAGGGGACGAGACGGCGTCTGCTCTCCTGCGCCAGTCGGCCGACTCAGAGGCCTGAGATCTGCTATCTGAAGCAGCCATGTCCAGGATGTTTGTTTTGGTGGCGAGTTCAGGCCGTCTGGTCCGACTCGAGCCTTTGGCGGCCGAGGCACGGGTGGTATAACCGACCATCTTGCCGAGTCCTGATGATGTTGGGCAAACGAAGAGCGCTACCTGGGGTCCGAGCGAGGCAGATGGCTTTTAGCGGGTGCTCTCGCCCGAGATGATCTCTGGGGTTGAGCGCGACTGGGTCAGCTGAAGCCGTCTTTGCCTTGCGGACTCGAGCAGGACAACTCACCGGATTCTTTGTTTTCGTTGCTCCGTCGATCCCAAAACAACGCGCTGGTGAAGAAGAGATGTAGTAAAGCTGCGAGAGAGACAATATGCACAAAGTACCCAAAAAGGCTGGCGGCTTTTGCTGGAATCCCAAGTGCGCTTCCGTGTTTGTTTGGGCAAAAACACCACGGTTAGAGAGAATCAGGGTGTCAGCAGCCTGAGCACTCCGGGGAGCCTGACGGAGCATGATCTGCTCGAGCCGGAACCAAGCTTGGGCGGAAGGCGCAGCAGGCCATGGTCGCCAAACTCGAGCATGAGCGCCCCTCGTGCTTGTGCTCCGGCTGGGCAAGAGCGAGCTAAGGTGAGTGTTTTCTCATTTTGTCTCTGGGATATCGTCCCTTCCGCGGTACCCAACGAGCGCCAGTTCGGTGTACCTGCTCTCCGGGAAGTAGGGGCAATGCTCAGTACCATCCAAAAACACGCTCAATGTGGTATAAGAAGCAACTTCCTAACTAGAACCCCACACGGGAAGAAAAAGACACAGATAGCAACCAACCCCGTCCTTCTTGACGGCGTTCAGAGACACCTACCACCAACACCACGTCCCTACATGGCACTCTGCTGGCCAGTCATATAAGCAGTAAATGATCTCTGTTCCCGTGGTTAGTGGCTATGCTCACCGAGAATCAGGCCAAGGGGGGAACATACCGCGTTTCTTGTCTGGATAAAGACGGTGCCTGGCCCAGTGAACTTGCACACAAGGCCTTCCCCAGATGCAATGCCCGAAATAAGGCCGCCCGAAGAGACCCGTTCCAGGATGTACTTGGTGTTCCAGGCCACAAGATGCCCGTTGTCAACAATGTACTTTTCGCCGTCCGCCAGCTACACAGCATGTTAGCATCCTCGCGGCCAGGGATGTTGAGGGTTGAGCAAGCTCGGTAAAGCTCACATCCTTCCGGATAATGGCACCAAAGCTGGTGAGCCACACCAGCCCCGTTCCGGTAATCTTGTACACCCACAAGCCTTCACCACTGAACATGGCCTTGCCAAGGCCCTGCCGCTTGTAGTCCTTGACGACATTCTGGGTCGAAGCAAGATAGCCATCATGGCTAACAGACCATGCTTCACTCCCCGTCAGGCGCAGACTCGTAATGTCACCTAGCATCGGGGGGGCCAGCAGCAGCTCGCCGGGTCCCGTGTAAGTCGAAGTGCTCATCTCGCCGCCAGCGACCAGCTTCTTCATGCTGAATTTGTAGGACCCCTTGAGGACGATCGAGGGGGACATGGCGATCATGGCACCTGCTGATCGTTAGTATTGTCGCATCAAGGAAGATAGGCTAAGCCGTCGGGCTCCGGGGAGGAGCGGACCTGGTCTGGCATCCATCGGGCACCCAATGGCTAGCTGGATTGTCACGACAGTGTTGGAGTCCCGATGGCTGATTCGGTAGCTTCCGCCGTTGAACGTGCCCACATCGTCTCCTACTGCCGACACGCCAGTAAACTGGCCGGCAACAGGCGCGCCCATCAGGGCACCAGCGACGCCAGCCGGATCAATGACTGGCGCTTGCTGTTGTTGTTGTTGCTGCTGCTGCTGCTGCTGCTGCTGCTGCTGCTTCTCCGCCGGGTATGTGCCGTCATCTTTGTCCTGGGGATATGAGGGAGGGGGGGCGAACTGCGGGGGCGGTTGGGCTGAAGCTTGCGAGGCCGCTGATGGGGTCCGCAAGTGCTGGGCCAAGGCGCCGTGCTGATGCGAAGCGGTCTGAGGCGGAGGCTGGTACTGTTGCTGCGGTGGGGGTTGGTACTGCTGCTGCTGCTGCTGGGGAGGAGACTGAAATTGATGCTGCGGTGGTGGCGCATACTGCTGTTGCTGTTTCTGCTGCGGCGGACTGGGGTAGGAAGGGGTCGGCGTGCCGGACGGCGGCGTCGGCGCAGCAGCAGCTTGGGGTGGAGGGGGGTAGTTCCTAGCCTGTGAGCTGGCTGGAGGAGCTGGGTACGAGAATTGGGTTTGTGTAGGCGGCGCCGACATGGGCGGGGGTGGGTAGCTCTGCTGTCCTGTTCGGAGGAGGAACCCGTCAGCACCTTGCCAATCTTCTGCTTGCGCGCCTGGATCATCTGTGGAGCGAACATACCTCCACCAGCAGCTCCGGGAGGGGCTAGACAGCCAAGTCAGCTTGATACGTATACACGGTTCCTGCATATTCAACTACTCACGGGGGTAATAGTTCGACATTCTCGCAAAACCAACGTTATCAAGTAGCAGGGTGGTCGGGTTTCCTGGACGATTGATTCCCTTCCTGGCGGTCGTCGGGAAAGCACTCAGGGGAACTGTTTGGCTGGCTTGGCGGCTCCTGGGATGCGAGAACCCCGCGATAGGTAGGTATCACGCCTTGACGCTTCCTGGGATAATCGCCGCACAAAATAGAAGAGGCTTTATAACGGCAGTCAAATGCAGCGCGGTGAAGCAGACCGGGACAGGACGAGGAAACGGCACAGCTTGCTGCACCTTTTGAGGTCGCGGCCCATTCGCGACTTGCTCACACCCCGGACGCATAGGTTGCTAAATCGAGTGACGGAACTGTCGACCACCCAATCAGTAGCGGCCGACAGGCGCGGGGAGCTGGAGGACTAGGGCGCTTAGGAGACGGGAGCGAGAGGGCGCCAGGCTGGCGATTGGCTGGCCAAGCCTGCGGTCCTTTGTTTGGGAATCCATCTCGAAAGAATCAGCGCAACGGTTGTAGGAAGGGCGATTCTAGGAAAATCAAGATAAAGAACTAAACGTGATAAACGGCATGAGGTGGAATTTGGCGTCGGCAGCAAAATTGTGGCTCCATCAGCTGACTGGATGATCTCGTCAAAACCAGAAGGCGGCATGTCTGGCTCTCGAGAAGCTGATGGGATCACTGGCGAGAATCGTCTCCGTATCCGTCGAGTCCAAGGAGTTAATTAATGCTGCCAGCTGCCGAGCACTTGCAAGCTGCCAGTTCCGGCTGCTGAGCCTCGCCAGCTGGAATGGCCGCCTGCCCCAGCGAGCCGACATCGCAGGGATGAGCTTGGTTGAGCTCGGAACGTCATAAAAAAAAAAAAAAGAACCCTAGCAGTCATTGATAATTGATTGCATCAGCGCAGCTTGAACACCGATCCACATCGAACCACTCACTACTTCCACCACCCCACCAGCAGCCCCAACCGTTGCGAGCATTCTGCTCGTCCGTCGCCAATCAACAAGCCGTTGAAAAATCCCACACATACAAGTCCGACGAAGCCATTGTCTTCTCAGTGAGAGCGACGGACGCGGTGCCCCTCGCAACCCACCACCCGGAAAGCCGGAGCAAACCCCGGCAGTGCGGAAGCTTCCCCGTTGCCGGGCCCGATCGATTGTCGTATCCCCCCCCAACCTTTCCTCGGACCCAGCGGCCATGCTACGTACAGCATTCGGGGCGCTCGACGCCCTTTTGGGGGGCAGCGCCGCCCGCAGCAATCTGGCCAGGGATGCTATGGGGAGAATAAGCAGGGCGTCGGCCAAGGCTCCAACCGTGCCATGGCAGCAGAGGGCGCTGATGTCGCAGCTGAGGGCATCGAGGCCGACGACCACTCGGGCGAAGCTCGGACAGTTCAAGTCGCCCTTCCTTAGGCCGAGGCGCCCCATCCACTCCTCGCGGCCAAGACGCTCCGACAAGGCCTCCAAAAACGGGAAGGCGGCTGCAGAGGAGTCGCTCTCCTTGAGCGGGAGGTTGAAGAAGTTGTCAAGAGAGTATGGCTGGACAGCGGCCGGAGTGTACCTGACATTGTCCGTGCTGGATTTTCCGTTTTGCTTTTTGCTTGTGCGGACGGTGGGCACTGAGAAGATTGGTTAGTTGATCCCCAAATCTTGAAAGGACCCCGGCTGACAGGTAGTTTTTCTGGCCACCAGCCCATCTCGAGGAAATTGTGGTCGTGAACGCCCAGAAAGTGATCCCGGAGAGTGTTCAGCTTCGCTGGCGTGAATACCGCCAGACCATGAACAAGAAGAAACAAGAAGAAACCGGCGAGGCCGAGGTTGGCGACCATGGGGTTGCGGCGGCCGAGGAGCGTAACAATGAGGGGGCTAGTAAGTATCAGTCAACCCCCGTTTTGACCTCCGTCCAAGTCTGACATTCTTTTCTCCTTCAGGCTTGGCCACGCAACTTGCGCTCGCATACGCCATCCACAAGAGCTTCATCTTCATTCGCGTCCCTCTGACGGCGGCCATTACCCCCAAAATCGTCCACGTGCTTAGATCGTGGGGCTGGCAGATAGGCAAGCGGAAGGCCAAGAGACAGATCTAAGGTTGTATCGCCATCCCCACACGTGTATGAACCAGGGCCGCATCGTTGGATACACCAGCGTTTAACGGCTTGTAACTGTATTTGCGCATCTCCCCATAGACTGTAACATCACTTTGTACTCTAATTCCACCTCGGGGTGTTGACATAGACAGGGATTTTCTTTGCCGGGCGGCACTCTTTCATCCCGTACAATCTCGCAGCGATTTTCTAATGACTACACAGAATTCGCAACAGTAGGCCCGTTACCGAAACCTCCGCCCTCAACCCCTTGCGAGGCCCGCCATCCCCGGCCTTTCCCCCTTCCCCCCCACCCCCAAGCAGCATCCATCTTCGCCGGCTTATCATCAACCGGCTCCTGCGCCTCCACCCGCTTCCGGCCACTGGACTCCGGCGTGTTTGCCATCAATCGAGGCCTAGACGTCGTGGAATGGACTATACTCTGGCAACGGGCCGGCAGTGGTGTTGCACGTGTGGATGTCCATCTACAGAACATTATTCCGCCAGAATCCCTCGCTCCCCTGGCTACTCGCTGAGACAGAGAGAACGGCCCGTCGAGCATGTCGAGGGAAACTGGTGGTGTTTGTTGCGTTCTGGACAGGCAGGATAAACTAGCTGACCGAGTTGTTCCCTGCCTGCCGCGCAGCAATAGTACGTGCCGTTTCAAACACCGCGCGGCAACCAGACACTATTCCCATCAGCCAGTTGCAGGTCCGGATACACGCGGATGGATGCACAACCGTTGCGCCGCCAGGCCGTAGCGGCGGCGACCGGGTGGTGGGGGTGCCGTGGACGTCCGGGGTCAAGGGTTCCGCAGTCGAACGATTGGCCATCTGCGCTAGCGGGACTGCAGCGGCAGATCGGGAAACACGGAGCCTGTGCCACGCTGCTCCCCAGTCAACCGCCAACACAGAACAAAAGAGTCACGGTAACCCCTGGCTTTGCCTCCTTCGCCGAAACACTTGCACGAGATGGTTGGGCGAGAGGCCACAACACTCTTGCGCCAGGTGTGACATTGGGTGTTGGAGCGATGGACGGATGTTGGCGTTTGGGCGTGTGGCGAGTTTGATCCAATCGGCGCCAACCGAGCGCTCTGCAGACAAGGGGCGGCTTTTCCTGACCCACAGACTCCGTCATCGCCCCACCTCTGGCAGTTTCGAGGACGATTCCCATGATGGAATGCTCCCTTCACTGTTGCTGCTGCCACGGCGGGTGACTTGTGAAAGCCTGCAGCTTTATGTAAAAGCCGGCCCATCCCCACTAGATCTCGGGCTTCCCCCATGCACCTAAAAAACATCTGCACTCCGAGTCCACCTCACTTCTAGCTCTACCTCTCCTCGACATTCCGGGTTTAACAAGTTCCCGCAAGCAGCATCTTCAGGAAGAAGCACACTTCATATCTCACGCAACGCACCACAAAGGATACCTACAATCCTCCCCGCCCGGAAGGCCAGCTCGGTACTATTCTCACCACCCGAGCCAACACAACCCAGCATCCACCATGGAGAAAATGCAGCTTGTCCTTCGGGCAGTCCAGCTCCTCTTCGTCATCATCCTCACCGGCTTGGTCGGAAACATCATTGCGACCAACGTGAATGCCGCATCCTCCGCCACGGCCGCCATCAACTTCTCCATGTTCGTCGTGGTATTCTCCTGGCTCGCCGCACTCCTGGGCCTCGCAACGGGCGTGGTCGAGCGCATCGCCCTGCCCGTGATCGCCCTCCTCGGCGCCGACGCCCTGGCAACCCTCTTCACGTTCATCGACGCCGTCGTCCTGGCCGCCAAGCTGAAGGCTGTCAACTGTGCCAACACGAGCGGCCACCCGGCCAACTGGATCGCCTACGGGAGCGCCAACGACACCAAGCGCTGTAGGGAAGTGCAGGCGGGCACGGTGTTTATGTGGTTCCTTTTCGCCACCTTTGCTGGCGCCCTGGCACTCAGCTTCCTGGGCTTCCGTCGTGGCGGCGGGAGCGTGAGGTCCGGGCCGACCATGTCGCAAGTTGGGGTATAGGGACTGGCGGGGCGGGGGACCGAGGATGAAGTAGCGGTTATATTTGGATGGGGTTGGATTCTCCGTATATATGACGTTTATGGCTACGATCGTTTTTAATGACTGGGGGCCCCACGCGGCAGACGACGATCAAGATCTTTCATGAGTATATGACTGGGAGGGATGGCTTAGCCGGTTGATGCTACATGATTCACAGTGTATGGATAGGGAATATGGCGTGGGCTCTTGTAGAAACAACACACCATGCCGAATCGCCGACGATGGCAGCAACATATGTCTGTTTTTGGCACTTTGGCCAGATTTACCAAGAAATCTCTAGAGACGTCCGTCCGTGTCGCCATCGCGCCCGTAGCGCGGTGCTTATCATAACTCAGTCAGGGCCCCAGCCTGTGAGCCCGTATCTTCGCTGGCGGAAAACCAATGCCTGTATGTACCGATCCCGTAACCCATAACGCCGTGACGATCGCGGGCCTCCCTTCTAACACACGCTCTAGTCAATATGTACGAGCTGCTCCTCCCAGCCCGTGAACCCGCCGAGTCATAATGAGGCCGCTGCGGCACCAGCAGCCTCAAAGGTGCGCTTGCTCGTCCACCGAATCTCGACGTTGTGCGCCCACTCCATGTATCTCGCCCAGCCTGCGGGGAGTGCAGAGGTTAGCCACAACAATCCTTGCCAGCACACGTTGCCGGCCAGGGAAACCCACCCCAGTACGCAAACTTCCGCCCGAGGAACTTGCCCGCGAACGGCATGATGATCATGGTCAGCAGGAGCTGCATCTGTTCCAAGTTCGCCTCCCATTCTTTCTGCGCGTCGGACAAATCGGCTTCTGAGTCCGAGTCGAGGATGCTGCTCGATATGGACGGGAGGGAGTCGACGTCGTCGCTGTCCGAGGCCGTGTCCGGGATGACGAAGGACTCGGAGGAGCTCGCCATTGTCGACATGTCCGACATCGCGGGTTCGGTTGCGCTGCAGGCGCGCAATGCAGTGGGTGCGCTGCTTCAGTTCGGATCGCGGGTTCGGACGGGCTGATCGGGCGTCGGCATCGACTTCTCTGGCGGGGAGCAAGCAAGTTGGTTGCCAAGGGTGGATAGGCCGACTCTGGTGTCGGGTGTGTTGCGAGCTCGGCCGCATTCGCGCAGCGCGCCGGAGCGGCTAGAGCGCCAGAGCTGCCAGCAGCTGGCATGCATCGCGCGGGCCTCTGGTGGTCCCACTTGTCAGGTGATAAGGCCCTGAGTCACAGCAGAAGGCCGACCAACGTCATGAAGAAGCGGCCAAGTCAGCGTTGCAGCCGAAAACATCGATTTTACACAGAAAGTCGCCGTAGCTGCAACAAAGAGCAGGAGAAGAGATCGCCCGAAGACCTACCTGCCATATTTCCTGGCCGTGAGCTGCCAGCGTGACTACACATACACCCAGCCGACACGCAGAAAAAAAGGCGGTGGAGAGTGCCACTTCAAGAGCGCAAGGGTGAGGTCTGTGGCCAAACATGAGCACTGAAGTAAGTTTTGTTTTGTCTGAGCCCTCGGTTTCGTTTTCCCCCTCACCATGAAACCCGTGCACCAACTCGCTGCCCCTCCATCCAACCCCAATCACATCGCGCTGCGGATTTCTTCATCTGCCGCCATCCACGACTCGAGATCAACATCACGGGCCGTTTTCTTTGATCACTCAATTGTCGGTGCTCGCAAATTGGAAATTTCATATCCGAAACCAAAGAAGCCTGGAACTAACAATCGCAGCAACCAGCAATCCAGAGGCGTGCCTCGCGCAAGTCGGTCGCATTTACAGACGAGAAACTCGTCGTGGACACGGACGGCAACGTAACCATGATTGCCACACAGGACGACGACACCAGAGACACAGCCATGTCGCACACGCCGCGTACGCCGCCTCTCTCCGCCGCTCTCGGGGCCTTTACTGATGCCCCACAAGCACCCGCAGACGGCGCGGCGGATGGCGCTCCGGCGATTGCCGATGACGGACTCGACCTCACGCTCCTGAAGAAGAAGAAGAAGAAGGCCAAGAAGGAGGATGCCGAGGGTGCCGACGCGGTTCCGGCCGCCGACGGCGAGGAGGCGATCGATCTGACGATGAAGAAGAAGAAGAAGAAGAAGGCCCCCAAGGAGGAGGATGAATTCGCCAAGAAGCTCGAGGCGCTGAATCTCGAGGGCGGCGAGGCCGCGGCGCCTGCCGTCGACGAGAACGTGCAGGACGGCGA
Source organism: Trichocladium antarcticum (assembly GCA_033297235.1). Taxonomy (NCBI): domain Eukaryota; kingdom Fungi; phylum Ascomycota; class Sordariomycetes; order Sordariales; family Chaetomiaceae; genus Trichocladium; species Trichocladium antarcticum. The sequence continues at coordinate 198,643 of MU853427.1, forward strand.
CATGGACAAGGGCACCGGCATCTGGGCGCACGACGAGACAAAGACGGTCAACTACAACCCGCTGCTGTCGAGGTTCTTTGCCCTGCTGTCGCAAAAGAACCCGGACCACGCCTCAACAGGCACCCGCTCCTACAAGATCCCGCCTCCGCAGTGCCTCCGCGAAGGCAACAAGAAGACCATCTTCGCCAACCTGCCCGAAATCTGCAAGCGCATGAAGCGGTCCGACGAGCACGTCACTGCCTACCTGTTTGCCGAGCTGGGTACCAGCGGCAGCACTGACGGCGCCAGGCGGCTGGTCATCAAGGGCCGTTTCCAGCAGAAGCAGATCGAGAACGTCCTGCGCACGTACATTATGGGTATGTCCAGGCCTCGCCGACGTTGCAGCCACCTCAGCAGTCGCTAACCAATGTCTTTTTTTTTTTTTTTTTTTTGTAGAATACGTGACGTGCAAGACGTGCCGGTCTCCCAACACGGAACTGTCCAAGGGCGAGAACCGTCTTTAGTACGTGGCCCCCCGAACATATCGCCCCTTTGCGGGGACTCCGGCTAACAACCCTGCAGCTTCATTACTTGCAACTCTTGCGGCTCGCGCCGTTCCGTCCAGGCTATCAAGACCGGTTTCTCTGCCCAGGTCGGCAAGAGAAGAAAGATGCGAGTCTAAGCTTTCTGGCCGATGTCTTTGCTTCCATTTGGCTTCTTTGCTTTTGGTTGCTGTCTGCGCAGCTAGGGGATAGGTTCAACGGCACTGTTGGTTGAGTTCTTCGGGGGTCACCTACTTTATGGCCACAACCAGCAGTGTCTCCGTGGCGGGCGCTGGGACGACCGTGTTACGACGTGACGACGGGGTTCGCCTGGGATGCCGAGCGAGAAAACCTGGTATGGCCGCGTGGTTGGGCGTGGGTCGTTGGTAACATGAGCATCCGGGGCGCTGGGGGTGGAAACGAGGTTGTGGTTGGCGTTGATGGCTGGTCATGTTTCTTGTTTGCCACGGCTGAGAAGGATGAAGGCAGAGTAGCTGCCAATTCCCGACCGGGTCGTGCGAGCAAATCAGATTGGCACTCAGTGGAATTATACCGCACTCATGGTTCCCTGTGCTATTGGTCCTCTCAGGGAGGAATCCCCGAGAAACAAGGCGGGGTTCGCAGTACAGCCAACCCCCCTGTCTCCCTCCCACCCACCCCACCCCGCGGCCTGACTCAACTTTGAACTAACTCACCCACCATCTACACCCCACCCGCGCGTAATGAAACCTTGGCCCATCCACGACGCAACACATGACTTGACACAGTATACACACACACCACCACGCAACAATGACCATCCGACGACTCCCCGACGACTCCCGCCCCGACGCCGGCGCCCTCGCCCAGCCCCCCGCCGGACTGCCCTCCCGCCACCCGACCGACTCGTACTGGCTCCGCGACCCGTCGCCCGTCCTGCGCGGCCACCGCACCACCGAGACGCTGCCGGACGCCGCTGACGTGGTATGTCTACACCCATACATACAACGAACGCGCATGGCCCGGCTGACATGTCCTTGACTGGGAGGTGGTGGTCGGGAGCGGCATCACGGGGGCGTTTGCGGCGCGGTTCCTGAAGGAGGAGGAAGGCGCGGGGCGGGATGCGGCCGTGGTGATGCTGGAGGCGAGGGAGGCGTGTGCCGGGGCGACGGGGAGGGTGAGTCTTTTTTTTTTCTTCTCTTTCTTTCTTTCTTTCTTTCTTGGTGTCGTGTCGCGGCGGAACCGGTGGCTGTGGATGGGTGTGTGCTGATTTGAGGCGGGGAGGGTGTAGAATGGCGGCCATTGTCAGCCGCTGGTGTACGATTCTGTGCCGGCCGTGGCGGCGTTTGAGCTGGAGGTGTTTGGGTTTATGGAGAGGTTGGTTGGGGAGGAGGGCGTGGACTGTGATTGGTATGGGGGCTCTTCTTTCGTCTTCTTTCTGGTTTGGGGGGGGTACAAGATGCTGACTGGCGCAGGGTAAGCCTGACGGGCGTGCACGCCTTTCTTTCCGAGGACATGTTTGAGCGCGCCGCTGCGAGCGTCGAGCAGCTTGAGAAGAGCCACCCTGAGATCGCGGCACACCTTGAGGTTGTCCGCCCCTCAGAGTCTTCGTCATCCTCCGCCACCACCACCACCACCACCACCACCACCACAGACAAGAACACGCTTGCCTCCCTCCGCATCCCCTCGGCCAACGGCGCCGTGATCCAGAAAAAGGCCGCCTCCCTCTGGCCGTACAAGCTCGTCGCCTGGGTTCTGGAGCGGCTCCTTGCCAAGTTCCCGGCCCCAGCCTTCAACCTGCAAACCAACACCCCCGTCACGTCTCTCGCGCGCCACGAGAGCGGCAGCGGCTGGACCGTCACAACCCCCCGCGGGAAGATCAGCGCCCGCCAGGTGCTCCTCGCAACAAACGGGTACACGTCCCGCCTCCTGCCCGCCTTTTCCGACCTGATCGTCCCTGTGAGGGGCCAGATCGGCGCCCTGCTCCCGCCCACCCCGCAGGCGGGGGCCGACCCGGCCAAGCTGCTCCACTCGTATGTCTTTGCTGCCGACCCGGATGACGCAGGTGCGGACAGGGCCCTGGGCCGGCGCTCGACTGGCGGTGCCCCGAGAGACGACTACCTGGTCCAGCGCCCGCTGCCAGCCGGCGAGCTGATCTACGGCGGCGGGAGGCGCCTCGCGCGCGACCTGGGCGTTGGCGAGTGGCGCGATGATGAGCTGGAGGGCGGGGTTGCCGAGTATCTGCGGGGCAGTCTGGCGCCGGCGTTGGACCTGACGCCCGATCCGGTGGAGGGAAGCCAAGGGCGAAGCAAGGGCGAGTTGAAAGCCTCGTTTGAGTGGACGGGGGTGATGGGGTACAGCAGAGACCATCACGCCTGGGTTGGGCCCGTGCCTGAGAGTATGGGGGGGGCCGGGCCGGAGGGCGGACTGTGGATCTGTGCCGGGTATACGGGACATGGAATGCCGGCGGCGGCGCTGTCGGCAAGGGAGGTGGTGCGGCAGATGGCGGGCTCGGGAAGGGATGTTGGAAAGGACGACGGCCCGAGGCTGCCGCGGGAGTTTGTGCTGAGCGACGAGAGGGTGGCGATGGCCAGGGGGATGCCCCATTTGACTCAGGGGTGGGAGGCCGCGGACGCTGCAGCCTCATGTACTGGCGCTGGGGCGCCGGCAAACCATGCTGCGCAGAGTAGAGCCAGCGCTTGACCGTTGTTGATTGTGCCCTATCCCGTGCGCGGTGCGGTTGCCTGTGGAAGCTGACGACCAGGTTGATGCGGATACAACATCATCCATGGACCATAATTTCGTGACTCGGGCTTTGGGCAGGAACCGCATTGACAGCACGATACAATGATGTTGATGTCGAAAATGATGATGTCGCCGTGTTGAGAATTGACGGGATACAGGGGAAGAGCGGGTCGCCAAGCGTCATTACAGCGGGTTCCTCGGCGGGGAAGCCGCTACAGGCGCTTCTGGTAGCGGCATTCCTCGGGCCCAACCCCCCCATACCATACCTACAAGGCTATAACAACGCGACGACCCAGAACACAACCTCGGCGACAGCTGTCTCGACAAAACAATGGCCCCAATCAGCGACCAAGAATGGGACGACCTCGTCGCCTACGAGCTCCCGCAGATTACCGACCCCGTCATCATGAAGTACCTCGTAAGCCGCAATGAGCTGATGGCCCAAGAGCGGGAGCATCGCAGCGGTAACATCCCTCCCTCTTCCCCTGTCCGTTGTCGGACCTGGCGCTGCTGACGGCGACAAGGCAGACTCGTCCTTTCGCCACGCCCTGTCGCCCATCGCCACGATGGCATGCGACATCGTGGCCCGGATGCGCGATGAGGAGCTGCGGCTGGTGGCACCCGGCAGCGCATCTCTCGTGGACCTCCCAAGACATCTCCGGGAGACGACCAAGACGTGGCAGGTGATCCGGCGCATGCCGAAGGGCGCCCTTCTGCGCGCCCACTGCCAGTCCATGGCCGACATCCACCATCTCGTCCAGGTTGCCCTGAGCACGCCAGGAATGCACATCTCGTGCTCGAGCGGCCATCTCGCGACCGAGGATGCCAGGGAGCACGCGGACCTGTCTGTGCGGTTCAGGGTGCGCGGAGATGCCGACAGCTGCGCGCTCTGGGCCGACGACTACAAGCCCGGCACCTTCGTCTCCCTGACAGGGGCCGCCGACAGCTTTCCCGAGGGTGGCAGGCCGGCCTTTACGGAGTGGCTCAAGAGGCACTGCATCCCCCAGCACCCGGCGACGCGGGCCCAGCGCGCAAACGTGACGGACGAACTGCTCTACTATGAGCCCATCTGGCGCGCTTTCCTGCAGCGGCTGATGAGCTCGCTGGCCGAAAACGGCATCCACTGGCTCGAACTGCGGTGAGCACCTGGTCCACCCTCCCACGGTCTGCGTGGCGGGTCTCTCCACATGTCCTTTCATTGTTTTCCGACTCGCGCCGCGATCACGCCGCCGAGGGTCATGTTGCGGTGGGGGACGATGGAGGAAGCTAATGGCCGTGGTTCAGCGTCGCTTTTCCCCGGACCTACTTCCAAGAGGGATCGGAGATACCGGAACCAGACTATGACCACATGTTCGGCGTCATCGCGGAGGAGGTGGCCAAATTCCGAGCCACCGCGCCCGGGGCACCATTCCAGGGACTCCGTCTGATCTGGTCTACGATGCGCCGCCAGGACTCTCGGCCCATCATTGAAGACGCCGACAACTGCATCGCAGCCAAGATCGCCTGGCCAGAGCTGGTGGCTGGATACGACCTCGCGGGGCCCGAGGACATGGGACGGCCGCTCGCGGACCTGCTTCCGGAGCTCTTCTGGCTCCGCAAACAGTGCGCCGGCGAAGGGGTGCAGCTCCCCTTTTTCCTGAGCGCGGGCGAGTGCCCCGGCGATGGCCACCACCCGGAAGGCAACCTGTTTATCGCGCTGCTGCTCGGGACCCGGCGGATCGGCAACGCCGTGTCGCTGCACAACCACCCCCGCCTCATCGAGGCCATCAGGGACAAGCGTATCCTGGTGGAGGCTAGCCTGACCGGCAGCGTCCTGCACCATCCCCTCCCGGCCCTGCTGGCGCAGGGCGTGCCCTGCGCCGTGTGCAACGACGGCCCCGGGGACCTATCCGGACAGGACGGCGCGGCGCGGACGACCGACGCCTTCTGGCAGGCGATCCATGCCTGGAACAGTATGGGCCTGGCTGGGCTGGGCTCGTTGGCCGAGAACAGTGTGCGATGGGCCGCCTTTGAGGACCAGGATGCTGCGGCGTGGTATGTCGATTCTCTACCCCTTGGAAAAAAATGTTGCTTGGCAAGTGCCACCAGACAGCAAACACGTCCGTTTCTTCCCTGTCCCCAGGCCCCTTCCCCCGGGGTGGCCTTGCCGAGGAGGGACGCGAGCTGACGGATATCGTTGTTTGAGGGCGCGCGACGTCCGCGCAGCGAGCGTTGGGTCCGGCGTCAAGGCCGCGCGGTTGCAGCAGTGGGCCGTCGAATGGGAGCGCTTTTGCCTCTGGATCGTTACGGAGTACGATGACACCTACGGCGACGCCTACGGCAGCATCACCGACGGCGAGTAAACGCGGGGCCGATGCGCGCGGCTATTTTCCTATTTTTCTTTTTTTCACGTTTCGTCTCCGACTTCTCCGCAGTCAATGTCGCTGCTCTTTGAAAGACGCGCGTCAGACCCGAGTCTCAACAAGCGGAGGAGTATTTCGCTTCGTCTCGGGTTTCTTAGCTGTGCGCTCGCGGGAAGGAAGCTCGGGTCGTATGCTACGCAGGACGTCTCTTCCGCCATAACAAATGTGTCCAATCCTCTGTACATTGGAGAGAATTCCATCCCAACCATAAACAACCAGGGTCTCACACACAACAAAATGCAGCTTGCAAAGATATGTTGTTTCACAAGGTCGCTCTAGCTAATACATCCATATCGGCCATTTCTTATGCAGCTCAAGTGCGTTTTGAGAAAGGGCGCGAGCCAGCAGTGGTGGAAGGGGGTATGGAAGAAACGAAGACTAAAAATATCGTGACCCAGAAACTCACTCCGTCGGCGGGAATACATGACACAGGCACCCAAACAAAAGACCCAGATGTGAAGGGAAGGGGTTCACAGGGCAGGGCCCCATGACCTCTCCAGCCATGCTCGGAACCTCAGGGGCTGTACCTGGGTAGCCTCGTTCTGGTTGACGGCGTCGTTGAGGTTGGTCTGGCGCACATGATAGCGCCCGTTGGCTGTCTGCAGCAGCCTCTGGTAGTAGTGCCACTGCGCCCAGTCCCCGCGCTTCTGGCAAGCGTCGGCCTGCGCTTCAGCATCCTGGTACGGGCGGCTAACAACGCGGAATGGGACTATGACAGATGTTAGATCGCAACTCTAGATACTCCTGGTAGAGTTTACGGGATGGGGGGGGGCTACTCACCGCCGCGAACCAGACTGCATGTCCTCACCAAGTCCTGCACCGTCATGGCGTCGCCGCTCATCCTGAACTCCCCCGGCCAGCTCCCGAGCCCCAACTCCACAGCCGCCGTGACGAACCGCGCAACATCGTGCACCGACGTCAGCGAGACCTGCGCGGCACGCCCCTCAGGACCCATCGGCACAATCTCCGCCCTAGCCGCCTGCACATTGACAAGGTAGTCGTCCGGACCGTGCACGCCGCCGCCGCCGCCGCCGCCGCCGCCGCCGCCGCCGCCAGCCCCGATGCCGCACGCCTGCAGGCCGCCGGGCCCGAAGCGCTCCATGAACACGCCGCAGGAGAAGACGGTGTACCGCATCGCGTGGCGGGGCCGCGCCAGGTGGTCGCGCGCGCCGGGGGCGCGCTCGCCCTCGAACTCGGACGGCACGAACACGCCGACGCGCGCGCGCCGCGCGGCCGCGACGAGATGGAGCTGCGCGCTGCCGGTGACGGTCGAGATTAGTAGGTCCACGCCCTGGAGCGTGTACCGCAGGTCGTCGGCCGCGCTGTAGTCGATGAT
>MU853427.1:214256-265767 GCA_033297235.1 Trichocladium antarcticum
CTCGTCGCCTGTGCTGCCCGTGATGCTGCCCACGAGGTTCTGGACCGCGCCGGTAGCCGAGTCGACGTACGACTTGAGAGTGGAAGTGTTGTTGTTGTTGGCAGACATGATGGCGGTTGGTAGTGGTAGTGGTAGTGTGTTGGGAGTATTGGGCGATCTGGTTGTTGTCTTGGTTGTTTGATGGTGAGTGGTGGTGGATGAAGTGATGGGGATCTTGGGTGCCAAAAGGTCTCGTTATATACTGGCGGTGGTCGCGTCATGCCGCGCAACTGTCGTCAACCGAAGCAGGTGTTTGGCGTTGTTTTCCGTGATGTCATAATAGCTGCCTGCTGCGACGATGACATCATAAGATGTCACGCTGCGATTGCCCTCCACCTCCCTGCAGTCCTGCACTGTCTTACGTATGTGAAACGAAACGGGCACTTGAGTCATCTCTGTCCTGTCAATATCCCTAGACCGATGTGAGGAAGCGGAATGTCGCTGGGTCGCATAGCAGCATGGCATCTAGCGCCACGTTACTCGCGGCATCATTCTGGTTCCAACAAATACATGTATTATACATCCTGCCTGATCCCAACCGCGCAGAACTTCACTGCTCGCTACGTGTGCCCTGCCATGTTTTTGTGTGTCCGACGTCCAAGGCTCCCAAAAAAAACTCCTCCCTGTATAAAGCCACACACCTTAATGCTGCGTCCACTCGATCGTGCTCAGATCGACGCCATCTTGAACGAGCTCCCACAGCGGGCTCAGCTCGCGCAGGAACCCGACGCGCTCGGTCACCGCCTTCAGAACATAATCAATCTCGGCCTCGGTCGTGAACCGGCCAATGCCGAAGCGGATGCTCGAGTGCGCGCTCTCATCGCTGTTCCCGAGCGCCCGCAACACGTAGCTGGGCTCCAGCGAGGCCGAGGTGCACGCGCTGCCCGACGACAGCGCAATGTCCTTGAGCGCCATGAGAAGCGACTCGCCCTCGACGTAGGCAAACGACACGTTCACGCAGCCCGGGTAGAAGTGCTCCGGGTCGCCGTTCTGCGTCGTGTGCTCCAGGGACAGGAGGCCCCTGAGCAGCCGATCCGAGAGGGACTTGACCCGCTTGGTGTCGTACTGTCGAACTGTTAGCAACGGTCCAGAGGGCCTGTGTCGCGGGGACGCCAAACCCACCTTGAGCTCCTCCTGTGCAATGCGGCACGCCTCGCCAAACCCAACAACCAAGGCCGGGGCCAGGGTGCCGCTGCGCAGACCACGCTCCTGCCCACCGCCGCTGATGATGGGCTCGAGCCGGACTCTGGGCCGCCGGCGGACGTAGCAGGCGCCGATGCCCTTGGGGCCGTAGATCTTGTGGGACGAGATGGACATCAGATCGATGTTCATGGCGTTGACGTCGAGCGGGATCTTGCCGACCGCCTGGGCGGCATCCGTGTGGAAGAAGACCTTGTTCTGGCGGCAGATCTTGCCAATCTCCTCCATGGGCTGGATCACGCCAATCTCGTTGTTCACCGTCATGATGCTGACAAGCGCCGTGTCGGGGCGGATCGCCGCCTTGAGCTGGTCGAGGTCGACCAGGCCGTTGTGTTGGACGGGCAGGTAGGTGACCTCGTAGCCCTCGTCCTGCAAATGCCGGCAGCTGTCAAGCACACACTTGTGCTCCGTCTGGCTGGTGATGATGTGCTTCTTCTTCCCCGACCGGCCAAAGAACCGCGCCACGCCCTTGATGCTCATGTTGTTGCTCTCGGTGGCGCCGCTGGTAAAGATGATTTCTTTGGGGTCCGCGCCGATCAGCCGCGCAACGTGCTCTCGGGCGTTCTCGACCGCGTGCTCGCTTTCCCAGCCGTATGCGTGTGTCCTCGAGTGGGGATTGCCGAAGACGCCGGTGAAGAACGGCATCATGGCGTCCAGCACGCGCGGATCCAGCGGCGTCGTGGCCTGCATGTCCAGGTAGATCGGCCGCTGGCCCTCGTCCATCTTGGTCGCCTGCGAGAGGACATCTGGTAGCCGTGTTAGCCGTGATCACGCATGGCTTGTCTGCTTGCTTGCAGCACGAGGCGGGAGCGTACCAGCCATCGGGCTCACATGAGCCGCTGATCCATTCTGGCTATCGAGGATCAGGCCGGACTTTTCCAGCTCCTGCCTGTCGAGGCGGATTGCCGTGTCGGTCTGGACCTGGGCACTATCCCGCTTCGTGCCGGTTACATAGTTTCGCGCGGAAACGCCACGCGCCGGAGCGACGGCCGTCCGCGGGAGAGCCTGGAGACCGCGGCGCGGTGCCGCAGAGATGACGGATTTCGACGCCAGGCGCGATGCCTGTCGGAGGACTGCCGGCGCAAGATTCGCCATGATGGTCCAAGGGGCCGGGTGCGATGTCGGGGATGAAAAAGTCCACCGGCGCTGGATGTGGGACAGCGCTTTTGGTTTTGTCCGTGGGATTGTCGGACTGCGATTCTAAGTCCGAGCCAATGACGGACCTGCGAACCAGATGGTTGGCTCGATCCAGTTTTGCCCCGCTGTTTCCGGAGGCGGAAACGGCGCGGCGCTGGGGAGCAGCCGAGCGTTACGGATACGGTATTGACAGAAGCATCCGGTACATGTCCGTACATACATACATACCTACCCATGACTGAGGCCTGCAGCTCGCCCGCACGCAATATCTATGTACATGCAGGTGGGGGATCGCGATTTCATTCGCCCAAGCTGCCCAGCCAGAACATAAACTCGGCTGGCATTATCCCTCTCAGCGTCCAAGCCTGCATTACAAGCACATAGAAACATACATTGTACGCCTGACACTGGACGGGCTAGCCGTCAGCTAATTAACGCGTGCATTTCATTGCCGAGCCCTGCAAAATCCATTGGTACGGCGGTCTTGGCAGAGGGTCAGCCAAGGAAAGCTGAAGCCCCGGCTCCTCCCCGGGCACATCGTCATCGCCTTCCGGGAGCATCAAGGCGCAACCCCGACAAAGACTCGCACTCGCCGACCCAGACCAGCGCGTTTTGCAAAACCCCGACACGACACCCGTACGGATCTGCCAAACAGCCCGCCGCATCCCCGGCGAACAGACGGGCTCTCCGCAGAGAATGAGCTTCAAGGGGTTTCAGAAGGGGATTGCCCGCGTAAGTTTCGCTGCCCCGCACCAGCTCGTTGGTCCTTTCGCACCACGCGCGGCGGGCATTCCCCAAGCACCGCCGACCGACCTCGGTACGCTGACTGCTGACTGCTGACTGCTGACTGCCGGCGTCGCTTGTAGGCCCCCCAACAATTCCGGCTAAAATTCAACCTCGGCGAGCACACAAAAGATGCCGTCTACATCGACTCGGAGCGCCGGTTCGAGGAGCTCGAGCACGAGACGGAGCGGCTTCGCGATGAAAGCAAAAAGTACTTTGACGCCATCAACAGCATGCTCCAGCACCAGATCGACTTCTCCCAGGCCATGACCGAGATCTACAAGCCGATCAGCGGGCGCGTGTCGGACCCGGACTCGTTCGTGGTGGAGGGCAACCCCGAGGGCATCCGGGCGTGCGAGGAGTACGAGGCCGTGGTGAAGGACCTGCAGGACACGCTGGCGCCGGAGCTCGAGATGATCGATGCTCGGGTGGTCCGGCCGGCGACCGAGCTGATGGACGTGATCAAGGTCATCCGCAAGACGGCGCTCAAGCGCGAGCACAAAAAGCTCGACTACGACCGCCACCGCGCCACGCTCAAGAAGCTGCAGGAGAAGAAGGACAGGACGGCCAAGGACGAGAAGGCCATCTGGAAGGCGGAGAACGAGGTGGAGCAGTCGACGCAGGAGTTCAACTACTTCAACGACCTGCTCAAGGAGGAGCTGCCCAAGCTGTTCACGCTCGAGCGCGAGTTCATCCAGCCGCTGTTCCAGTCCTTCTACTACATGCAGCTCAACATCTTCTACACGCTGCACGAGCGCATGCAGGACGTCGACATTGGCTACTTCGACCTGACGCTCGACATCGAGGAGGCCTTCAACAACAAGCGCGGCGACATCCAGGAGCGCGCCGAGAAGCTGTCCATCGTCAAGTTCAAGACCTCGGGCCAGCGCCGGCCGCCCAAGTACGGCCCGCGCCCGGCCGCGCTCGAGGGGCCCAAGACAGCCGGCCTCCTGACAGCGGGCCCATCCGCCTCCGCCACGACCGACCCCGACCCCGACCCCGCCGGGCCACCAGTCGTCGCCGCCGCGCGGCCGCCGTCGAAACCCGCGGGGCTGGCCCCCCTCCGACCGACCTGGCAGACGCGCCAGACGGAGGCATCCGACCGGGGGGGGCCGCCGCCGCCGCCGTACTCGCCGGGCCCGATATCCCCCCCGCTCGTCAGCCCGAAACCGCACGCGCACGCGCTCGCCGCCGCCGCCGCCGCCAAGCCCAAGCCGCCGCCGCCGCCCAAGCCCAAGCCCAGCCGGCTGTCGGCGGCGCCGCGGCCCGAGACCGTCACGGCGCTGTACGACTACTCGGCGCAGGCCGAGGGCGACCTGAGCTTCCGCGCCGGCGACAGCATCGAGATTGTCACGCGCACGGCCAACGACAACGAGTGGTGGACGGGCAGGCTGGATGGGCGGCAGGGCCAGTTCCCGGGTGAGATGCGCCGCTCTCTCTCTCTTTCCCTCCCCCTTTTTTCCTCGTGGCTTTCTAACGCTTCTTGTGGCCAGGCAACTACGTCACGTTGAACACATGACTCCCCCGGTCGGCTGCCGCGGAGGGGGGGGGAAGGAGACGGTTGGTTTGAACGGAACGGGGCTGCGACGGCAACGGATGGAGGGGTGGATGTGCACTCGTACATGCCATGCCGCCGGTCAGGTCAGGGGTTGAGTGGTGTTGGTCGTTGTCATCACAGAACAGGAGGATCATGGGCAGGCGTTTTTCTTGATCTTTTTTTGCGTCCTGGTTTTCTGGCTTTTATCAAAGAGCGGCGATGGGCGTTGCTGTGTGGTTTGCCGGGGCAGCGCCTGCTGTGGGGGTGGTGGTCGGTGGTTTGCTTGGGTGGACAGGATTGTGCGTGCGTGCGTGCGTGCGTGCTGCTTGATAGACCTGTAGACGGCGGGGGCGGCAGAGGGCAGAGGGCAGAGGGCAGAGGGAATCCGGACTTTGGTGTACTTCAACTGGGTCTCAGACCCGAGCATACCATGGAGTTGGGGGGGAAGGGGGGGGCATCTGGCTTGCTGCGGGCACAATCGACCGGTGGGCTGGCGTGTTGCACGGCACGTGGCACACCCATTTGTTGGCGGTTCTCTGGCCTCGCGAATACCCCTTGGGGATGAGGTGGGAGGCACGGGGGTTACATGATCCTTCTGCGAACGCACGTGGAGATCAGTAAGGGGGGAGGGGGGAGGGGCTGCCCTTTGAGCTGGGAAGGACGTGCGCTTGTTTGAGCTTGTTGGAGGACGTGTGTTTCCGCGGGCCAAGTCAAGTCAGATACTCGGTGTGCGTCGACGATGGGTTGCACCCCCCGGCGCCTTATCGGCGGGAGACTGCCACTGCCACTGCCACCCCGCGTTTTCTCGCGGCATACAGGTAGATAGATGGCGGCGGAATGGGAAACAAGACTCCAGATACGGTGGCCCTGAACGACAACAGGTGGACATGTCGCACCGTAGGTGGTGATGAGGCTTGCTAGGGAACGGCAGCCAAAGCCGATCTGAGGGGGAGGAAATGGGGGGACGGCCGCACCAGCACGGAATTGGACCCAGGGGTCTGGGTCGTCTCAGCAGCCGGGCAAAGTGCCCCTCAGCGGAAATGTGAGGGGTAGGTCAAAAGTGAGGCTGCCAAGCAGGGGTCCGTAGCCGGCCGTAGTGTGTCACAGCCTTGTTGTCCAAAGGCACATGCAGAGAGGGAGCTGTCGCACACGCCCATTCACTCATCGGCAAGCCCATTGAATTTTCCAGTCGACGCTCTAAAACCTAGGGTATCGCGTCAACCACGACTGGATTGGTGAGACTGGGCAAAGAGCCGCCGCGCGGACTCTGCCATCGCTGCACAACCACTCGTTGCCTTTTGGGCCACTTCCCCCTCGCCCCGGCGAGGAATGACAAGGCATACCGCGGGGCCAGGGATGTAAAGTGCTATTCCTGAAACCATATGCGACCCAAGCCACCGTGCCCGTCTGATGTGTGTGCATTCAACTTGCCTCGCAGTCCAGGACGAGCCTGGGGGGGGGATTCTCGAGCTATGCTGTTTTCGGATACGAAACACTCAACGCGCAAAGTGATAGCCTCGCGCGATATCGAGATACATGGCCGGTTCAAGCGCTCTCCAGGACCCGGCGTTGGCAGAGCTGATTTCGTCGGCGGAGAAGGGACACGAGATGGTGTCGGGCTGCGAGATTGGGTGTCGTTTGGCAGCCTTTCTGCTTCGTTCGCCTTTGCTTCCATGCGGCGGGACGGATAGGGCACCCACGCTGCGGCCATCTGGGCTGGGATATGCGGAGGTGCCTGCCAGGTAGATGGAGGGGTCCCACGAGACAAAGACCAGGGCCTTGGGGCCGCCGCCCATCCCGCCGGTCGCGTATACAAGCGAGCGTTCATCCCAGCTGCCATGCGGCGTTCCAAGGTGGCCTGGTGGGTTGAGGACGGCATAAAGATCGGCAAGCGCGGGACTGTGGGCCGTCGGGTCCTGCTGTGGCGGCCAGAAGATGTCGGTCCCATTCTTGTACAGGTCCTGGGTTCTTTGCCCGAGCGTATCTTGGTCCTTTGGGCGTCGCGCCATTGGCGCCCGCCCCCGGCCCCGCTCCTCAAGCTCGGCCGGCGTCCAGAGACGGCGTGAGCCCCCGCGGATTCGGATTCGCTGGTCGATGGCATGGAAGGATGCGGAATCGTCGACCAGGTCAATGTAGGTCTGGGTTGACGGGTGGTATGAGCGAAGGGGGCATTTGCTCAAGGTAAATGCCCAAGTCGAACTGTCATCGGTCTGATGGACCATGTGAGGGTCTCTGGGGGGACGCTCCAAACAAGTTCCTAGGTCCGTCTTCTCGGGCTCCAACACGGACGAGTCGGGTTCTGCGGGCCTGACCGCGGCATTGTCGAAGCTGATGACCGTTGTATAGTATGAGCGCCCGGCGGAGATGCGCCCCGAGAGCCACTCCTTTCGTGACTCGACGGCCTTGAGCTGGCCCGTGGTCTCGTCTTTGAAGATACGGAGAAAGGTCCATCTATCGTCAAGGGGTCCCTCGGTTTGGTCTCTCCGCCAGAACTGCTGGCGCGGCGGCTGCTCCAAGTCTCGGAATCCGTCCCGGCTCAGCGGGAACCGGAAACACGTATAGTACGAGACCCAGTCCACCTCCTCCACCTCGAGACATGTCTGGTTCGACAGGCCGTAGAAATAGCCGTCGAATATCTCGAAACAGACAGTGGAGCCGACATCGGATCCGATCACGGCGGGGAAATCAAGCCGGGGCTCCAGCCATGTGCGGGTGGCGAGATCGAACCCCCGTATCACCCATCGGTTGTACCCGTCGCGGCCCCGTTCGGAATTGGTGCCGTAGTAGAGAAACTGGTGGTTGTTTCTCACAAATATCTGCGCGGTGGACTCGAGACGGCGGACGGTGATGATCTCGCCGGCCCGGGGATTGAAAACCACAAGCCGGCTGCTGCAGCTGGCCTGGCCGTGCCGGGCGTTGGTGTACAGACACGACACAATGTCGTCGGCGCAGTGCAGAATCTGGAACCTGAACCTGCGACTCGGCCACGGTGCGTCGATGGCCTGGTCGACGAGCTTGCGGATGTCCACGACGAGCTCGTGGGTTGCCGAGCGGTGCAAGTTTGACATGCGAAGCTGGCTGCCGCGGACATAGCAGAGAATGCCCTTCTCGTAGAGCCATGTTTCGGCAAAGGCCACAATCGCGACGAGGTAGGGAGACACAGACGCGACGGCGTCTCTGCGCTTGATAAGCCGCCTCAGCTCAGCGGCATATCGCCTGCTGACGCGGGCGTCCCGGGCTTCTGGCGAGTAAGACGCCTGGGCCTGGGCAGGGGCAGGGCAGAGAATCAGCAAGATAATCCCACGTCTGCCAGCGTGAAAAGAGCGACTCACCTCGAGCACCAGTTTTGCAACGTTGGGCTCGTG
Source organism: Trichocladium antarcticum (assembly GCA_033297235.1). Classification (NCBI taxonomy): domain Eukaryota; kingdom Fungi; phylum Ascomycota; class Sordariomycetes; order Sordariales; family Chaetomiaceae; genus Trichocladium; species Trichocladium antarcticum. The sequence goes on from MU853427.1 coordinate 222,318, forward strand.
AAGCAGAAACTGCAGTCCGCGGCACGAGTAGCTCAGGCTGCAGACATCGCCAAGATCGAGGTGCCGGACCACATGGCAGACCAGCTCGTATGGCAGCCCAAGCAGCGACATGGCGCGCCGCTGACGGAGGACGAGTCTGAGGTGGGGGTGAGATTGGCGGCCACCGCTGGAGACGGGCATTCCCCGGCCGGGGTTGAGGTTTTAAGTAGCGGTTCGGCCGGAAACAGAAGCGGGCAGGCGCGTATGCCAGACCTTTCCCCGGAGCGAACACGGCGGCTTAGGGCCCAAGTTATACCGTGGAGCTACGGCAGGTACGCCTGGGGGGAAGGGGGGGGGGGAGACAAGGCTGTGCGGCATGGCAGCCACCGTGACCTTTCAACGCGGAACGGAACCGAACCCGCGTGCGTGGCCGGGAAGGCGTTGTTCGTTACATATTAGGATGGATTTTCATTGTCCGGGTGTCTTTCAGACGGGCCCTGATGACCATAGCCATGGCCATGACGGTAGCGTCCGATGGACGAACAAGACTCATAGACTTTTCGCCGTCTGCGTCGTGTTCCGGCCTTGCTGTGTACTGTACACGACACACGGAGCCGTGGCTGCTGGCAGGCCTGGCCATGCCACCATGGGCCAAGGTGAGCGCTCGTGCGGCTCTGCGGCCCTGGTGCGGTGCTCCAGATCGGTGTGGGACGGAGAGGGTTGGACCGCGTGGCTGCAGCAGCAGGGGCCCTGCATTTCCAGCAACCAGACTTGGTGGTTCAGCGCTCTTCCGAGGCTGCGTACAATTTACTTTGAGAATGCGGCTCACCTGTAGATCGGAGTCGGCATGGTGTCGAATCTTGGCAATTTGGTTGTATTCGCGACAGGCGACGCCAGATGGGGAGATGGGAAATCGCAGTGGACATGCCAAGCGAGCCAAGGTTCCCCAAAGTGCAGGCCGCGGAATTTTGTCACATTTCGTTGCAACTTGCAAGCGAGCTGGCGCCTTCCATAGATGAAAGCTCAGGCCAACGGGTGACCAGACCGGGGTTAGAATTGCAAAATTCAATGTGGGCCCAGTGACAGCCAGCCTCCTTCCATACCCTCAAATCCACCCAAAACAGCCATCTTCGAAGCATTTGAACGCGTCAGGCGATAGTCGGCCTTGAGCTATCGCTACCTACGTATTTCCCTGTCTCTTCTACAAGATCGTTGACTGGCCGGTCGCCTTTTATAGCCAGTCCCGCGTCTGAGCCGGCCTGCCCACCACCCACAACCGTCCGCTCGATCCGTATCCGGCCGTCGCGTGTTTGACTGCGGATATACGGTTCACAATGGTCGAGACCAGGCGATCCAAGCGCATGTGCGCACCTACTACCGACGCGTCACCTCCGCCGCAGATCACCAAGACCGGTGCGTGCAAGGAAGCGCGGTCCCTGGTGTCTGTCTCTCAGTACCGTCTTGGCTCGCTGATGCGACGATTCGCCAATCACACAGCATCCCTCTTCGGCGGAGAGGGCTGATGTCCTCTCACATTATAGAGGCCCAGCATCATTGTCCAAGCATCGCTATCAACAGAAGGGTACTTACTCCTCTGCTCAACTGCATCTGTTCCGATGAACAAAGGACTCAGGAGCAGCTGCTTAGTCAGACCAACCTAGTCAATCCCATGATCTCCTGAACCTAAAAATGTTAAACTCGCCCCCCCACACCTCGACAAGCGCGTTCTTGCATGTCCCGCGTTGCGACCCTTTGTAATATTGTATTCCCTATCATTGCATTGTTTACTGCCGTATTTCTTTGCGCTGGTCAACCATGGCACAGGAAGGGCAGCACGAGCCGAGTGCGGTGCCCGACCTGTACGCGCCCTTCACAAGCGACACCATCCTCGAGGTTCGCACCGGTAGGATGAAGCCCATGCGCGGCCTTGCCGTCCAGTCCGGCATCGAGAAGACCCCCCGCCATGGCCCGGTGCGTGTGACTGAGATGGGCCTCGAGGGGGATGAACACGACCCGGTCTTTCACGGCGGAATTGATAAAGCCGTCCATGGGTGTAAGCCGTCTCCACCACTTACATTACCTATACGAAACGACATTAACACCCCCTTCACAGATTGCTCCTCCCACTACCCCACCTGGCGCGCCGAGTTCCCCGCGGCGGCTCCCTACTTCCAGCCCGGCGGCTTCGGCGAGAACCTGGTGACCGCCCACCTCAACGAGCGGAACCTCTGCATCGGCGACGTCGTGTCCATCGGGCCCTCGTCACCCGACACCAACCAAGACAGCCTCGTCCTCCTCGAGGTCAGCCTCCCCCGCCAGCCATGCTTCAAGCTCAACCACCGGTTCCAGCTCAAGAGCTTCGCGCCCCAGACCTGGAAGACGAGCCGCACGGGGTGGTACTTTCGGGTGCTCCGGCCCGGCAGCATCCAGGCCGGCGACACCATCCGGCTTGTCGTGCGACGGCACCCCCGCTGGACCATCGAGCGCGTCCAGGAGTACCTGCACCGCAACACGGCCGACGTGGCCATGAACGAGGCGCTCGCCGCGATCGACGAGTTCGGGGCCGAGTGCAAGGACGCCTTCCGGAACCGGGCGGCCAAGCAGCGCGCGCGGGAGCGCAAGCTGGCACGACAGGGCCAGGGCCTGGGCCAGGCGGGCGAGCCCAAGTGGCGGGCCTTTCGGGTTGTTGAGAAGACGCGGCAGACGCCGCGGATCCTGTCGTTTGTGCTCGCGGCGGCCGAACCCCTGCCGGGCGAGGGGGACCACGTCCGTCTCAAGCCCGGCGCGCACGCCAAGGTCAAGCTCGGGAACGGCCTCGTCCGGGCCTTCTCGGTTGTCGACGGCGACCGGAACCGGTTCCAGCTGGGGATTGCGCTGGACGAGACGGGCCGCGGCGGGTCGCGGTACCTGCACGAGACGGTCGAGGTCGGCCACACCGTGCGGGTGGGCGCCTTGACGGCCGGGATACCCAACGCCGGGGCCGCAAGCCACCACGTGTTCGTGGCGGGCGGGGTGGGCATCACGGCCTTCCTGGCCCTCATCGAGCGCTACCGGCGCATCCACTTCAGCCTGACTCTGCACTACGCGGTGCGCTCGGCGGACGAGGTGCCGTTCCGCGAACGCCTTGCCGCGCTGGGCAGCGACTGCGTCATCTACGACAAGTCGGCGGGCCAGCGGCTCGACGTGGGCCGCATCGTTGCGGGCATGCCGTGGAACACGCAGCTGTATGTTTGCGGCCCGCGGCGTCTCATGGACGACGCGGCGAACGAGGCCAGGGCACATGGCATTGCCGAGAAGGAGGTGCATTTCGAGGCGTTCGAGGCGGACGTCTCGGGAGATCCATTCGACGCCGTGGTGGCCAATCGGGGCGGCAGGGTGGTCAGGGTCGGCGAGGACGAGACCCTGCTCGAGTGCCTGCAGAAGCAGTTTGACGGGGTCGACTCGAGCTGCTGCGTCGGCAATTGCGGTACCTGCCGGGTCAGTCTGAAGGACGGCCGGGTCGACCACCGCGGAACAGCCCTAACCGAAGACGAGAAGGGCACATCTATGCTGTCATGCGTCAGCCGCGGAATCGGACGTATCACTATTGAGATCTGAGTAGAGGAGCCGGGACCTATTGTAGAGTACGCAATCGGATAATTTGTAGCACGCGATTCCGACCATGCATCCGCTCCTCCATGGCATATGTCATCTCGGCCATGAGCGGTGTAATCGCGAGTGTAATTAGAGTAGCACCCAGCAGCTTGAGAAGCGCACAGAGCAACACCTTGTGCTGGATCGTGTTGCTGGTCGCAAACCGCAAGCAAACTAGCGATGGGGGGGAAAGGGCAAAGCCGGCAACGGACAACCACTTGGCGCCGTAGCGGTCGACAAGCCGCCCGGCAAGCGGCGAGGCAAAGCCGGGAACCATGACGCAGATGAAGACGATACCGGCAGCGGTGGAATTCCACTGGAAAGTGTCCTTCACGTAGATGGGCACCACGGGTGTCGAAGGCAAACCTGGAGGCCATTAGTCACAGCACAGCACAGCCCGACACCCCGCTCGCCACTCAGCTCCGGCCGCTCGTTGGACTTACAACCCCCAGCAGCACGGCAAGCACGCGCCTGGTACTGACCAATTCTCGGTGTGGATGTTTCGTGGTCAGGCGGCGGGATGGAGTCGGTGAGGGCGGGACTGCAGCGCCGGTACCGTTGCCCCTCGTGCGTCTTCTCGCCTGCGATGCGCGCGTCAGGCTCTGCTGGTTGGCCCAGAGTTGCACCAGTAGGCGCATCTCGCCTGGTCGTCACACCGCGGCCGTCGCGGCGTGCGTCCGCGAGCCACTGACGGGCGGCCTTTCTCTCAATCAAAACCAGACGAAGAGCGATATCGCAGCAGACGACGGCGAAAGCAACGTAATAGACTGCATAGTAGCCCGCAGCCGCATACACCGCGCCGCCAATGGCAGGCGATACCAGCAGGCCAACCGACATGGCGATGTTTACGTACCCCGTGGCATAGCCGATGTCTTCGCCGACCGTGTCAACCAGCAGCGACAGCCCGACCGAACAGACGGGGCGCGGTCGGCGTACCAGCCCGCGATGGGGCTTCCGACGAAGAGCGCAGCATTGCACACGGCTAGGATGTCGGTGGAAATGGCGAGGCAGACAACAAAGACGACGAACACATTTGAGGAGCGGAACTCGAGGAACACGGGGCGTTTCTCGGGCGAGGTGCTCCGCTTGACCCGGCTCCAGAAGGCTGCAACAGCGTGAGCGGACAGCAGGACAGCTGGTGCCGCATCTCCTGGGCGGGTCATTGCTGTCCAGTTGTTGCATTCAGTCAAGGGGTGGTGAGCTCATTGCAATTGCATCGTCATTCTTCACCGGAAAGACATTCATCTCGAGAATGGATGGAAGAATTGTCATGCTGTTTGGGTGTAAGACCTATGCTTATCGGCTTGACACAATCAGCAGCCAGCCAATGGGGGCTCCATGCCCGGGTGGATCCAAATTTTCCGAGGACCACGGCCAATTCGATTCTTTGCGGCAGCAGCCAGCGAGCGAACCGAACCTGACGTCGATTCACTGCAACCTGCGAACGCCGCCAAAATGCCTTCCGGCCCAGCAACCATCGGGGAATTCTCCGTCCTCCCAGTGTCCATCCCACCACTGCCATCATTCCTCCAAAATGCCACCCACTACCTCTACGTGCGGCGCAACGCGCCCAAGATCCCGACCGCGAACGACAGCCGCAGCCTCTTTCTCACCAACATCCCCGTCGACAGCACCGAGGCCCACCTGCGCGCCCTGGTTGCGTCACTGGTAGGCGCGGGGCGTTTCGAGAGCGTCACTTTCGCGGACGAGCGGCGAGACGCGCTCGCACAGTCGACGCCGGACGCCGCGCAGCCCGCGCAGGCCGGCCGCGCCCTCCAAGCACACGGCGCCAAGAAGCGCAAGCGCGAGGACGAGGAGGCGGGACGCGCGCAGGAAGGCGCCGCGGCCCGGCTGCCCAGCACCTGGACGCGGCCGCTGCGGCGGAGCGGCAGCACGGCGGTGGTGCTGCTCGCCGACGACAGGAGCGCGGCGCAGGTGCTCAAGGCGATCGCCAAGGCGAACCGGACAAGGCGGTACCCCGCGTGGGGCGGCGACGCGCTGCCGGACGGCAGGGTCCCGCCGCTGGGCTCGGTGTGGCTCAGGGCGCACAACCGGCTGTCGTACCCGGACAGGGACGCGCTGCAGGCGTCGATCGACGCCTTCTCGGCGCTGTTTGCGCGGCGGGAGCAGGAGGCGGCCGAGACGGCCAAGCGGATGCGGCACGAGCCGGACGCGGACGGGTTCGTCACGGTCACGCGCGGCGGCAGGAATGCGCCGGCCAGCCGGAACGAGGCCGAGGATGCGCGGCGCAAGATGCTGGAGCGGCAGGACAAGAAGAAGGAGGAGCTCACCAACTTCTACCGGTTCCAGCTGCGCGAGCGGAAGAAGGAGGAGCAGGTTGAGCTGCTCAAGCGGTTTGACGAGGATCGCCGGAAGCTGGGCGCCATGCGCGAGAAGAGGGGCAAGTTTGTCCCCGAGGCATGAGGATGGATGCCCCGGGCACGCGGATGTGCTGTTGGTCGCGCCGGAGTGGGAGGGATCACCGGGAATGAGACCATTCTGCGGCGGTTGCCAGAGCAAAACGGCTGCGGCCAGGCCGGCTGCGAGGCTGGGGCACAGCACCAAGAATGGTGAGTTGTTTTCCCCCCCCATCCTTCCTCGCCTTCCATGTGTTCTACCACATGCCATGATGACGCACGCGGGGCCATCAGACCACCCGTCCGCTGCTTGGGGGGCTTCCTCCTTGCGGCGGGGGGGCGTATGCTGCACAACAACCGCGCGTTTAACAATCTTCTCAAAATGTCTGATATGTTTGCTTGCTCTGGCCGCTTTGCCGAACCACACACCACGGTGCCAACACCAACTGACAGCCGCGTCTCAGGTTACACGTACGGTACGAAGCCATGCACACCCGAGACATTTCGCCGGATGCTTGTGCTGCTGAAGAAGGTTGGCGCGGCGGCGCATGCTGAAGAAGGAAGCGGGTGGGGCCCTGGCATGGGACCTGGCATGGCCAGGGTCCTCGGTCCGGAAGTTCTGTAGCCTTGTCCATAGCATGCCAGACCCTGCCGAGGGCAGTCAACCGCTTCGATGGGACCAATCCGGCCGGCCGACTGCTCCTCCAAATATGGATCTGCGTCAAATATCTGCAAGCTTTTCCTGTGAGATGGTACGATGGGGATTGCTGGGGTGCGACATGGAGTGTGTGTGGAGCGGGAGGGTTGGGGTTGGCTACTGTAAATCGGCCAGTGGATGCAGATCCATGCCAGATGCATGCCAGCTCGCAGCCGTTGCGACAGCAACGCCCCGCCAAACAAACAGCGCCCCGACCGCGGTTCGAGATTGTCACGGCGTCGCATTGGGACCGGGCTTGTGGGCGGATTCGGCAATGACATCTTCAACACCGACACGCATTTGATTTTTCCCGCCGACACGGGACAGGCCTGCCACACCTCTTTTTCCGTGCGTCGTCTTGCTCCCTCGAACCGAGACACGACGAGCGGAGACGCGAGCGAAAGAAGGCAATTTCATGCGCGCGCCACGCGAATGAAGCTCAGGCGCCGACCACGATGATCGAGTCCGAGAACCTGCGTACGGCGTCGCTGTACATCAACAACCAGCTGCTCTCGCGCGGCCTCCTGCGCGATGGCCACAGCATCGACTTTGCCCACCCGGGCGACAGCCACGGCGACGTGGCCGAGACCATGAGCCATGTCATGGCCGTCGTCAACGACCTGATTCTACGGCGAGATGTGAGCATGCCGTGTTTCCGTTCGTCCCGCCGTCCCCGCGCCCCAACACTGACACCCCCTCCCCCGGCAGCGTGATGCCGAAACCCGCGAGTCGCTCTCCACCACCCTCCGAACCCTCCGGGCCGAGTCCCTGCGGCAGGCCAACGACATCCAGCGGCTGCACGAGAGGCACGCCGAGGCCCAGCGCAAGGCCGGCCTGAGCGAGGCCGCCGAGGCCACCCTGCGGACCCATCTGCGGACGGCCGATGCCACCGTCCACCGCCTGAAGGAGGAGGCGGCCCGCACAAAAACCCTGGTTGCCCAGACACGGTCGGCCTGCGCAACCGAGGTGCGCAAGCGCGACCGCCAGATCGAGGGCCTGAAGAAGGCCGTCGCGGAGGCCGGCCGGTCAAGAGGCGCCGGCAAGAGCGCCGGCACGACCACCATCACCGTGGCGGGCGATGTCGGGTCCGACGCCGACTGGAGTCTGCACAACGGCGCCACGGCCAACGACGGCTACGGCCTGCACACCGAGACAAATGCCTTTCTGGCGGAGCTGGCCAGGGGCCTCAGCGAGGAGAACGAGGCGGTGCTCCAGCTCGTCCGACGGACGCTCGAGCAGCTCAAGGAGATGAGCGGCTGGGATGCCGCGAGCGGCGGGCCCATGTCGGAGCACGGGGACGGACACGCGACCGCGCTGGCGGCCAACCCCCACGACCTGGCGGCCGAGGTCGATGCGGTGCTCGACCACCTGCGCACCATCCTGACGAACCCGTCCTTCGTCCCGATCGAGGAGGTGGTGGTGCGCGAGAACGAGATCCACCGCCTGCGCGACGGCTGGGAGAAGATGGAGACGCGCTGGAAGGAGGCCGTCCACCTCATTGATGGGTGGCGCAAGCGGACGCAGGCCAATGGCCGCCCGATCAACGTCGAGGAGCTGAAGATGGGTCTCCGGCTGAGCCCGGTCAAGGTGAACAACGTCGACGAGACCTCGCACGGGTTCGGCCTCCGGCTCGCGGCCGTGCCTGAAGATGCAGAGGAGGCTGACGCTGCGGAACAAGTCGGCGAGGAAGGGCCCTTGGACCTCGTCCCCGGGCCGGAGGCTGACGCGGCCGGGGAGAGCGATGCCTCGAGCGTGTTCGACCTCGACCTGAATGTGGACGATCTCGATGCCGAGGGGCCCAATGTCGAGATTCTCCAACAGTCCGTCATGCTGTCGTCGCCGCCGCTCCCCCAACCGCCGCAGGTCAGCCCGCTTCGCGATTCCTACGCCGCCGGGAACCGCGGCGAGCGTTCGAACCGCCCAAGACACGCGCGAGACATGGCGCCGGAGGAGGCCCCCTTACCCCCTCCTCACCACCCCCAACGACCACCGCAATCCCCCAGCAAGCGGCCGGTCCTATCATTACGCACAGTGCCGTCCGACGAGGCAGCTTCGGTCGCCCTGCCGGCCTCGGCCGTGGTGTCGACGCCCGACACGTCGGCCGATAGCATACCGCATAGTAGACTTGCGGACAGGCTTACCGCAAAACCCTCGTCGACTTCGGCGCGGAGTCCAAAACGCCCGCCACCACCAACTGCAAAGAAAGAACAGCGCGACGAGACCAGGCCCTCTTGCCGGCCGCCGGTCAAGGCACGGCCTGCCAAGCCGAACCCCGTCCGGGGCCGGTCACAGACCCGAAAAGAGGAAAAGGAGAACCAAAACCTAAAAAGCAAACCGTCCACGCGCGCCACATCAGCGACGTCGGCAACGTCGTCCAGATCCGCGGCCACCAGCAAAGGCGCCAGTGCCGCGCGGTCGATGCCCCCGCCACCCACACCGGCGCCAGCGCAGGCACCAGCACCAGCACCAACGCCAAGCCGGTCGCCAAAGCGCGTCAACTCGCGTCTGCCGCTGCCCCGCAACGGCTGTCCGGGGGTCCTCCCGCCGCCGCAGCAGTCGCCCCTGACCATGGAGACCATCACCGCCAAGCTGGCCGCCTCCGAGCGCGACGCCGACGCGGCCCGCGTCCGGGCCAAGCTCAGAGCGGCGCGCCTCCACAAGGGCCTAAGTCTCCCGCCGCCGCCGCCGCCCGGAACCGGCAGCAGCACGTCGAGCCGGGCCGCCGCAACCGAGACCGAGTCGGAAGCCAGCTCCGGCGTGACGAGCACCCGCTCCGAGAGCGACGCCACCGCCACCACCACCGCCACCACCACCACCAGCAGCAGCTCCATCGACGGCGGCGGGCCCTTCCTCTCCACCAGGGACGCCCGCCGCAGAGACGCCGCCACCGACGAGGAACACGACGCCGCCGACGAGCTCTGCCTGTCGCCGCTCTTCCAGCAGCAGCAGCAGAAGAATATGAATATGAATATGAATCAGAATACCACCACCACCAGCACCGACCCGGAGAAGAAACCGCCGCGGAAGCGGGAGCGGCGCACGAGCAAGACGGCCTCGCGCCGCAGGAGCACGCTGAGTCCGTGGGAGCTGGACGCGCTGATCCAGGGGGGGACCGTCACGGTCGAGAGGTAGGCGGCTGCGGCGTTGGCGGTGGCGGTGGAGATGTGGTGGGTTTTCGAAAGGGGGACGGGGGTTGCGGATGATGGTGGATGGCGGATGGTTTTTCTGGAAGAAAAGCCCGTGATGGTGCAGATACGGTTGAGGGACTGGGGGGAGGGTCGGGGTTGGGTGATGTAGGGAGAAAGGGTCCTGGAGATGAGAGGGGAGATTATCATGACATGACGAGTTTGCATTGGGGTTTTTCCTGTCTTGTTTGTTTGTTCCGTACTTGTCCGCTGCACATATGGGATGGGCTCTTGGCTTTCCTGTTCTGCTTGTCCGATTGCCGGGAATGAATAGGGGCTGTGAGTCTGCCGAATGGGCTAATATATCATCAGGTCCAATGCCGCACGACGATGTCGACGAGGGAGCCTGAGATTCGGTCCCAATGCTGGGTGATGCCATGCCCCGCGCCCGAATCCGCACCACGCATCCCAAGTAACAGTGTATTATTCAAGTTGTCTCATTAAAAGTCCTAACAGTTCATCTGAAGCGGTGCTCCAATCGGCGTTTGCTCATCGCATGTCGAAATACCCCCACAGCCGCCGGCCACAACACCCTCCTTCCCCCCGGCCGTCCAGGCCGGACCGTCGTCGCATCAGTGCGTCACCGTCCTCACCGCCTGGAGCAGGACGCCAAACACCAACCCCCTGGCGACCTCCTCGATCTGGAGACAGTCGAACATGCGGCCGAGCGCCTCCGAGGTCGCGGCCTGGCCCATGACGCCCATGAGCGCGGCGGGGACGCCGCTCTCGATCAGCAGCTTGCGCGCCCTGGCGCGGAGCGCCTCCCTGTCGTCGGGCGTCATGTCGGGCGGCCACGCGGCGCGTTCCCGCGCGGTCGGGAGGGTGTTTTCGCGGAGCCTGCGGAGCAGCGCGGCGATGCCGCCGTCCGACGTGTTGGCGTCGAGCACCGACGTCTGGATCAGCGACTGGATCGACACCAGCGACGGGTTGCCGGGCCGCAGGAGAAACGACTTGGCCGCGGCCAGCAGCGTGCGCCGGATGTTCCACGCCGACGACAGCGTGTACAGCTCGTTGATGACGGCGAAGATGAGCTCCACCGCCACGCGCGTCTCCTGCTCGACCAGCTTGGTGTGCTGTTTCACGCCCTTCAGGGGCGGCCCGCTGAGCCGCTGCTGGCTGCTGGGCGGGGGCATGGGCATGGGCATGGGCAGCGAGCGCGAGTGGTGGTGTTGATTCAAGAAGTCATGGCCGCGCCCGCCCAGTGGGCTGGTGCACGATTCATAGTCGTCCGGGATCATATCGGGCGGGGGCGGCAGCCGGAAGCCGTCGAAGCTGAGGCTCCCGGGCGAGCGCGTGGGTGCTCGGCTCGGCGCCCGGCTCTGTGCGCGACTCGACGTCCGGCTATGCTCGCGGCTGTTCCTCGCAGAGCCCCGAGAGGCCCGCATGCTCTCCGGCTCCACGTCGCCTTGCGAGTTGTGGCTGGTCCGGCGGTCCATGGGCGCGACCTTCCCCGGTTGTAGCGCGACGATCGACGAATGCTGGCTGTCCATGCTGTCCCGGGTCTTGCGCATCCCCGTCAGGGATACGCTGCTCTCTGCCCGAGGCAGCGTCGACATGGACAATCGGCTGGCGGCCGTCACATCTTGCAAGGCCGAAGGCGGCGGCGTCGGAACGGGCACCGCGGGCTTCCGCTGCCCCAGGCCCATGTTCCCCAGCACCCCCGTCACGCCGCCGACCACCGCCTTCGAGCCCTCTAGCGGCGCGCTCGTCAGGACATCCAGGAAGTTCTTGCCGAACTTTTCAAACGCCTGGAACCCGGGCTTGGAAGCGCTCGGGATGTGCCCGTTGTCCTTCTCCAGAAACTTCTTCAGGCCTTCGCTTTCCGCCAGGCTCTGATGCCAGCAGGCATCCCGGAGGTAGCGCTCCAGTTCGCCACGCAACGACGTCCTCGTGTGGAGTTTCCAGGACGGCAGCGCGGTATGCTGCTCCGAGAAGCCCGTGGCCCCTGAAATGGTCGCGATTCGCCTCAGCACCTCGTGCAGAATCTCAAAATCGCTGTACTTCCGGACGATCATCCACCCGGGGTAGGATGTCGTTGCCGGTTCGATCTGGACGAGGTAGTCCCACGTCGGCTTGGATCGGATCCGGCCCTTGTCCGGCTCGTCCAGGACGGTAATTGTCGCATTGTGTAGCGTCAATGGCGGCGGCTTGCGATGCCCGTTTGCATCAGCTTCCGGCTCGTCCCGAGCCGGAGGCACTATCTGATCAAAGCTCGTGAAATGCGATCCGGCATTCAATGGCGGAGACGGCTCCTGGCTCGACGCGGTCAGGCCTGACAAAGGCGTGGCCGGGGTGTGTATGGCCTCGTTCCTGCTCGACGACCCGTCACTACTCGCTCTTTTCGAGAAGTCCGCCGACGTATCCAGGTGCTGCTGGGGCGGCGCCGCCCGCTCGGCTGGGTCTCTCTGCACGTCCAACCCGCGAGCGCTGCTGTTCACGCCGCCCCTGTTGGCGAGCCTCTCGGGGGCCTCGGTTGTGCCAGTGCGAGCTGGCGCGTTCTGGGGTTGCGACTCCGCCGTGGCCACACCCTCGCTGGCCATCATCTGATTCAGCCGCTTCACCTCCCCCATGACCAGTTCCATCTCCTCCTCCGCCTTGCTGAGTTTCTTCCGGTGCGTGACGGATTCTTTCCGGCGTGCCTTCTCTTGCTCGAACGAGTTCCTGTTCCCCTTGACGAGACCGATGTTGCCCACATTGCCGTCAATATCGGCAAACGCCACGTCCGCGCCGGGCCCCGTCTGCATGCCCACGTCAATCGCTTGACTGAGGTCGGGCTCGCCAGACTCGAGCAGGTAAACGATCCACGCGTTGATCCATTCTGGTTTGGAGCACGACTGGAGCGTCGTTTCCAGAACAACGCCCGCCAGAATCTCTCGCAGAAAGACCCTGGCCGGATCGCATTCGTAGCTTGGACGGTCCAGAAAGCCCAGCAGGTCTTCCGACGCCATGCGGAGCTTGTTCGCCTGCTGCTTCTGGTTCAGCAGATTGGCGAGATTGGATTCTGGGTGCGAGGCGAGGTAGTTGTAGACTGCATCGGCAGCGGTCACTTTGGAGTCGGCGGGCAGTTCGGCAAAGGCGTTGGAGAGCTCCGACAGGAAAACGATGAGGATGGAGGATGAATTGGTCAGGAAATCGAGGAACGCGTCGGCCGGTCGCTTCCTGCCGAGGCAGTTGGACGCCGACGCAAGGAACGTGGTGAGCGTCTTGCGACAGGCCAAGGGGAAAAACCTGTCCGACGCGACAATGGGCGCGTACCACCACTTGACGTAGTTGTCGATGACAGCATCGACAAGCTCGTTCATTGCCACGCGGGTCTCGGGCCGGAACTCGTCGAACGAGTGCGCCAGTGCGCTCTCCTGGTCGTCTGCGCTCTGCGGCGTGAGCAGTACATCCTCGGCGCCCTTTTTTGCCGCCAGCAGCCGTGCCAGCACATCCGCGCCTCTTTCCCCCCGGACGGCGCGGACCACGTCCACATTGCGCTGCTCCCATTGTATGAATGACACTATCCCGCCGAATGCGCCTATCAACACAAGACCGAGCCTGCCCAACACCAGGTATGTGGTCGCCGCCAGCCCCACGGCGACGCCGCCTAACGTTCCGGGTGTCGCTGTCGCGATGAACCGGACCACTTTGGCCGTCAGGCCCTCGCCGTCATTCGTGTTTGGCGAGTTGGCCTCTGGCGCCATCGTGGTCGTTTCTTCGGCTTGTTCGGGTTCGGCGCCCGGATTCGGCGCATTTTCGTGTTTCATAAAGACGGCGCGGGCACTTGGTGGATCATCAATTCGCAAGTTGCTCGGAAATGGCCGGCAGCACGCGATCGCTGGCCGCCTGGGGCTTTGCACCGTATCGGGATTTGAGACAATGGGGGTCGGGCACGGAGAGAGAGGTACAGGTAGAGGGATACCGGGAGATAGCGGCCGCAAAACGCCCTGAGAAGAAGTCGAACGCGTGCCAATCTGCTGTGTTTGGTTTTTTGATCTTTGTTGGAGGGTAACCGGCAGATTTACAGTGGCGGTCAGGGGGCTTCCCCAACGGTTCGGGCCTGGTGTGTCTTGGCACGCCAGCATGTCTCCGGGCAGTCTCCACGTCGCAAGCCGGGAGTTGTTTATGCCAAGCCTTGGCTTTGGCCTGTCAAACAGTCAAACGGATCCGTCTTTCAAGTATTCCGTAATTATTTCACGTGTAAACGCGTTGAGAGGTGGAACATCTACGTCGCCCCCCCCCTGGGTCGCGTTGGATTCCAGTTAGGCGCAGCTTCCGCGATTGGTGTCCAAGGGACACGGATGCCATGGGCATCGTGGCTAATCAGCGTCTTTTTGCGAACCTAGCAGAGATCGTCAACCGCCAACCTTGAAACTCTTATCATTTCCGCACCTACGCAAGGAACCCCGCACCACCGCCTTGTAGGTACCTAATCTGCCAATCTACTTCACGGGACCGCGACAGAGCACCACGCCCATCATGCCTGTCAATAAAAAACGACATATTAGCGCCGCGAGCGATGGGGAGCCGCAGGTGTCTAAAAGGGCCAAAAAAGGGGCCAAACCGGCCAAGCCGACCAAACCGGCCAAGAGCGACGCCGAAAAGACAACAGACACAGACGACAAAAAATACTGGGAAGTCAGTGTCCCCTGCGGCGCGCGGGACTATGCGTCCAGTGAGCTAATAACAACTAACTCGCTGCAGCTCGGCAAAAACCGGCGCGTCAGCACTTTGCAGTTCAAGGGTAGCACCCTGGTCAGCATCCGGGAGTACTATGGCGCGCCTGATGGCGAGCTGAAGCCCGGAAAGAAGGCATGTACATGATTCGGACCCTGTCCTCGAGAGCCGTCAACGTTATGGCTGCAGCCGCTGACCGATATGCCAGGGGATCGCACTGTCTCTGGATCAGTACAAGGAGTTTCTGGCTGCCATCCCCGAGATCAATGAAGAGCTCCGCTCACAAGGCCACGCCGTGGGCGACCCCCCCGCATCTGCTCCGGGTGGCGTCCTGGTGAAGACGGAAAAGCCGAAAGAGTCGGCAAAACCCAAACGGTCAAACATCGAGGAGACGAGTGACGAGGACGATGCGGGAGCGTACGACGATTGACGGTTCCGAGTCCCATGAGCACGAACGTCATGAACTTTTCCCTGTCTCGCCGGGCATCCCATTGCCTGTGTGCTGGTCCCACCGATGCACATCGAGTTGTCACCATCTCTCCATCCTGGGGGGCGTATTTGCCGAGTGTATTTTGCTTTAGTGGCTGGGGCAGTCAGGACATTCGTCCCATGAAGTGACGACTATACTTGTATTGTACTTCAACTCTGAACCCCCGAGGTAGCCCCCTATCACGCCATTTTATGCACTCACCTTAACACTTTTGTACATCTTGTGGTCAGTTGGTGTCCGACAGTATGACATGTCATGAGTGGTGGGTATTATGTGTCTCCCGGTATCCTACATTCCGCATCCTCAATTCGAAAAGCTCGTTAAAAATGAACAACTCCACAACTGGAGTTGTCGTTAGGCCTTCTTCTCTTCCTCGCGAAGCGCGGCTATCAGCTTCTCGCGGAGAAACGGGCTCAACCCGAGGCTGAGTATTCCGGTCAGGTCATGCCAGGTTGAAGAGCAAGACTAGAGATATGAAGGGGGCGTATTCTTACATTCCTTCATTCGTTACAGTACGATAGGTGCCACTGGCCTGGAAGTTGCCGATGATCTCCCCCTTACCATCAACCTCCACACTACCGAAGATGTCTTCTGGCCTGGAAAGAGACAGTAGCAGTTAGCCCGTCTCCAAACGCGCAAAAGCCTTGTACCGCAGAACCTACCAGGCAATGCGTCCAAAGTCGGGGGGGTTCCTGGCATCGCTGATATGGACCCAGCCGCCCACGCCCGCCCCTCCCGCCCCGCCCTCTGCGCTGGCGCCCCCTGCACCGGTGCCGGTGCCCCGCCCTTTCCGCGCTTGTATGAAACTGAAACCGCCTGGTGAGGCGAATGCCTGTGCCTGGCCCTTTAGGCCCGGATCATCGGCCGCGTGTTTGGCGAGAACACCGTTGAGGATGGCGAGGAAGCGTGGGTTGCCTGTAAAGGAGTTCGGGGTCGGCGGGTTGGCGGTGGTGGTGCCAATGGCGAGGGACGGCTTCGGCGGTGTTGTATCGAGCAGGGAGAGCAGGTATGTGTTTGGTGCCTGCGGGTTTGGGAAGACTTTCTGCGTGCGGAGAAGTTAGACCGGCCTGCTCCGAGTTGGGGGTTTCTTGCGACGGAACAACACTGACAATACTTGGGTTAGACACCAATGTTGAGAGGCTCCGCGAAAGGCTTCGGAATTGCCCGACGGCGTGTAGACGACTTGTCAGCATCTTGGCCAATTTGATGTTGGGGTTTTGGATGGGAACAATCGTCATGTCGCCTGGGGAAGCTCCAAATTGAGCTCCAATTGCCGGTCGGCAACGCTAGGGACCCCTGTTGTGCCCCTCGGAACGCGCCAAGACGCGCCACGCTGAACCCCATTAACGCGCTTTCCGACGACCCGTGGATTTGGACCAGCCAGATACCGCATCGCCACCACCAGTCGCCCATTCAAGACAGAAACCGCCAAGATGATGGCAATACAGAGCCCCAAAAAGACTCCGCGGAAGAACCAGCAAAACCCCCCCGAAAAAGCGGCCAAGCGGGCGAAACCACCACCGCCGCCGTTTTTCGCGCCCAAGAACCTCGGACCGCCGTCCAGCGCCGTCTTCTCGTCCTCGCCCGCCTTCGCGACTCCAGCACACCCCCTAAGACCGTTCCAGCCCCCGGCACCCGCGAAGGCAGCCGTGCTCCCCATCATACTCCCTCCGGCGACGCTCCGGCCGCTCGCTTTCCGCACCTTCACCAAGAAACACAGCCTCACACTTACGTCGTCGGCCCTCCAGGAACTGGCAGTGTTCATCGGCAGACACTGTGGCTCGGGATGGAGAGAGGAAGGGCTTGCGGAAAAAGTGCTGGAAGAGGTGGCCAGGAGCTGGAAGAACTGCAATGGGGGAGCCATTGTGGAAGGAACCAGCCCCGAGCTGAAGGATATCCTCAACACGTTGGAGGGGAGCATGAGCGGCGGAAAGATCACGGGTGGGCCTCGGGGCTTGAGCCGGCAGAACAGCCTGATGCTTGAGCCCACGGACGATGCCGACCACTCCAAGACCCGGCTGGGGCTGAGACCCACGACAACACTCACACGAGACGACAGCCAGGCGAGCTTAGGCATGTCGAGCATGGGCTTCGACGAGGAGCCGGACGACGAAACACCCCAGGACGTCAGGAGATGGCTCAAGGCCATCGGTGCCTTCGAGCAACCCCGGTACACATACAATATTGGCAAGAAGCACTTTGAGAAGTCCGAGTCCCTGCTCCCCCTCTTTCCGTGTCCGGCATGCTAACGACAGGGGCAGAATCACGTCCAAACCATCCCTTTTGCCACCCGCCTCCCACAAGACGGAAGCCTTCCGCAACCGGTACAACGTCGTACACCAGCGGCTTCTCCGGAACGAGTCCTTCCAGACCTCTGCCGTTGCGGGCACCCGGAGTTCGGCGTCGCGCCGGAACGCGTCCTCGGCGCTGCAGTCACACAAGATAACACCCATCGCCAACCTCCTCGGCCGCCACGGCACCAACCACATGCTCCTCGGGATGCTGGTTGTCTTGCCCACGGGGGACCTCGCAATCAGCGACCTTACGGGAACCATCACGCTCGACCTGGCCCACGCAGCCGCCATCCCCGAAGACTCGGCCTGGTTCACCCCCGGCATGATTGTCCTGATTGACGGCGTCTACGAAGAGGAGGAGGAGTCGGTGGGCAAGGGGCTCAGCGGCAGCAGCGGTGTAGGAGGCACCATTGGCGGCCGCTTCCAGGGCTTCTTCATCGGCCAGCCACCGTGCGAGAAGCGGCGGGCGACGCTGGGCGTCAGCGGGCTGGACGGTGGGCCTGACCACACGGTCGGCGGTGGTTTCGGGTGGATCGACTTTCTCGGTGTCGGGAGCGAGCGGGCCGTGGGTTCTCGGATGCGCAAGCTCGAGCAGAGGCTGCTGCGGCAGCCCGCCCTGGCCGACCCGGACAGCCCGGGGCGCGGTCGCGTGGTCATCGTGGGCGAGCTGAACCTCGACCAGCCGCGCTGCCTGCACGCGCTGAAGAAGATCCTCTCGCTCTATGCCACCGACCCGGAAGGGGCAACGCCCATGACGTTTGTCCTAGCCGGCAACTTCACCACACACGCCGTCATGGCCCGGGGGGGCAGTGGCGGGAGCATTGAGTACAAGGAGTTCTTCGACGCCCTGGCGTCGACGCTGGCGGATTTCCCCATGCTCCTCACCACCGCAACCTTCATCTTCGTGCCCGGCGACAACGACGGCTGGGTCTCGGCCTTTTCAGGGGGCGCCGCCGTTCCGCTGCCGAGGAGGGCCGTGCCGGACCTCTTCACCTCGCGGATCCGGCGGGTCTTCGCCGCCGCCAACGCCGAAGCAGGGCTGTCCAGCAGCGACGGCCAAGGCGGCGAAGCCATCTGGACCACCAACCCCAGCCGGCTGTCCTTCTTCGGACCGAACCACGAGATGGTACTCTTCCGCGACGACATCTCCGCCCGCCTCCGCCGCTCGTCCGTGCGCCTCAAAAACAAACCCGCCGCCAACAACGACGTGGCCATGTCCGGCGCCAACCCCGCCGCTGGCCCCGCCGCCGACGACGCAATGGACACAGACGACCACCCCACCCCCACCCCCGCCCCCGACCGCGAACCGGCCCTCCCGCACGACATCCTCACGGCGCGCAAGCTCGTCAAGACCCTCCTCGACCAGGGCTACCTGGCGCCCTTCCGCCAGGCCGTCCGCCCCGTGCACTGGGACTACACGTCGGCCATGTATCTGTACCCGCTGCCGACGGCGCTGGTGCTGGTGGACACGACGGCGCCGCCGTTCTGCGTGACGTACGAGGGCTGTCACGTCATGAACCCGGGCGCGGTGCTCGTCGGTGGGCGCAAGGGGGTCGCGCGCTGGGTCGAGTATGCGGTCGGGCTGGGGAAGGGCGGGAGGGTGCGGGAGTGTACTTTCTGAGGTTTTTGTTTTGGCTTTTCTTTTTTCTTTCTTTTTTACCTCGGCTGCTGCCGGTTGGAGCGTCGATGGCGATGTGTTTCGGGTTCGTTGCGTACTTGGCTTGGGTAGGTAGGTGGGATGTGGCGGAAGAGGCCGGATGCAGCTGTGGTGCGAGGGGGAGGCGGTGATGACGCAGTATGATGGGAGGCTGGGCGGGACGTGTATATCGGGGGCCAGGCGATGCGGACACAGGGAGATGGAGAGCTTTTATTAGGAACACATGAAGCCCGTTGGCGCGGGTGGGTGCTGGGCACAGGATGCACCACGAGACGCGCGGACATGGGACCGCACGAGGACTGTGGCTGTGTGGGTTGTAATCAAGGGCGTTCTGCATGGTGGGCTTGATTGACGCGGTGCCCAGTGCCTAGCCACATGAGCCGCGTGGCTTGTACGGATAGCGCGAGTCTTCTGCTGCAGAACCTACCCTTTCCTGTTGACATGGGTGGGCATTGGCCACATCGGGGGTTCCCGGGCGACGTGGGATCAGCGAGCAATTGGAAGCACCCGGCAAATCACGACAAAACAAGACGACTTACGGGGGACTTGGGTTGGTTTGAAGGCTTGGGCCCGGGCTCTGGTGTATTCCGCGCTCGCGTGATGTGATTCGCTTGAGCGTCGTCTGTTGAATGGCATTCGAGTCCGGCGTGACATGTCGGATTCCGAACGATATCTGCCCAGCCTGGTATCCAATGATCCGTACGTAGCCGCATTTCCCGTGGCAACCGCCAAAACGACACGAGCCCTACCTGTGGACGGCCGTATTGTCTCCCAATCAATTCTCGACCCATTGACGGATGTCTCTGATGTGCGTGCCACTGTGTACTGAAACCACTGGGGATTGCCGTCTCGGATGGCGCGGTTGGAAGAGGGCTGCAGGGAAACGAGCAAAAGGGGTTTCCAGGTTGTGCGGGACCTGCGAGCGTGGGTCTGGGCTTACCCTTGGGGCCTTGGCACTGTCCGCGCCCCGAATTTGATTGGGCCCTCGGTTTTTGGCCCTGGGAACCGTGCTGGGCCGTGCAGAAATGCCCCTGTATTTTCGGGAATCCCGTCCCCCTGCTACCCTGCGATGTATCCCTGGGCCATCCTCTGCCCCACATCCCCACGTTCTTCTTTCAACCTCAACCCATCCCACGCGACATGCCCAGCCAGAAATCAGATCCAATGGAACGCTCATCCACTGATTTTCGCTGTCCTGTCCTGGGCCCAGAGACCGAGGAAAGGGCGAAGATCGTGCAAAGACGGCCAATTCCTGCAGTGGAGATCAACCACACCTCGATCAACCAACCGTCGCTATTTGGGCAGAACAGTTTCAATGGCAGTTCCTGGCCACTCTGAGCCACTCGTCAGTCCGACCCGTCTCCCGGACGTGTCTGCGGATGACGAGCTTCGGGCCAAGCCTTCGGGCCATGCACTGCTCTACGCAGCTCCACGCCACTTCCCCCCACTCTCCGAGCCTGTGCGGCTTGACTGCATGTTTAGACTCTGAACCCAAATCTCCGCACATGGCGCGGGCGCGCCGGAAGCTGTCTGGTTGGTGCGGTGTCCACGAGACCCCTCCCTCTTCATGCTGCGGCCGCCGGGTCCCTGTTCCAGCCGCTGTCCCCAAAGAGGCCGTACGACCAGCACAACACCACAGCTCGCCTGCTTCATCCTTTTCTCCTCGTCCTTGGCCCTCGTCGCCAGAAGTCATCAGCCCGGCTGCCGCGTCGCATCAGCGTTGCCCAGCGCTGCGAGAGGCCGTAGCCCGCCACCAACGAGCCACGACCAAGAAGCCGCCGAGACTTGTGTGCCTTGTCCAACGCTGCTGTCACACGTCGACTCTCGAGTCTCTCCCCAACCAGGCTGGGTGAGAAACTACGGTAAGAGCAGGCAACCAACCCCTACTACGGGCGTCGGCAGCGGATGCGCTGGGCACCCCGAGGACCTGGGTGGCTCCAATAGTTCCCCATTTGCCGCCGGGAGTTGCACCAATAGCCTTGCATTGCTGACTTCGCCTCGCGCTGCCGGTGCCGGTATAATACACTTCTCCCTTTCCCTCGCGGCCCACTGAAACGATCCGTTCCGTCTCCGCCCATGCCATGCTTTCTCCCCAGCTTTTGTCTGCCTCGGGTTCCGCCTTGTTGCTAATGGATACTAGCCACCTCCGTTCCTTACCTCGCCGACGAGCCAGCGTGATGCCGCCGCCGGGTCTTGTCCCGCTTGCATGGCTGTGCCTGGCGGCCGTCGCCAGGGCAGCAACCGTCGCCTACGATTGGGATGTGACTTGGGTGTGGGCGAGTCCAGACGGCTTCGGGCGGCCAGTCATCGGGATAAACAACCAGTGGCCATGTCCGGTGATCGAGGCCATGGTGGGCGACACCATCGTGATCAACCTTGCCAACCAGCTCGGGAACCAGACGGCCGGACTGCATTTCCATGGCGTCAACCAGGCAAATAGCGCCGACATGGACGGTCCGAGTGGTGTTTCCCAGTGCCCGCTACCTCCGGGGTCCTCCATCAAGTATCAGTTCGTGGCCGACGTCCCCGGAACCTATTGGTGTACGCGCCGCCCCCAACTCGGACTTGGCCATGGCCGCTTGCTTTCGTGACTGACGGGTTGACACCAGACCACTCCCATAACATGGGCCAATATCCCGACGGGCTGCGCGGGCCCCTCATCGTCTTCGACCCCAATGATCCTTACAAGGACACATACGACGAGGAGCTCATCCTGACCGTGTCGGACTGGTAAGAACTGCCATGCCCGCCCCAATCGCACAACCAGAACCAGACACTCAATGCAATGTCGCCAGGTACCACAACCAGAGCCTTACCGCGGTGCAAAACATGCTCATCCCCAACAATACCCGCTTTGCCCCGCCCATCCCCGACGGCCTCCTTGTCAACGAGGGACTTGGCTCGCATATCAACTTCACCAAGGGCAGGACGTATCGCATACGCATGATCAGCTTTGCCGCCTTCGGGTCTGCCATGGTCCACTTCGACTCGCACACCATGAAGGTCATCATGAACGATGCCGCCTACCTCCAGTCGGAAGACGCCTACATGCTGCGCATCGCGCCCGCCCAGCGGTACGACGTTCTGATCGAGGCCGCCGACCGCGACAGCGGGAACTATCCCTTCCTGGTCTCGCTCGACATCAACCGCGACTGGACCAACTCGACGGAGCCGCTGCAGTGGGCGCACAACTACACGGGCTACCTTGTCATGGACACCTCGCAGGCTCTCAGCAGGCGCGACGTCGTCTCGAAGTGGAGCCCGGCGGACGACTCCCACTTCAAGCCCTATGACGGCGCGGCGGCATACAGCTCGTACGACAAGCTGATCCAGCTCGACTTCAAGTTCTGCCTCGACCAGAACGGATATCCTCGGTGAGTGTCGCGCGATTTGGCCCCCAAGCCCCAAGGTACGCGGCGGCGGCCGCGGCTCTAACCGCGGCGCCCAGCTCTTGCTTCAACAACCTCACCTACATCAGCCAGCCCGTGCCGACCCTGTACAGCGTCGCGACAACGGGGGACAACAACACGGACCCGGTCATCTACGGCTCCGTGCTCCCCTTCATCGTCAGCTACGGCGACACTGTCCAGATCGTCGTGAACAACATCGACACGGCCAGCCACCCCTTCCACCTGCACGGCCACCACTTCCAGGTGCTGGACCGCCCCCGCAGCGGCACCGGCAACTGGCCGGGCCGCGACACCAACTACGCGAGCGCCCCCCCGATGCGCGACACCGTCACCGTCATGCCCAACTCGCACGCCGTGCTGCGCTTCAAGGCGACGAACCCCGGCGTCTGGCTCTTCCACTGCCACATCGAGTGGCACGTCGAGATGGGCCTCACGGCCACCATCATCGAGGCCCCCGACCGCCTGCGCGGCATGACCTTCCCGGACGACCACATCGACGCCTGCAACGTCATGGGCATCCCGTACAAGGGGAACGCCGCCGGCAACACGCAGAACTACACCGACACCACGGGGTTTGTGACGGTGCCGCCGACCGTCTACACGGGGTGGGTTTTTCCTTTCGTGCCGTGTGTCGCCATGCATGCTAACCTGCGCGCCGTTGCCACACAGCGCCATGTACCCCGCCACCGCTTCCACGGTGGCCAAGCTCAAGCCGCGGCACCCCCGGGTCCTCGGGTCGAGCTCGGGGTCGCTGCTGGCGCCGTTTTACTAGACGACATGTCTCGATGGCTGCTCGTTGGTCTGGTGCTGCCAGTCAACGCGGCTCGTCTGTCTATTTTGGGGGGGTGGGGGGGGGGGAGGGGACACTGTCAAACGAAAGATGATACCAGACGTCGGTTGCCGGTGCTCGCTTTCCCTCCCCCCTTTTTTGTTCTCTTGTCATTGGCGTTTGCGTGTTGGAATTGGAGACGGGCATCTTGTTGGGTTGGGTTGGGGCCTTAATAGTACGCCCCGGGCCCCGTGTTCACGGTTTTGCTGTCTGTTTGTCGCAGTTAGCCAGGGTCTAATCTAAAATGCTTGCGTGGATATCGTTGCCCCCCCTGGGCCGCGCAGTGTCCCGAGTCGGGATGGTGGTCTGCTGCTGTGCATGCTCCGGTCTGGCTCTCATGTTGGGCCACTGCTCTTGCTGGTACGCCACCGGCCCTGGGGGGTGAGTGTGGTAAGGGTGGATGGGCGCGTCGGGGGAATAGGAGCCCGGGAGAAAGGGGGGAACGGCATTTCGAAGCTGTAAGA
Source organism: Trichocladium antarcticum (assembly GCA_033297235.1). Taxonomy (NCBI): domain Eukaryota; kingdom Fungi; phylum Ascomycota; class Sordariomycetes; order Sordariales; family Chaetomiaceae; genus Trichocladium; species Trichocladium antarcticum. The sequence goes on from MU853427.1 coordinate 245,972, forward strand.
GGGGTGCTTGGGTCGGTGTTTTAAGAGGAAAACCAAGACATGGCTTCAAAGCGTGTGCGGTGCGAGTCAAGACAGACGACTGCATATATCCCGACCGTTCCAATCCCGCCATCCATTGGAATTCCCTGTTCCAATGAAGCAGGCCCCAAACCCAACAGGAGAAGCAGATCCTGCGTGTGTGTATGCTCCCGATGCCGGTATGTGGCCGAAAGGAGAGAAGATCCACGTAAGAAACCCCGTTCCATATCCCGCATCGCCGCCCGCGTTATGCAATCACAGCCCGACTGCCAGGCGATCCATCCCATGGAGACCTCTCCCGCCCCCCGTTGGGTGGCGCTCCATGGCGTGCCGGCCCGATGAGCAGCAAGCACCCGTCCAAGCAGTCCTCCGGCCACATGGTAACGCAGCAGTCACTAGAATGCCGACCTGCAGCAAACCTCGGAATCCAACCTGCGACGGCGGGCGATCAATACCCATCACCGTCGTGCGCGAGTCGTTCTCCTCGATCGCCCGCCATTGGGCCGGGCACACCGGGGATGTAATATCCCCCCAGCCCATGCTACCGCCGAAGGATTCCCTGCCCCCAGGAAAGGGGCCCCATTGGCCGTGGCTGGTTACGCGCTTGGGTGAGCACGAGGGCCATGCTCCTCACAACAGACCGTACATGCAGGTCTCGGGCAATTTGGTCGTATTAGTCGTAGTTTCTGTCCGCAGGCCTACGACATCTTGACAAAACCCGGGTTCTGTTGCTCGCGGCGGCTTCATGCGGTACGCCCTGCCGTCGAGGACAGATGGGGACCCCGGGTACGGACGGGGGGGCCCTACACGGAACAGCAAGCTCCATACCAACAGGAGTTGCTGTATTTGGCAGCATGTGTCGTCTAACACGCGCTCTACACGCGCATCCAGCAGCAGGTTTGTGAAACCCTCCTGGTGACTCACCTAGGAACCGCGGGTTCGGGAAGTTGCCTATTGCGCACAACGTCATGGTGGGCTCGCTGCTCTCCAGCCTGGTTCCTAGCAAGACCCATGCGAGACAGACGCGCCTTTATTCTTCTACCTTGGCAGATTGTATTCCGTCCTGGGCGCACTGCACCGTCATACCACCCGCATCTCGTTATGCTTGGAGAAGGAGAGGGCTCTGGCGCCAGCCTGCGTGTCCTGCCTTGGTGCATTGCTCCAGGGGAATTTGGGCACTGCCGCGGAGTAAAGGTCCTTATCTCGACTGTATCCAAGGCTGGATGTCGGCTGGCCGGAGTCACTTGGGTCGGCGGCGCTTGGCAAAGCCGGCGATTGCAATGGTATTGTTTGGGAGTGCGGGACGGAATGGATACTCGGTACTAGCGGACGGAACAAGCCCGGGTATCCGGAGTCCGGTGGTGGCGGTGGTTGTGGTTGGTCCGGATGGGATGGCCGCTGCGTGGGGACGTGCTGCCTCCTACATCTCTCGAATGCGGCCATGGCTGGAGCGACAGGCGTGCTGGTGACGGCTGAGCACAATGGAAAGGCTCAACCTCGAGTCTTGTCCGCCGACGGACAGGACAGTGAGGAGGTGACGGGTTTGTGAGCTCGAGGTAGGCTGTTATTGCCTCAGATATGCTGATGCCGCAGAGTGACCGTCACAGCTTGAGTACGTGTCTCCCCGTTTCGGGCGTCGCGGCTTTGTTTCCGTGCAAACATGGCAGCCACCGCGCATATCCGTTCGGCAGGTACGGATAGGCAGCACTCCTCCCTACAGCCTGAGCCCTGCACATGGATGTCACATGTTTAGTTCGGGCCTGCCACAGGAAGACCGGAGAGAGTGATGCCTTCTGAAAGTGGTTGTTGGCGTGATGGATGAGACAGACAGCAAGAGCACCTGCCTGTCGTGAAGTTGTGACTGCCCCGGTTGCCAAGGCCAGTGATGGCAGGCTCTGCAGGGTTACATAATTACTACCTAGGTAGGGAAAGTATCCGTAGAAGCGTGTTATTGATTGGCGGCTTGGCGGCTCGGCGTGCCGGCTTGGCTCAATTGGCCCCACTCCACCTTGGCTCCAGGTTCGATTTTCCACAACGGCAAGTTGATCCACGTTCAAGACCTGCCGACTGACTAAATACTCAATTCATCGCGCAGGTAATCACTCGAGGGTTATACCCACTACTGCGGCACTGCGTTGGGCGTTGCATCAAACGAAGTCGACATGGCGGTTCCTGAGACGTTGTACAATGCCGACTGGTGCACCGCCCGTTGTCTACAGCAGCTCTCGCTACAATCAGGTTCCGCATGCTCTATGGACACACCCCGACCGAATACGAGCAGCCATTGTCGCCTCTAGTTCCCACTTCCGCAGTGTCATATATCGCATCGAGGCTCCACTCGCGTTGCTTGAAGACGCCGATACGGAGGCTTCCTGTCCGCCGGCCATGGACCACAGCGACGGCCGCCGTCGATGTTGCCGGCTCTTTCCCTACGATCCATGCGGCTGTGCCACCCAATAGCACGCGGGGAACAGCGTTATGGGAGTCGGACCAATTTCGAACCCCATGTGGCGCTCAAGGTTACCGGGACCAAGTCAAGGTGTGCCACCCCCATCAGCCAGTGCTTTGGAAAGGCAGTGGCGATGCCGAGACATCTTGTGTTCGGTGCCTATGGACAGAGCTGCCTGTATTCACGTCTGTTCCAAGGCAGAAGATGACCTTTTGTCGTGGCCGGAATGGCGGCCTGTTTGGTTATCGATTCTCTCGCTTGGGAATCTCTCGCTCCACTTCCTATGATTCCCCTGCGGCCATCGGACATTCTCTCGCGCAGCTGCGAAGCATAGAGGCGGGGCTGAAGTTCAACCTATCAGGCATTGCGGCGCGAGCTTCGCGGCAGCTAGGCCGATGAGGCTCTCTGCTCGTCAGCTGGCACCAACCACATGCGTTCTGTGCAGCCTCGACGCTGCGGCCATGGGTTATCAAGTTGCACGAAATACGGACCGCAGAACAGCAACATACTGGAAAGCAAGGCCGATGCCACCATCTCCAAGTCTTGCGGCCAAGTCGAGTACGGTGTGCCGTGAGCAAGCCGCCGCCGCCGCCCCAGCTGTTTTGTGCTGCCGTCGTTCCCCAAGGGTTAGTTGGAGAAGTCCGCCGGACAGTCCGTGGGCCGGCCGACTCAGCATGCCGCCCCGCGCAGCCACTGGCAGGCGTGCGAGATCTGCGCAAGGACCACAGCCCGGGCCATGACAGGCGGCTTGTCGTGAGCTGGAGGGCTGTCTCCCCTCGTGGACACAACAGATACACACCATGGCCATCCTTACCAACACACCGCTGCGGAAGGTCGGACGACGGGGGCGGGAACACGGCCGCTGGGCTAGCGCACGTCGAGTCGACTCCGTCGTCCATGTGAAAGGATGGTTCGATGAAGCAACGGCCAAAGTCCAACCAGCCGTGCCAGCCGACATGAGCTGTCAAGGCACTGCTGACAAAGCTCTGGACAGGCGGGGGTTGTCTGATCCAAGATCCTCAGACTAACGGCAGGCGGTGTTGGCCCTGTTCGGCTCCGAACTCGTAGCCTTCTGGCAAAGGTTTCCGCATCCCAACATCCAACTCGACCCCCCCAGCCCCCTGCCGAGCCACTCTCTCGGCGGCCCTCCCAATCTTTGCGGCACCAATCATTCGAGGTGGGCGTCTCCGACAGGTGTATTTCACTGTCTATCACTGTCTCTTCGGTCGCCGAGGGCTGTCAGCATTCTCGGCCGTCGGGCGCATATGCGAACCGGTGCGAGGCGACGGGGTATTGCTGGGGCTCCTGGTCGCCGTTCTGCACTTCCCGCATCCCACACCCCCTCGGAATCGCCATGCGGGACGAGCTGGATTCCCCACCAGACAGATCCGGGAAATGGTATTCGCGGTGTGCCTGCCTCCTCGAGCTTCTGAGTTCCTTCATATAAGGCGGCATCGACCAGCTCGCCGTCTCAGGGTGATCTCGAGTCTCCCTCAACAAGCAACTTCACAACACCACGACACAAGATCACCACCTGCCACAACGGCTGACGCACGAGGGCCCAGCTGCCCGCCTCATGTTGCACAGGCAGAAAAAAGCACCCCTCTAAATTCCCCAGAAAATGGACACGGATGAGAATCAGCAGCCGGCGGACTCGTTCGTCTTGCTCGGAGACCAGTCCCTCGGTTCGCACGATGTTTTGGCCGCGCTCTTTCGCCAAAGCGACCCCGGGATTCTGGCCCGGGTTTTCTTGGAGCAGACCGGCCATGCGTTGAAGAAAGAGACGGAGCGTTTGTCCGCAGTCGATCGGGCAAGGATACCAGAGTTCCGAACACTCCAACAACTAAACGAAAAATACCACAACCAAACACGCAAACATTCTGGTCTCGATGCCGCCCTGCTATGTATAGCGCAGCTCGTACATTACCTTGAGTGAGTACATCTGCGGCAGAGCTGTCTCCCCCTTTCTGAGGGCCCCCCCCCCTTTTTTTTCATGGCCTTGTCCCTTGTCTTTAGCCCGCGCCGCGCCGAGTGCGCGGTTGTCTGACCACAGTCTCCCCAGCCACGCCGAAAGGCATCACGAAGATGTCACGAGGCACGACCGCACCCATCTCGTTGGCCTCTGCTCGGGCCTCTTCGCCGCCTTCGCCATCTCAATAGCCCCCTCGCTCTCGGCTCTAGTCCCAGTCGGGGTCCACACTGTCCTCCTCGCATTCCGGACGGGATCATATGTTCATACTCTGGGCCAGCGGTTAAGCTCGGCCTCGGTGGACGAGGACGGATGGACCTACGTCTTCCCTGGGTTGACGGCCGAGGTTGTCGTTTCTCGCCTCGCCGAGTTTCAAGCTGCAAATGTGAGTATCGACGCAATCCCCAGCGCTCATCCAGCCGCTGACCTTCCGTCACTTTGCGCCAGGGTATTCCGCCGCCCGCGCGGGCATATGTTAGTGCGGTATCTGCGAGCAGCGTGGCCATTTCTGCGCCGCCCAGCACACACAAATTTCTGCTGGACCAGGGGGTTTTGTCGGCCAACTCGACATTCATTCCCGTCTTCGGCCCCTATCATGCGCCCCATCTACACGCCACGGCCGATGTCGAGAAGATCCTGCGGCTGGATGATCCCGATGTGGTGGACGCCTTTTACAAGACACAGCGGCGATCGCCCATCATGTCCTGCACGACGGGGACATGGTTTTCGACCACCGACACCAATACGCTCATAAAATCGATTGTCTGGGAGATCCTGAACGAGAGGTTGATGTTCAACACCGTGCTCGACGGCTGCATCGAACGCGCGCGCCAGTTTGAGGGGGGGAGCGTTCTCGTCCTGCCTCTCGGGCCAACGCAAAATGCCACGACGCTCGTGACCCAACTCAAGAGCGAAACCAACCTGCGTGTCGTCCTCCGCCCGGGACTGGACGTGCCGCCGGAGAAGAACGCCTGCAGTATAGGGAACCAGGGCTCGAGGGGCAGGTCCAGGCTGGCCATCGTGGGCATGGCGGGGAGGTTCCCCGACGCGGCCAGCGCCGAGAAGCTCTGGGAGCTTCTGGGCAAGGGCTTGGACGTCCACCGCGCTGTCCCGCCCGACCGCTTCGACGTCAAAACGCACTTTGACCCGACCGGCAAGGTCATCAACACCAGCCACACGCCGTACGGCTGCTGGATCGAGCAGCCGGGCCTCTTCGACCCCCGCTTTTTCAACATGTCACCGCGCGAGGCGTACCAGACGGACCCCATGCAGCGGATGGCCATGACGACGGCATACGAGGCGCTGGAAATGTCGGGCTACGCCCCCAACAGGACACCCTCCACCCGGCTTGATCGCATCGGCACCTTCTACGGCCAGACGTCGGATGACTGGCGCGAGATCAACGCGGCCCAGGAAGTGGACACGTACTTCATCACGGGCGGAGTTCGTGCCTTTGGGCCTGGCCGCATCAACTATCATTTCGGCTTCAGCGGGCCCAGCGTCAACATCGACACGGCCTGTTCCTCAAGCGCGGCAGCCATGCAGATCGCCTGCACGGCGCTCTGGGCCCGCGACTGTGACACGGCCGTTGTCGGCGGCCTGTCGTGCATGACGAACCCCGACATCTTCTCGGGGCTCAGCAGGGGGCAGTTCCTCTCCAAGAATGGCCCATGCGCAACCTTTGACAACGAGGCCGACGGCTATTGCCGCGGCGACAGCTGCGCCTCCGTCGTCGTCAAGCGCCTGGACGATGCGCTGGTCGACCAGGACCGCATCCTCGGCATCATCCTCGGCACCGCCACCAATCACTCGGCCGATGCCATCTCCATCACCCACCCCCACGGGCCGACGCAGTCGACACTGTCCAGGGCCATCCTGGACGAGGCCGGCGTCGACCCCCTCGACGTCGACTACGTCGAGATGCACGGTACCGGCACCCAGGCCGGCGACGGGACGGAGATGATCTCCGTCACCAACGTGTTTGCGCCGGCAGACCGCCGGAGGCCCGCCGACAGGCCGCTCTATCTGGGGGCCGTCAAGGCCAACATCGGGCACGGCGAGGCGGCATCGGGGGTTTCAGCCCTCATCAAGGTCCTTCTGATGATGCAGAAGAACGCCATCCCGCCCCACGTCGGCATCAAGATGGGCTCCGTGATTAACAAGACCTTCCCCAAGAACCTCTCGGAGCGGAATGTCAACATCGCCTTCCACATGACTCCCTTCCGGAGAAAGGACGGCAAGCCGAGACGGGTGTTTGTCAACAACTTCAGCGCCGCCGGAGGCAACACGGGTCTCTTGCTCGAGGATGCGCCCATGATGGAGCCCGCGGCGAAGGACCCCCGGAGCCACCATGTCGTCACGGTGACGGCCAAGTCCAAGGCCGCCATGATCCGCAATGCCGAGCGTCTTGTGACCTGGATGGAGACGAACCCCACGACGCCCACCGCGCACGTTGCCTACAGCACGACGGCGAGAAAGATGCAGCATTACTGGCGCATGAGCGTCACCGGCACCGAGCTGGCCGAGGTGAAGACGGCCATCGCAGAGCGCCTCAAGGAGAACTTTGTGCCGGTCCTCCCCGAGCAGCCCAAGGTCGTTCTCATGTTTACCGGCCAGGGGTCCCACTACGCGGCCCTTGGAAAGGAGTTCTACGAGCACCACTCGGTGTTCCGGCAGAACGTGTCAGAGTTTGACCTGCTCGCCCGGATGCACGGCTTCCCGACATTCCTTCCGCTGATGGACGGCAGTGAGCCGGATGTCTCCAAGCTGTCGCCCGTCGTCATCCAGCTCGGCCTGGTCTGCTTCGAAATGGCGCTCGCCCGGCTGTGGATGTCGTGGGGTATCAGGCCGGCCGCGGTGCTGGGCCACAGTCTGGGCGAGTATGCCGCGCTGGAAGTTGCCGGAGTCCTGTCGGCCAGCGACGCCATCTACCTCGTCGGCATGCGCGCCCAGCTGCTCGTCGACAACTGCAAGGCTGGCACCCACGCAATGCTCGCCGTCCAGGGATCCGTGCCCGCGGTGCGCAACGCGCTCGGTGAGCGGGCCGCCTTTGTCAACATCGCCTGCATCAACGGCCCCGAGGAGACGGTGCTGAGCGGCGAGGCCGACGAGATGACGGAGATCGCCGAGGGCCTGAAGGACCAGTTCAAGTGCACCCACCTCCGCGTCCCCTTCGCCTTCCACTCGTCCCAGGTGGAAGTAATCCTGGACGAGTTTGAGAAGCGGGCCGAGAGTGTCCGATACAACGCCCCCGTGCTGCCCATCATCTCGCCTCTGCACGGCAAACTGGTCGAGCACGAGCCCATTGGCGCCTTCTACCTCCGCACCCATGCACGCAAGGCTGTCGACTTCCTCGGCGCGCTTGTCTCTGCCCAGCAGTCGGGCGCGATCGACGAGAAGACGGTCTGGCTCGAGGTTGGCCCGCACCCGGTCTGCGCGGGCATGGTCAAGGCCGCCTTTGGTGCCGCGACGGTCGCGGTCCCGACCCTGCGCCGCGGCGAGGCGTGCTACAAGACGCTCTCGAGCAGCCTCTGCACGCTGCACACGGCGGGCCTCAACATCGACTTCAACGAGTACCACCGCGACTTCAGGCGCTCGGTCCGCCTCCTCGACCTGCCCAGCTACTCGTTTGACGACAAGAACTACTGGCTCCAGTACACGGGCGACTGGTGTCTGACCAAGCACCGCACTGGTGCGGCCGTGGCGGCCGAGGCGCTCGAGCCGGCCAAGCCCAGGCTGTCCACGACGACTGTGCAGCAGGTCGTGAGGGAGGAGGTCAAGGGCGATGTGGCGATCGTCGAGATCGAGTCGGATCTCTGCCAGGAGCAGTTGCGAAACGCCGTCTCGGGCCACTTGGTCAACGGTGCGCCGCTGTGTCCGTCGTCGCTCTACGGCGACATGGCCATGACCGTGTGCGAATATGCGTACAGGCTACTGCGGCCCGGGGCCGGCAAGATCGGATGCAATGTCGCGCAAATGGAGGTGCCCAAGACGCTCATCTTCGACGACAAGGCCAAGAGCCACATCCTGCGGTTGACCGTGACCGCCAATGCCGCGCTTGGCCATGCCGACCTCGTCTTCCATACGGGCGAGGGGGCCAAGCGGACGGACCATGCCCTGTGCAAGGTCTACTATGGCAACCTCGAGGACTGGCAGGACGAGTTCGACCGTGCCGCCTACCTGATCAGGTCGCGCATCGACGCCCTCAAGGCGGCCGAGCAGCGCGGGGCTGCCTCCAAGATTGGCCGTGGTCTGGCCTACAAGCTTTTCGCCGCCCTCGTCGACTACAACCCCCGCTACCGGGGCATGGAAGAGGTCATCCTGGACAGCGAGACGTGCGAAGCCACGGCCAAGATCCGCTTCCAGACCTCGCCCACGGACGGCACCTTCTACTTCAGCCCGTACCACATCGACAGCGTCTGCCACATCTCTGGCTTCATCATCAACGGCACCGACGCCGTGGACTCGCGCGAGCAGGTCTTCATCTCGCACGGCTGGGGCTCGATGAGATTCACCGAGATCCCCCAGGCGGGCAACGAGTACCGCAGTTACATCCGCATGCAGCCAGTCCGCGGCAGCAAGATGATGGCGGGCGATGCCTACGTCTTCGACGGCGACAAGGTCATTGGCATTGCGGGCGACATCAAGTTCCAGGCCATCCCCCGCAAGGTCCTGAACATGCTGCTTCCGCCGCGCGGTGCTCTCGCCCCTGCCAGCGCCCCTGCCCGACCCACGCCCGCGGCCGCGCCCGGCGCCACGACAAAGGCTGGCTCTCCCAGGGAGAAGAAGAAGGAGACCGTGACCGCGGCAAACATCGGCAGGGTCGATCAGAAGCTGAAGAGCGTGATCTCCGAGGTCATGAATATCCTGGCCAAGGAAGTCGGCTGCAGCCACGACGAGCTCGCCGATAATATTGCCTTCACCGACCTTGGCGTGGACTCACTGATGTCCCTGACGGTCAGCGGGCGCATCCGCGAGGACCTGGACCTGGACCTCCACTCCAACGCCTTCGTCGACTACCCCACCATCGGCGCCTTCAAGGGCTATCTGTCGCAGTTCGAGAAGCCGGGTCGCAAGGAGAGTATACCGTCGCACGACTCGGATGTCTCGTCCGACGAGTCACCCGAGATCGAGTCCGACTCCAACGTCACCACGCCCCTTGCTGAGAGCGAAACCGGGTCCGTCAAGGGCGACGGGACGGCCAAGGTCGAATCGGGCGGCACTGGCGGGGAGATCCAGAGCATCATCCGCAACACCATCGCCGCCGAGATGGGTGTCGAGGTGGACGAGATCCTGGCTGCACCCGACCTCGCGAATCTTGGGATGGACTCGCTCATGAGTCTGTCCATCCTCGGCACACTCCGCGAGAAGACAGGGAAAGCAATCCCGTCCGACCTGTTCGTCACCAACCCATCGCTCCGGGACGTAGAACGCGCGCTCGGCATCAGTGATGCGCCCAAGCGGCCCTCGGCCCAGAAGCCATCCAAGCAGTCTCTGCCGCCGCCGCCGCCGCCAACGACTCCGAAGCACCCTACGATCGGTCTCGAGGAGCCTGCGCCTCCCAAGCCGCCAAGGCCCGCCTCCCTCGTGGATACCTATCCCCACCGCACTGCGTCGTCGGTTCTCCTGGCTGGCAGCCATCGCGGCGCAAGCAAACACCTGTTCATGATCCCGGACGGCAGCGGCTCCGCGACGTCGTACACGGAGATGGCGGATGTCGGCGGTGACTGGGCCGTCTGGGGCCTCTTCTCACCCTTCATGAAGACGCCAGAGGAGTACCACTGTGGCGTGTATGGCATGGCCACCAAGTTCATCGACGAGATGAAACGGCGCCAGCCCCAGGGCCCGTACTCGGTGTCGGGCTGGAGCGCCGGAGGGGTGATTGCATACGAGATTGTTTTCCAGCTCACCAAGGCCGGCGAAGAGGTCGAGAATCTGGTCATCATCGATGCCCCATGCCCCGTCACCATCGAGCCGCTGCCTCAGGGACTCCACGCCTGGTTCGCCTCGATCGGCCTCCTCGGCGACGGGAACGACAAGAAGATCCCGCCCTGGCTTCTGCCGCACTTTGCCGCCTCGGTCACCGCCCTCAGCAACTACGATGCCGAGCCGATCCCCAAAGACAAGTGCCCCAACGTGACGGCAATCTGGTGTGAGCACGGCGTGTGCCACCGGCCCACCGACCCGCGGCCGGAGCCGTACCCCAAGGGCCATGCCCTGTTTCTGCTCGACAACCGGTCCGACTTTGGCCCCAACCGCTGGGACGAGTACCTCGACGTGAACAAGATGCAGTTCCGACATATGCCGGGCGATCACTTCTCCATGATGCACGGCGACATGGTATTTGCCCCTGTCCACCCTTTCGTTGCCTCGCCGTTTCACAGTGCTGATGTGTATGTACCCACCAGGCGAAGCAGCTCAACGGTTTCATGAAGGAGGCCTTGCTCAAGCCAAAATGAGACTCGGACAACGCCGCGCCGCCGTGTTCTGACACAACTTGACAAGGGCTATGCCGCCAGAGGCTTTCCTCGGCGGTCGTTGGATGCCGCAAACTCTTCCGGGCTGTCGCCCAGGGCTCGTCAGGGGCCGCGACGGGGCCAACCACGGTGCAGCGTCGCTTCTCGGGAAAAGACTCTGCAGACCAGGTTCGACCCCGCGGTGGTCGCGCGCGGCGTAGCGCCCGTTGGCTGCGCGGAGGACCCTGTTTGACGCGCTGCTGAGACGGCCCGGCCGGTTTTGTACGTGGTCAGGACACTTGGGGGCTCCCTCCTTTCTCCTTGGAGACGGTTTTCAGTTGTAAGCGCTCTTAGTTTCTACTCGCTTCTGGGATTGGATATGATGACCGGCCCGAAGTCTCCGGCGGTTTCCAGAGCTGTGTTTAGGTCACGGAAGTGTTTGACATTTCACTGTTTCGGGGATTATGCTCGTTCTGTACTGGTATCGAGGGATAAGATGGGGTTTAGTTGCGTGCTTAGACTATTTTACATGGTGTCGTTCATGTATTAATGCTTCGAATTGCCGTGCTGCTGCTTTTGACCAGATAGAAGAATCATGGAATAGGAACGGAGTATATTGCAATGATACCGGACGGACTACTATATGCGCGCCGCAGAGCTAGACAACAACAGCCCTGGGTGTCGTCCCGACCCAGCCTACGCATGGAGCCTGGCACCTCTCTGATCTGCTGTCATCCTTCGGCCGCCTTAACATCTAGTTGGCCATTAGACCTCTCTCCATCCTTCACAACCTTCAACTTCGTCGTTTCTTCATGTTGATCTCTCTCACATGCCCTCCGAAACCAGCGCAGCCAGTGCCGTCAGCCCATGCAAGGGGTGTAGTTCTGCGAGGCCGATGGGGAAAGCCAACCAGGCGCTGGACGATCCATTCAACATTCCGGCAAACGTGTGTGCTCGCACGAAAATGGGAGACGCACTCTACATGCTCAACAGCTCTTCGGTCCTGAGATCCCACACCTGAGATATGTAGCAATGTCCCGCGCCGCGAACCCAACCCGCCCCGCAGATAATGCCGTACCCCCCCTTTGCACAGCACCAAGCACCGCGTCCCGACCTATGTACCCATGCCAGGATATCCCCAGTGCCCCTGGCCAGTCTGGGTGTGAGCCACCACCACCACCACCACCACCACCAGAACAGTGTGTTCAACCAGCCAGCCAGCCCACTCCGCTGGGATATGACGAAGCCAGCCCCCTGTCTCGCACAGGTACGGTACGGTACCGCCCTGGAACCACCACAAGTGCATGCTGCTGCGCTGCCACGCGCGCCCGTATGTGGTGTCTGCATCATCCTGTTGTATGTATGTATGTATGTATATGTATATGTATATATGTCAGCCACCAGCCACCAGACGGTGGTGGGACCCCAAGCCAGGAAGGGGGGGGGTTCAAATGCGGGGGGTTCAGGGGGGGTGGGCAAGTCCGGTCTACGTTTCTTCCATACTGCCTTGCGTGGTGGTTTGGGAACCGAGGAAACACGACCTACTGCTTCCTGCCGTCGTTGGATAGCACAAGCAGTCCGCTCGGTAGACCACTCAGGAGGTGTCATTGCAAGGCTCACCCATGCACGACGGTGACTCGAACCCGGGACTGAGTGAGGCAGCAGTACTGCCCAAGGTGATTGATTGGAGCGGAACACGATCTGAGCTGCGAGAATATGTTGCTCCGCTCCTGGATCCCATCGTCGGGTAGTGAGTGGGCCGCATTCGAGTCTTGTTGCCGCTGACCGTGTCGTGTCGGTGGGGGATCATGTCGTGCCACATGCGACATGCAAGGCCAATATTCGGGAAGCCTGCTGGAAGACTATGCAAGAGTCTTCGACCTGCCTTCTCATGCCTGTCATCCACCATGATCTTGACATCAAGCCCCCTCACATGCGCGCCTCCCGCCTCCGACTCCGACTCCGACATATTTTCGTTGCCCAATGCGAACCGGAGCCAACTCTGCATACTAAAGCTGGTTGTTATACACGAGAATCGCGTCATCCATTCTTTCCAGTCTGCATCTCTGTCACACAGCCAGCAAGCAGCTGACAAGTTACACTGCCATCATGCCTCATGCTGGCAGTTGGTTGGTAACCGGTTTCTAGAAGCTCCGGCGCAAGCAGTCAGCCGCAGCAGCGCGGGGATGGTCAGGAATAGAATCGTATCCACGATTCCACGCTGCGCGGACAGGAACGGCAGCATGAGGGTACTGTACTGGAGGAAGGACGGGAGAAAAGGGGGCAAAGTCAACAGCCATGGGCGGACCAAGCCACAATGTCCAACATAAGCCTCACATCATTCCTGTTCCTGTTCCGCGGTATCATGAGCAGCCATGCACAGCCGTCGCGCATACTCTGTCCCGCACCGCACACGTCCTGTCCGAGGATCCCCCTGCGTTTTCCGCGCCCGCGTATTCCACATGTGGTGTACGGTGTATACAGCTGCTGTGCCTCCAAAGACCACCACCGTATCCGTGTTCCGTCGTCTGCTGCTTTGCGGGGGGGCTCCATTCCTCGAAAATGACACAAGAGGCACCGGAACGGATGGCTGCAGGAACCGCAGCTTTCCACATTCGGGAGGCGAATCTCAGCCGTTGGCACTCGTACCAGATTCAGGGGTTAGGTACATATGTATGTTGTCGTCAGTTGATAGGCCCACGTGAAATCTTCAAGAAGAGGCCATCCTGACTGAACTGCTAGTAGATACATGCAAGCATATGAGCAGTCGCACTTTTCGTCGTTATGGCGAATGGTCAGACGGTCACACGGCCCTTCTTGAGCATGCTTGTTCCAGCAGGAACGGCGGCACGGAATGCGAGGACCCAAGCATGGCAACCCCTTCCGAACTGTGATCCAACTCAAGATCTGTGGCCGGCACAGGTGAGCGGCGCAGTCAGGGCTGGCCACCGGAAGCATGTGAGTATTTGCGCACTGTCGAGTGGTCTGGACTTGTCGTTGTCCTGGGATGCCAGGCCGGCGCCTCATAGAAGTGGCCACCAGCTGTTGGTGTTCTGGACATGCACATACAGAGCGGATGCCGCAAAAGGCAGAGGGCTTGGGGCCCCAAATCCGATCGCCCAGGACAGCGCTCGTGTGGGAAGAATGGCGGCATGCTAGCGAAAAGCCACAGACTGCATGATCCCATCCGGGCCGTGATCGACACAAATGAGGCGCGATTCCCGCACGATCTGACGGCGGCCCGGTCGACAACAAGGGTGACCTAGACACTCTCTATTTGTCAATGTCAGCGATTCCCTCACCGAGGCAAAGAAACACTAAAAAAAGCATTTGAGATCAGCAGTCATTGGACGTTCCGGACAGGGCTGCTGGCTGGTAGGGCCGGTTGGTGCAGGATGCAGCATGACTGCTGTCTGGTAGTTGTCAATGCAGCGATGAATCGGCCCCGACAGGCCGTCATGGCAGTGAAAATAGAAGCGTAGCCTGACACAGGAAGGAGTCCCCCACCGGTATGCCATGGTGGCTTCCATGCTCCCAGCTGCAGAAAGGGAAGGATGTAGCTGCAGGTTGTTGCCGAGTGTGCAAGGATGGGTGGGGGTCATGGCTTTCTGATAACATGCAACACCGAGAAGGAGGGCCCCGAAAACCACCTAGTGCCGAAAAACGTGCCTGTGTTCAAGTCTCCTTCCGTGTCTACCTAATTTGCCATAACGCGTCAACCGTGTTTTTTTGTTGAGGATCTGTCTTTTTTCCTCGCCCAACTCCTCGGGCGTCGCGTGGCAGCATGTTTCACCATCGAGGTCACCGTGTCAGATGCCAACTTCTCTGCAATATACGCTGCAGCGGCAGGCGGCGACCCTCGGGTCTGCACACTGACGTCAGCCGTCAGATAAGACCCTTGATTTGCAGCTTCGGGTCGACAGGAGCCAGCCAGGAGCTGGCCGCACCGGGGGTTGACCATCGTCACTCTTCGACCCCTCTACTCACCTCTCCTCTCCACCTTGACGACTGCGCCAGCAAAGCCCGCTTGCGCTGGTGGGAAGCCCGGTCCTTGAGCGGCAAATCCAAAAGTGTAGGCCACCACACACAGAAAGGAACGAAGAAGTCGTAATATATATATATATTGTAGTATATCTTAGGGAAGAAGAGAGGGCAGAAAGCCAGGGTGGCTGCAAGACTGTAGGGAACAGAGCCTGTGGTCATGTGACCCACAACAAAAAGCGTTGGACACTGTCTCGAGACCCCTGGTTCTTTCTGCCTGCGTGGTGCTGCAGCCGCTCTGCTCACAGACAGAATAGGTACATAGATGCTTGCAGCAAGCATGTTTCATGCGCCCGTCGCCTTTTCTGAGTGGCACTTGTAGTGTGACTGCTGCCAGGCAATAGCTACACCACACAGGCTCCGGCCTCGGTTTCACACATCAAATTCGAGAGGGTCAGGCAGCCTGGGAAGAAAGGAAAGGCTGTGTGACGACCAGGGAGACTTCGAGAACACGCCCAGAAACTCGCTGATGCTCGCTCGCCATGCCGGCACGCTTGGTAAGACGGGCCCAGCACCTCGCAGCAAAACAGATCCACACCAGCAGTAATTCCGGGATTTTTCCAACCTGTGATTCCGTCGAGTGCAAAGCAACGCGGCCCTTGCGCAGTATTTCTACTTCATCCGAGCCCTTGAACGGGCAGGGCAGGCAAGGCGTTCCGGATCCGCCGCGGCAGAACCCACCACAGTCTGGAGATTACGTACCGAGCAAGCAATGGTTCTTTCGGCCCCTGTTGTTCTGTTTATTTCCTCGGGAGCGGTCGTTGTATGCGCCACTGGCGTGTGCCGTGTCCGAAGAAGACATGGTCGGGCTTGCAACGCTGTTCTGCCATGCCGGGCCAGGTTCCATTCGTCTTCCGCCCGGCTTGGGCACTGCGCTTGGGCTAGGAGGCCAGACTGACAGTGCTGTCCAGATACAGCAGCTTCGGCCAGCCATTCTTTCCCCCTCCACGGGCTGGCGGCTCCCCCATTGCACCGGAAGGTCTCACCCAGCTACTGTGCCATGCACATACACTGCCCACCCTTCCCCGGCTTAGCGCGATGTCCTCTTCTTTTAACGGGGCCTCTGTTGTCCCTTTCGGGGTTCAAAACTCCACCTTTCCATCTCCTTCTGAGCAGAGTTGTTCCCTGATCGCGCGCTGCCCTCCACCTCGGCCGCTCTACTGCTCGCGCTTACTGCTAGCTTCCCACCGGCACGACCGGGAGGCCTTTGGCTTATGGCTATGACGTCTTAGCTTTCCTCGTGGGCGTACTTTCTCTTCTTTACAGCTGATCCACTCGTCCAAACAAAGACGTTACGTAGTCCATCCTGCCCGCACATAAGTCGCCTTATCTCACTCCCATATCGTATCACCATCGGCCCTCTTGCGACAGATCCGCTCTGCGGCCCTCGCTTCAACACTCGTTACGCGGCCTCTGGACAGCGTCCAATATCACGCCGTTATTTTAACTTTGCGCATGTCCATAACAAGCTCAGCCAGGGCTTAGACTACAGTCGCTGGCCTCAAAACGGGCCCATTCCACGCATCCCACTGCCGGCCACACTCGCCCGACAACCATGGCATCGCCGAAGCAGCGCCAACCACGCCTCCGGGCCTCCTGTGACGGGTGCTTCCTCGCCAAAGTCAAATGCTCAAAGACGAGGCCGCTGTGCTCTCGGTGCCTAACCTGCGGGATCGAATGCCGGTACTCGCCCTCCAGCCGAACGGGAAAACCCAAGTCTGACGGAGGCGCCGGCATGCCAACCTCATCCCCCCCGGACTTGCCAACCGTGTCACCGGCCATGGCCCGCAGCGAGTATCTGATGGTCCCGGCCCACCAGTCCATGTCGCCACCCGTCTACTCCCCCCCCAGCAGCACGGACGAGGGCATGACCCGAAGCCACTCGATATCCAGACTGTCTATGATGGGAATCGACGTGGCGGCCCCAGCCCAGGCCGATCTGGGCATGCCGTCAGAAATGTACTCGTATATCATGCCATGGACATCTGCAAACGACATGGCCCCGCAGTATGTCGATTCGTCGGCCAGCAATGCATCATTGGGCCATGGCCGGTCCCATTCTTACGATTCTAACGCCGTGGCCCCATCCCTGCCGTCGTGGATAGAACCAAACAGCACAGTCGACATGTACTACGCCCCGGCACAGCATTTGCCGACCGCGAGCAGCGGCCCAGGAAACTACTTCCCCAGCCCTGCGACGACACCCCATCATCCATCCACCCCGAGACCGATGCCGTCGCAGATTGAGCCTGTCAACACGATCGATCAGTGCACGTGCTTTACCGCCTGTATTCAATCGCTTCAGACGCTTCACAACATATCGGCGCCCCCCTCACCTGCTTTCGGCATGATTCTGTCCATAAACCGGAAAGCCGTCGAGAGCTGTGTGTTGATGCTGGACTGTGGGAGGTGCATAGGCCGGTCGGGGACACACACGGCCGCCATGCTTCTTGCCACCTTGATTGGGAAAATCACATCCGTCTACAGGGACACATTCCACATGTATTTTGAGAACGAATATGTGTCAAACTCGGGCTCGCCGAACACGTTCGACGTCAACGTTGGAGGGTACACACTCAACGGCAACGACAGCCGGTGGCTCGAGCTCGAGGTTCTGGGGCGGGAGTTTAGGAAACTCGAGGAGGTGTATGCCCACTTCCGAGATGTGTGCGTCAATCTCTCCGACGACCCCGAGGTCAGCAAGGCAATGATCGACTACCTGGGCAGAAGCCTCAGTTCGACCCTGGAAGTCATACAACATAGCAAGGATGTGTCTTACGTATGATGGAAGACACGGTCTCACTCGGCAACTGACTTGTCTCTTTTTTCCCACCCAAATCTTCGTCATTGGCGAAATCAATCTCGCCGAGCTTCGAGATGTGATGGCCGCCGTTGATGGCCTTTTGGGAGCGATTTCATATTGTCTGTTTTGATTCGTCGAGGACCACCTACTCGGAATCCAGCGGGATGGGACAGGGCTGCCTCCTTCTCTCTTTCTGTTACAGATCGTTCAATCTTGCGGACTGGGCGTTTGTGAGGCCATTTCTTGGGCCAGCGGGAAGGGGTGTTCAGAGACGACCGGCAGGTGGTTACATGCATTTATCAGGTTGCGCAGGAGGAACCTTTGGCTACGTCTCTGTCCTAGCAAATGACCCTGGTGCTGGGTCAAGGCTGTGGTTACCAGCCCATGGCCTGTTTTAGATTGTTTTGGTTGTCCCCGGCCAATAGGGATGGCTCCCGTCCACTTACCAGTTACTGCAATTGTCTTTTTGCTCTCTCCCCAGAGCGTAATCCGGCTCCCGTTTTCTTGCCTTTTGCCGGCTTTCTCATTCCGAGCTAGACGAGGATACCCATGCTAACGCTCCTGCCCGATCGGGAACTCGTTCAAGATGTCTGGCCTATCACCTCGTTCAGATCTGCAGGCATTTTCCGTCCTCCACTATTTCCCCTCCCCCCCAACAAGCTCAACTACGGAGCGTCAAGTCTATATAAGTCCTAAAACCCAAAATTCAATTCGCTTACCCCGCTATCGTATTAACAAACCTCTACCTATCTTTGCATTTAACGATTATCCTATTTTACATGTAATAACTGAAACCTAATCGCTATTAGCAACATTACGCTATAACTCCCGAATCAAGCTTCATTCCGTTAGATTATCCTCGATTATACCGATTAGCTTGTCGCTAATATTTTTTTTTAGGCGTACCTATCTTACTAGTATACTAACAATTTAAATCGAATTTTACAATAGATAATTATAATAACAATTCTAATAATAATATCTCTTCTAACAATAGCCCTACTATCCCTATAAAATTTCAAGACTATATAGGTAATATATAGTAGATAGAATAGATTATTAATAAGCTATAAGTAACCTGCTTTAATAAAGTTTATAAGCTAATAGAAGCTATTATAGTACAATACCTAGATTTAATTTTAAAAATCCTTCTTTATACTAATTAATTTCCTAGGACCTATATTAGCTCTTTATTCCGCGTTAGATCTAGGTTAATAGAGAACTTAAAGACGCTCCCTTCAAGATCGATACCTAGCTATATACTAAGTCCTTTACGCTCCTCCTCTTTATTAAGCCTATTAACGCTAAGACGCTCTATAAGTAATACGCTTTAATTAAGAGCAAGGGCCTAGCTAATTATTGTTTTTAACTAGATATTAAGTTTAAGAAAGGTATATATACTAACTATCTTTACTTTAGTTATAGTACTAAATACTTACTCTATCTTAGTATATTTTCTGAATATTTCTAAATTGTTTTATATTTACTAATGATTTTAGACCTTAAGATCTAAGAATCGAAGGAAAAACGGAAAGCTAAAGGGAAGCCGCTACTCTTAACAAGTAGGATCTATTAGGTTACGTCGATATAGGAGCTTAAGGTTTAGGCTATAATACTATAGGATTACCTTAAAGAGGCTATAGTAAAGGAGTATATATAACGCTAAGGTTAATAAGTTAGAATATTTAGTATTTTTAAAAGTTATATGTTGTTTTTAGGATTTATTATAGGTATTTAGGACAATACCTAGACAAATAGAGTTATTATCTTAAAGTTTAGCTAAGGAGTAATATTTTATTTCCTTCTCCTTACCCTTTACCCCCTTTTTTATTATTATCCTTAACTCTTTATTACTTTAGGATAGTACGTCTAAGTAAGGACCTTAAACCCTTTCGAGACTTTATTTTATCTCGATACTCTTAAAAGGTTTCTATTAAGTAAATCCTCTAAGACTTAAAAGACATTTATTCCTTTTTAGTAAGCCGAACTTCGCTTTTCTAATAGCTCTAGTAGTTAGAGGTACTAATTAACTAAACTAAGATATTAGATACTAATAGGTTA
>MU853427.1:265777-294608 GCA_033297235.1 Trichocladium antarcticum
CTACCTAACTAACGCCTAGCTCTATAAGTATCTTAAAGTATCTAGCTTTATTATATCTAAAAGAGGGGTAATAGTACTCTATTAAAAAATTAGGATCTTTTAGTACTTAAAAGCTAGTAACGTAGCTAAACGTAAAGAAAAGGTACTTATATTTATTAAGTTATTAACAACCTTATCTATCCTTTTCCTATAGCTTAGGTATTAGGTAGCTTAGTAGTATATATACTAACTTAGCTAGATTAATATCCTATAGTATACGATTCGCTAGATCCTTATAGAAGAGTTCCTAAGAGAGGTCTAGGAATAATTAGATAGAGTCTAGGTAAAGAGAGGGGGTTTTACCCTCTCTAGTCCGAATTACACCTAGTCTATCGACGCTTACTATAAGCTTTAGCGCTTTAGCTTCGAGATCTATAGTAGCATCGACGTATACTCTTGCTATATTCCCTAGTGCTACATTAGGATCTCTACTCTTATAGAACGCTCGATCTTTACCTAGTACCTTAGGATCACTAAGGACTATAGGGTTATCCTTATAGTTGTTTGTTCTAACTAAAGGAAGGAGACGGTACTTACTATAAGTATATATTATTAGCTCTTAATAAGGATAGAGAAATATCGGCGACTTTAACCTTAGCGAGGCTATAATAGCTATATTAAATAGTATATACTTAGGGGTAAAGAATAGGCTAATCTCCTTGTTAATATCGATACCCTAGACCCTAATATACCTCTATATAGACAAGAGAGGCTATTCTAGTTTAAGGACTACTAAGGCTATAGGAAGAATACTAAGAACTAGCGAATCAAGTTCTAGTAGTATTATCTATATAAGGCTAGGATAGGCTTTTAGCAAGTAAGTTTTACTCTACTTTATCTAATTAAGGATAATTAAACCTAATTAAGGATAATCTATTTCGTTAACTAATACCTAGACCCTTTTTACTAACCTTAAAAAGACTAGCGTATAGAGTAATAAGTAGCTATTAGACTATATCGCACTACTTTTTACTTATATACCTTAAATCCGTTAGGAAGTTACAACCTTTATAAACTAATAGAACTTATATACTATCTGTCGCTAATTAAACAGACTATATATTTATTCTAGAATCCTAACCTAGATATATTTCTCTCTTTAGGAAGGAGTTACTATAGATTATAGTATCCTATTACTAATAGAACGTTAGGAGTTACTAAACCGTTTAGTGGAGTTAGATAGGATTAACTTAGACAACTTCCTCCCTTATAATATTTTTAACCTCTATATAGATATTATATTACGCTTTAAAGGAGATATCTAGCCTAATATACAAAGTCCCTTCCTTCCTTAATACCTCTTCCTCTAGAACAAGCTAAAGCAATATTAGGGTATAAATACTAATCTAGTCCTATATACTCTAGAGCGTCCTACTAGAGGCTAGAAAGCTTTTGCCAGGAATATAGAAGCTTAGGGAGTAGACATTATAGCGGCGATAGAACAATATAAGGGCCCTAAGTCCAACTACAAGGATAGGGCTATAGATAATAACAATAAGGCTAGTTAAGATAGAGAGGATATAAACTTTTTAAGAGTAGAGATAATCTAGAGTTTCCTATCTAGCTTTATTATATAAAGGATCCTAATCTCTATTTTTAGGAATAATAACGACAAGTTGCAATAGTAGGTCTAAGATATAACTAGTCCTTTACCTTTTTACTTATTGTAGATTAAGTAACCCTCTCCTTGTCTAAAGTTTCCTCGTTAGGCCCTTTAATCTCTTCCTTGTTAGGCCCTTAGAACTCTTCATTATTAGGCTATTAGAACTCCTCCTTATTAAGCCCTTGGAACTCTTCCTCGTTACCTAATAAGATATTATCTACTTCTTCCTTATCTTCCTACTTAACTAGGGGTTTAGGGGAAGCAAAAGGGTTATAATTACTACTCTCTATATTACTTGTCTTAGACTCTTCCTTAACCCCTCTCTCTTCCTTACTCTCTATCTTAGACTCCTCCTTAACTACTCTCTCTATCTTATCCTTTTTCTTTACCTTAACTTTCTTAGATACAATACTAAAACCCTTTGCTACTTTCGAACCTAACTACGTCTTGGATCGGGGACGCTTAGCTAGCTTTATAGGAACTAGATCCTTACTCTCCTCCCTTTTAAAGTAGTAGAGTTTTTCCTTTAAAAGGTAGAGCAAGATCTAGTCGTTTATCTTTACCTTAGTCCTATTTATCGTTACAATAGCAAGGTTATAAAATGTAATAGGCCTATTAGGGTTAAGACTCGTTATCTCTATAACCTTCTTATTCCTACTAGCTAAGAGTTTACCTATAAACCGAAACTTAGTAGGGTTAAACTTCCTTACTCGATAAGTATAGTTAAGCAAATGCCGAATAATGTACTTGTAGTTAGAGAAGTTTTAATAGAGAGGTATCTAGACTAGGAGATAAGATGTCACAGGCACAGCCTGTGTCATGTGCCATGTCATGTGCCATGCTATGTGGTTGGCTGAGCACCCTGTAGCTAGAGGAGCGTGGCTCCACACTAGGTGGAGCTCGCCGCGTAGAGCCTTTAGCCCTCGCGAGCTCCTACGAAGGTTACACTGTTGTATAACCTTGTTATATACGACCGTTATAGTAGGTTGTACCTTCAACTCGCGCGTGTAGCTAGTTAGACCGTCAGAGGCAGATCGAACACCTTAGACTAGCTAGAACGCTTCTTTTTTCCGACGTACTGGACTTTGTTTAACCTCGACTACGTAGTACAAGTTAAAACGAGCACCCTACCCCTATTTACAGTCCGACGTATAGGATATCCGACGTATAGGACTACCCCCTATAGAACTACCTTAATGAACTAGGATAATAGATAGGGTAGAAGATAGTAACAATATACTAATATAGGCGCTAGAGCAAGCTAGCCCGTTGCGTGCCGCTATTATACGCAAGTAGCTAAGAGCTACGCTAGTAGAGTAGAAGGCGACACTCGCTACGCTCGCTAATACCTAGGCGATAGCTAATAACGCAGTTACTAAGGGTAAGGCGCTTTACGAACAGCTCGAGGCGTAGAAGTATATAAACGCGGTAATCTCGAAGATACTTAAGAAGTAGAGACTAATAACCCTATAGGCGCTCGAGGCGACGAGCGCCGCGCTAGCTAGAGGTAGCAAAGGTAGTAGCTAGCCGTTATACTAGTACTGTAACGAGGACGACCTAGCTATAATGTCCCTCCCCTACCTAATACCGTTTATAGGGGAGGAGAAGGATACTATTAAGCGGACTACCCTATTTAACGACTAGTCGGATAAGGTCTAGGGGCGCTAGAGAACACGCCTTTGCGAGTTCTTAACCGAGCGTATAAAGATCCTATATACTAAGGCAATACTCGGTAGCAACGCGAGCCGCGCGGTTAAGTCGAAGCTCTAGACGATCGAGAACTACCTAGACAATAATAGGCGCTAGTACTAGAAGACTAGGACTAAGTTCCTAAACGACCTTAAGAAGCAGTATATAACCTATAACGTTACTGCGGTAGCTACGAACTAGCTCTATATACTTGTCTAGGAGAATAAGTTCGCGAACTTTAATAACTTCCTAACGGAGTTCTCGAACCTAGCCGACACCGCTAATATTAAGAGCGCGACGTAGGTCTATATATTTAAAGAACGGATCTTAGCCTACCTCTCGGCTACGTTTACGTTATAGGTTAGGCTACTAGCGTCGGACGACTTCGACGCGTAGGCTAAGATAGCCTAGACCCTATCTACGAACTTAGATACAGAGGACTTTAGGAAGAAGATCCGTAGTAGTAACGGCGTACTCGCTATATATTATAGTAGCGGTAGCGGGGGTACCGGGAGAGCCTAGGATTCCGACGCTATAGAGATCGACGCTATTACCCTAGCCGCGCTTATACTATAAGAAAAGGAGCGCCGTAGGGCTAGCGGCCTATACTTTAAGTACGGCGCTAGCGACTACATCTTAAGGTATTGCCAGGCTAGCCGAGAAAGCTATAGTAGCCGCGGCGGCTAGCCGTAGTATAGAGGCGCGTAGGGCTATAGCGGCGCGTAGGGCTATAGCGGGGTATAGGGCTACGGCGGCGCGTAAGGCTATAGCGGGGCGTAGGGCTAAGGCGGAGCGTAGGGCTACGGCGGAACGTAGGGCTACGGCGGCGCGTAGAGATAGCAGCAGCCTTAAGGATAGTAGCAGCCTACTTAGCAAGGCTTCGGTCAAGCCCCCTCCAGGGGCCTCCTAGCTCGCGGCGGCGTAAGCGGCCGCGCTAGGGCCTATCGGAGGGGTCGAGGCGGGCTCGCTATACGTTTTACGGACGCCCCTAACTAGAGCGGTTTTGTCATTAGGGAGGTAGATAAGTAGGAGGACTATAGCGCTTACTAGAGTATAGAGTAACCCCCTAGTTTCGGCTTCTTATATAATAACTAGGGAAACAAGGAGCTCCTATAAACTATCGCTTATAGGAGGGGTACCGCTAGCCGTAGGAGGGATAGGGAGATAGTTTAGTTATTAGTGCTATAGGCAATAGCGTTAAATCTATTCTCTTATTATCGTACCTAGCGGTTAGTAGGTATAATATAGAGTATATAGCATTTATAGACTTAGGTTATATAGGTCTAGCGTTTGTAGATTTTAGCTTTGCGGTTACAAATAGGCTACTACTAGAGAGGCTAGCGGTATAGCGGCTGCTATTTCTAGCTAACGGAGGGTTCTTACGCTAGATCGAGCATTTAGCGGCGCTTACGCTAGTCGTTAGTAACTACTAGGAGACCCTAGTATACTTCGTTACAACGCTTATAAAGGAGACCCTAGTAATCTTAGGCCTCCTGTAGCTACGGAAACATAACCTACGGATTAACTAGGAGACCCTATAGCTCGAATTTACAGAGTACTACCGCGGGAGGTACCTACTAGAGTATATTAGGAGCTAGGTCGCTTAGTAGGTAGGCTAGCTAGAGGTACCCCTACCCTCTAGGAATAGCGAGCGGTACTATGTAACGGTAGAGGATATACCCGAAGACAACGACTATAGCACCTCTAGTAATAACGACAAGGTTGCTATTACTATAAGTAAGCTCTCCGACTATAAAAGAGCTAGGCGGTCCGATAGGCGGAGACAGGCCCGTAGATAGTAGAGATCTACGTCCTAGGGAGGCGTATAGGCCGACCTACGAGGGACGCTTGTACCGCTAGGAACGATAGGCGTACTAGTCGAAGCGCCGCCCCCTATATTACCGAGGCTAATAGAGGTAGTAGCTAGCGCTAGGAGACTACCCCCTAGACCCCGTTCCCCCCCCTATACCCTGCCTCTACTTAGTTAAGTATAGGGGAAGATCCGCTAGGATAACGCGAAGATCCTAAATAGAGCGAGCTTCCTAGCGGTATACTAATAGAAGGGTATAGTAGTTATACAGACTACGATAGGTAAGCTAGAGAGAGCGGTAGAGGCTAAGAAGAGAGACTATATACTAGTTCTACCTAAGTAGTTTTTTAAGGACCTACTAAGTTAAGAGAGTACACTAGAGTACGCGAAGTCAATGCTCCTAGCAAGGTTCTACAGCTTTATCGACGCGCTCGCTAAAGGGAACAAGAAGCTTAATAAGATTATAGAGGAGGATTCTAAGAAGTTCTTTAATAAGGCGGATAGACTAGCGCCTACTCTAGACGAGATTAAGGCGTACCTACCGAAGGAATACTAAGACCTAGTAGCTACCTTCGTCCTATAGGACGCTAATATCTTACCCCCCTACTATACGTATAACTATAGGATCGAGCTACTCCTAAGGAGTATAGTCCTATACTCGAGGAATCGCCCGATGTTGCTAATAGAGCTACGTATACTAAAGCGCTAGCTCGACAACAACCTTACAAAGGGGTTTATCTAGCCCTTACGCTCGAGCGCCTCGTCGCCTATCCTTATAGCCTAGAAGCTAGGCGGAGGTATTAGGATCTACGTCGACTACCGTAGCATCAATAACGCGACGCTAAAGAGCTAGTACCCTATCCCGCTAATCTAGGAGACCCTAGACTCTATCTACAAGGCGAAGATCTTTACAAAGCTCGATATAATCGTAGCGTTTAACTAAATGCGCGTAGCGCTAGGCTATAAGTAGCTTATAGCGTTCATTATAAGATTTAGCCTATATAAGACGCTAGTTACGCTATTTAGCCTATAGGGCGCGCCTGCTACCTTCTAGCATTACGTGAACGATATCCTCTATAACGCTCTAGATAACTACGTAACGGCGTACCTAGACAATATCCTAGTCTACTCTAGCACGCTCGAGGAGTATATTAAGCAAGTTAGGGAGGTACTAAAGCGTATAATCGATATAGGCCTATAGGTGGATATCGACAAGTACGAATTTTATATAAAGCGGACGAAGTACCTAGGGTTTATTATTACGCCTAGGGGTATTAAGATAGACCTAGACAAGGTCGAAGCAGTATGTAATTAGGAGGCTCTAGAGATAAGGAGGTACCTCTAGCGGTTCTTAGGGTTTGTAAACTTCTACCGCTAATTTATACAAGGTTTTTCGAGCTACGTACAGCCGCTATACAAGCTTACGAAGAAGACAGTAGACTAGGAGTAGTCTAAGTAGTATAAGGCGGCTTTCTAGCGCCTAAAGGTATACTTTATTACGGTACTAGCACTATAGATATATAACTAGGAGAAGCGAGCGGTAGTAGAAGTTAATACGTTAGACTAGTCGGCGGGTAGAGCGCTACTATAGGAGGGGGATAACAGCAAGTTATATCTAGTTACTTACTTCTTAGCGAAGTATACTATAGCTAAGTGTAACTATAATATCTATAACAAGGAGCTCCTTACGATCGTTAAAGCGCTCGAGGAATAGCGCCCCGAGCTTAAAGGTATAGCTAAGAGGTTCGATATTATTATAGATTATAAGAACCTATAGACCTTTAGTATAATAAAGCAGCTATCGCTACGCTATATACGCTAGTCGGAATTCTTGTTACGCTTTGACTTCTAGATTATCTACCGCCTAGGTATAGCAAACGGCTGCCCTAACGCGCTTAGTAGGAAGCTAGAGTTTATACTAAAAGACGTTAAAGATAATAGGCTATAGAATAGGCGGCGCCCTTTGATCAACCTAAGCAAGTTCGACCTAGAGACCTTTAGTAGCAAATACAACGCTAAGCTACTAGGTAAGATACTAGAGCTCTTTAGCCTTAACGTTTCGCGCTACGCTAACGACCTTATTATAGAGAGCTACGCGACCTTGCTATTTATAGTAGACGTAGTAGAGGCGCTTAGTAACTAGGAGGTACGCGCCTAGTTAAGCAAGATTAAGCAGGAGCTAAGAGTGCTATTCGCTAAGTGTAAGTTAGTCTTAGGTAGGGCGTTCTACCGTAGCAGGCTAATAATCGACCTAGGCAATATAGAGCTCTATTTATAGCTTATCTACTAGATATATACGTTAGGGCCTGGCAGGTACCTAGTAAGGATAAAGACGCTTAACCTAATAAATAGGGTCTACTAGTAGCTAGGGATAAGCGTATTAGTAAGGACGTTCGTAGGAGCCTATACGCTATACTTTAAGACGAAGAACCCCCGCTCGAAGCCTATAGGGTTCCTTAAGCTACTCCCGCTACTGTTAGCGCCGTAGTAAGATATATTAGTAGACTATATTATACCGCTTCTACTATATAAATAGAGGGGGTAGGAGTTTAAGTATATAGTAGTAGTAGTTAACTAGCTTATAAAGATACGCTACTTTATTACAACGGCAATACTAGAGGCTAACGAGCTAGCTAACTAGTTTATTAAGCGTATATACTCGCTCTATAGTATACTAGAGACGATTATATCGGATAGAGGTACGTAGTTCGTTTTAGGGTTCTAGAAGGCGCTGTTAGCGCGCCTTGCGATTACTCTAAAACCCTTATTAGCGTTCTACCCCTAGACAAACGGCTAGATAGAGCGGATTAACGTAGAACTAGAGCAGTACCTGCGGCTATATATCGACTAGGCGTAGAATAACTAGGTTAACTAGCTCCCCCTAGCGGAGTTTATAGGGAATAATATAGTCTCTAAGACAACAGGCGTATTACCGTTCTTCGCGAATTATAGCTTTAACCCTAGGATAGGCGTAGAGCCGTCGAAGCTGTACCTACCAAATATCTTAGAGTAGTAGAAGCAGGAGTTTTTCTAGGTATCTAAGCTCATAGACCGCTTTAGGGCAATCCTTAGGAAGGTTATAGCGCTAGCAAAGTAGTTATAGGACCGCTACGAACAGAACGCAAACCGCTATAGGGAGGATACGCTATAGTACCGCATTAGCAATAGGGCGATACTCGATATATAGAACTACAAGACTAGTAGGCTAACCGTAAAGCTCGCGCCGCGGTAGGAGGGCCCGTTCGAGGTTACGAAGGCCTTATTATACGTAGTAACTCTAAAGCTCCTAGCGAATATAACGATCTTCCCTACGTTCTACGTCTCGAGAGTAAGGCGCTACCTAGGGTAGGGGCTAGCCAGCTAAGAGAGGGTTAACGACGATGTAAGCGCTAACCGCGGGCGCGTAGTTACACGGACTAACGAAGGCGAAGACGTAGTAGAGTAGAGGTTCGAGAGGATTATAGGGTTCGGTAAGGCGGCGAACGGTCGCTAGTAGTACTAAGTTAAGTAGGAAGGTTATAACAACCCGACTTAGTAACCTACAACGGATCTACGCGGCTATAACGACGCTATCTAGGAGTTCTACGATACGTACCCCGAGCTTCCGGGCCTGCTATCGTAGACGCGGAGAAGGAAGGCGTAGCGCTAGGGTAGGCGCTAAGATAACTCTAACTCTAGATACGAGCACCTAGGATAGGGGGCTATTTTTATATAGGGGGCTTGTTTAGAGAGGGAGGGTAGTGTTATAGGTATAGCCTATGTCATATGCTATATCATATGCTATGCTATATAGTTGGCTAAGCACCCTGTAGCTAGAGGAGCGTGGCTCTACACTAGGTGGAGCTCGCCGCGCAGAGCCTTCAGCCCTCGCGAGCTCCTACGAAGGTTGCACTATTGTGCAACCTTGTTGTATACAACCGTTATATAAGAGTTAATAGAGCTAACTTTAGTCTATCGATAGGTCTCCTACCCCCTAATAGTAACAACGTTAATATCGGCTACAAAGACCTTAAGGGTAATAGAGATAAAAGAAGGAATAGGTTTAAGTAGCTAGCCGTTAGGTATTAGCATATTTTAGTATATAAGTATAACGGCACGCGCGTTGTTAAACCTAGTAAGGGCTTACCTAGCTTAGAGGGGCCGAAAGGTAGTTGTATTATAAGGTATAGGCTAGGTAGAGTCGACGTAACTACTAAAGGGGGGAGCTTCGGTAGAAGGTATAGCTTTAGGGGGAGGTATAGTCTTAGGGAGAGGTATAGTGTTAGCGGAAGCAGCGGGATTTACATTAGAAGGGGCTTAAGTCCTATTATCTAAGTTGTCGTTAGAACTAAAAGATAGGAGAAGCTAGGCTTTATATTTTCTACATATTAGCGTAAACCTAGGAGAGTATAGCGGATAGTATCGTCTACTAGTAACAGGGTAAAAAGGGCCTAGTATACTAGAAAGCAGGACGTAAGGACGTTTGATTAAGCGTGATTCAACGTAATTAAGCTTAAGTAAATAATGATTTTAGGAAAGATATAAGAATAGAAAGGGCTAGAAAAGATTTAGTAGAGAAAAATTCATATAAGAGTAGAAATATTAAGAAGGAAAAACTTAGAAACGGATATCCTTAGCTTAGTAGATTTAGCCTCCTATATTTCCTAATTCTTAGCCGTACTAAAAGAAATTAAAGTAGATAACTATAGTTTAGAATATAGGTTTTATAAAGAAAATATTAAAATAGCAAATAGGAAATAGTACTAAGTTTTCGCATTAGGTTCCTAGTATTACTATTAATATCCTCTATCGGACTTTATCTATTGTTTCCCTTACCTAGCTTAAAACTATAGATAAATATATTCTATCTCTACTATCTCTTTAAAGGGCTAGACTTCCGGCCTAGTATAGCTAGAAGTTCCTTTTCCTTACGTAAAGCAATCTTATCCTCTATAATTTATAGCTATTCCTATAGCTCTTGTTATAATATCTACTAACCTATCGACATTTTAAAACTAAGGTACTCTTTATAGTTATTCTTAAGGCCTTCCTCCTTAATTGTTTTAACAATATCTAGAGCTATTAGTAAAAGAAACATTTAGGAAACTTTTAAAAAACTAACCTTAATGGAACAAGTACGTATAGCCGGAACTAAAGTAGTAACAGTTAGTACAAGCACTATTTAGAAACGCTAGGCCTAAAGTATAGTAAGAGATAGCTAGCCTAGTGCTATTGCCTAAGCTATATTACTAGTAAATATCGTAGGACAGGTCGCAAGTAGTAAAGAGGTAGGTTGCAATAGCTATATATTATATTTAGGTATCGACTTTCTAGGGTATATCGCTCCGGACTATACCTTTTCGGATCTACTTTAGAATCTAGAGCTACTTAATATCCTAGAAAAATAATTAGTAAAAAGAATTCTTTTTAAAATCGAATCTAGGTATCTTATACTATCGGTATTAATAATAGCGCAAGCTATATTCAAGCTATACTAGCGGAGTTTATTAATAATCTATATTATCCTAGTCTTATTGTTATTATAATCTTTAAAGTTACAAGGAAGGATAAGTAGCGTAACGCCCTTAAAGGTAAAGAATAACATTAGTTTCGGAGCTATAGTTCCCTTCCGCTATAATTAAGAAACGAAAATGATTTTTTCTATAAGAATTAGGAATTAGATTATCGGTCTTGTTATAAGATAGGTACGTCTAAAAAAAATGTTAGTAACAAGCTAATCGGTATAATTAAAGATAATCTAACGGAATAAAGCTTAATATAGGAGTTATAGCGCAATGTTACTAACAACGATCTAGTTTCTATTATTGTATATAAAATAGAACAATTGTTAAAAACGGAAATAGGTAGGGGGTTTTAGGCACGGCGGGGTAAACCTAATGATAGGTTTTGGGTTTTGGGACTCATGTAGACTTGACGCTCCGTACTCAACCATCGATCGAGCCATCCATTGAAGCAAACCTACATCAAGGTACCATAGGCGTATCCTGAACCCCCGCCTTTGTACGGCCGCTTGCAGCAGAACCAACCAATGCAATTGGCAAGTCATGGTTCCGCAGCACTGCAGGCCCGTGGACGACAGGGAGCGCGCAATTGCCAGACGCCTTTTCCTGGCATTTGTGGCGTGCGCCATAAGCAGGCAAAATCAACAGCCTCAGCCGCGACAAGGGGGCCCAAGGGTTGCTGATCATTAGGTACTTTGTCGCACCGCCATAATATGAAGTCTGCGTCCAAGTCCAGTCAAGCTGTTACTGCATGCTGTAGTGCCGGCCTGCCAGATCCGCCGTGCCCTGATACCGCACCAGCGGCCACCACACACATGACCACGTTGCTTGACCGGTGAGGGGTGTAGATTGGAGCTGAGACGCAAGTGGCGTTGTACAATGCCTGGCTTCTACGCTGTATTTCGGACTTTCAGGGGGGGTGGTCAGTGATGGGTACCTATCTATGTACGTGGTGTGGTGCCCATGCAGTTCAGCTGCCACTTAGGTACTCTGGAAGGCGCGTGGAACAGATGAAACCTAGCATCAGCCATGATCGGCTGAGATTATGGTTCCATTAGTAGTGCTAGTTAGGGTTAGGGAGGCGACCACGGGAGCGGAACGGAGCGAAAGGCTTGCTCTTCCAGCCGCCTGGCGCATCCGTCTCATGCCCTTGCAGCAGACTCGAGGAAAGGAGGGTCTTCGTTGGCTACCTAGACCTTTTCTTGGGCGAGTTGAGACTTGAGGAAGGAAACCAGGCCAAGCCGCGGAGCGCTGGCCGGCACGAGGCTGCGCTGCGCGGGTGACATTGAGCATGGCGCGTCGCCGTATCGTATCGTATGACTTGTGTCAGCAATACTGAGTGTGTATCACCCCCACCACAGATAAAGTGGCCCCCAACCGCACTCTACGCATATGACATAAAGTAAGGTGACCTATCCAATGGAGCTGTTGGCTGGTTTCCGGGCTCGTCGATTCTCAACAGCTGGTATATACTATTGTTGGCACCTGTGGGTGGACCCTCAGTAGAGTCAAGCCCTACACCACCTTGGGCACTCTGTAGATAGCGCCCAGCCATCTCTAGCTTCCTCTTCTTCCCTCTCCATCATCAGAGTAGAGCCTCATCTCGCCATATGCTTGCGCTGTGAGGTCCCAAGAACTATTATGCGCCTTCCGGAAGCATTCGAAGTCTTCTTGGGTTGGGAGCGAATCTCGACGAACGGAAAGCTTAGCACTTGCAAGGGTCGAGGAATCGTGGGATCCGTGCGTGAACCCGCTGAGTGGCTGTGGGGCTCATGACTAATTATGGTTCAGCCAATTACAGGCCAACATTAATAATCCAGCCACTCATTTGTTCCAGCGCCGCTCTTCCCTTTTGACCCACCACCAACAACACCTCCGACACATCAACGACACCTCCCGCGCATCAACAACACCTCGCACGCATCGTCCATCAGCAACACAGCGCGGAGATGAACAGTCAACCCGTGTCTTGTTCCACAGTTGCCACACGCGGCGGTCCCGCCAATCGATCGATCTTAGAGACGTTTTTCGCGCCATGTACATACCTGATCCGGATCCGACGGACGCACTCGGCACATCCATCGCAGAATTCCCACGATTCCCAAAAGCCCCGAGACCTCCAGCCCGTGGCATATCCGCTACGATCTGGGTTGCACTTGCGGATGTTGAGCTGAGAGCAGTTGATATGTATCACCCGATGGGAGCAGCAAGCACAAGATCCCGGGTCGCCTGTCTTCTTCGATCGCTCACTCGGGATATCCAACAGCCGAGACCCCCCCCCCCGTATTTTGTGCGGCTGTCTCTGAACCCCCAACCGTGGCCCAGCAGCGGATGGATGCCTGGGCAGTCTATAACGATATTAATTAGCAATAGCTTCCCTACCACTTGGTTCGTGGGCGAGGCCTGAATGAGCCTGCTGTGCACCTCGGACATAATCGCGAGACGCTGCACCACGACAACCGTTCCGGCACTTCGGTCGACTCGTTGCCTCTGTGGCCCCCCCCCTGCAGCCGGGCCACGCGTGCGCCAAATTGCCCGAAACCCCCCATACCCCAGGCCAATCCCTGTACAGGTCTAATGAGGACACGCACGTATCCCAATCAAGGCGGAACTTTGCTCTCCCTCTTCGATGAGTAGCAGGAAAACAAGACGGCCGCGGCGTCATCAAACCCTCCGTTGCACCTCGATACGAGTGGCCTAGAAGCCAGTGCAGCAATACCAAGGTTGAGGGGCACCCCCCCTCGTTCCGGTTCAGATGACTGAGGTACCTAAAGCTGCGAGCGCAGTGTAATTCATTTATATGCGGCATGTAGGCATGTATATTTGCATTCGGCATCCTGTTTGTCGGCCTTCATGTCCCAAGGGAGTATGGAAATGTGAACTACGGATCGGGCACCACTGGGAGGACCAACGCGATTTGCGTTCCGAAACCTTCTCGCCCATGATTCTTAAGCAAGTAGTGAAACGAAGCCGAACAAACTATGAATGTCATGACCCCCTTTTCCCATGTCTGAGTTAGTGCGCTAGTTGGCACAGCCAATAGACGTGGTACCCCCCATCGCATCCACATTCCAGTTATTCCCCAAGGCGATGAGCTTCCGCTTAATCCCATCACCAATACGGGAGCTCGACCCAGTCTCGATATTCTTTATGGCGTACGAAAGAATGTCGCAGGGTTTGTCCAGGGTGATATTAGTGCCGTCGGCAAGCGTCAGCATGGCAACCCCATCGCCGTTCCAGACGTAGGCGGCGAGCGACGGATCCTCGGGCGTCATCTGGTCGATGATGACCGACGCCGGGCTCGCCGCCCCACCATCATCGCGCGTATCCGGCCGGAAGCTGGGGTCGATCCTTGATATGCTGTCGGCCCAGAGCACCAACGTGGCCCGGTACATGGCAGCCGACCACCATGCCGGCCGGCGGTCGTTGGGCATAAGCCGCAGGAGTCGGCACACTTGGCCGCAGTGGAAAATCGCTTCCTCGTGCTGGAAGATGCACCGTTTGTGGCGCAGAGACAGCTCCCAGTACGAGCCATCGAAACCCTCACGTCGGGCCAGACGCTCGACTTCGGAAAAGTTCGTTACCGAGTTGAGTGAAATGAGGTGGTAGAGGACCAAGTTACACCGGGTGACCGGGCAGCCGTGGTTTGCCGTGCTGTAGCTTAGTGTTATGTCGTACCACTTTTGTAGTAGAGCCTGCACCTCTTCCAGGCGGAGAAGGGTTGAGGCTTTGGTCACAGTCCGCGCGCTGGTGCGCCGTGCGCCGAGGATGTCGGAAAAACACGACAGCATTTGGCGGAGATGGCAGAGCAGCGCCTGCAGTGGGTGCAGAATCAGCCTCAGCTGCTGTGGAGAGAGGCTCGGCCGTCGCCTGGATAGGCTGTCGTGAAGGAAGTCCTGGAACAGATCGTAGAGCGATGGGGTAACCGACGGGGCACTGAGAAGCTGGGGGTTGACGTTGGTCGTACAGCCGTATACTGACTGCATTGCCGAGAGCCACTGCTCCGAGTTGGCCGACATCCAGAGCACCTCAGGGCCGGGGAGAGGGCACTGAAGCTCCGTAATGGCAAATAGGGGTGCCGTGTCGTGAAAGAGACTCAGTTCCTGGTCCAGCATAACGTAATTGTATACTAATCTAGAGCATTGTATAAGCTGGCTGGAATATTACGCGCAAGGAGTGGATCTGAACAAGAACGTACCTGTTCCTACTCTCACGGCAAACCCAACCCCTCCACTGCAGCTCGGTGCTTGTCAGATCGTCAAAAACCGGTATCATCGAGCGTTGTGGTTCTAGCATGCCAGCATGCTTTAGCATCTGTTATTCGGCGATTAGTAACCAGGCACGCTCTATACGGACTGGATTGTGTCGTCTTCATCCGTCACATACCGACATGTACATGGCTCGTTGGCCCATGGCAATGTCCATGTGCCACTTATCCCCGCTCCAAACGCCAAGCACGATGAACAGTAGGGCGCATCGAAGCGCAGTCGGGTCCGCCGAAAGTTCAACATCCTTCTCGACAATGTCGAAGAGAGAAATACGGCAGGTCTCGGTCAGACCAGCCGAGAGATAACGGGCCTCGGCCATGGGCATAGCGGCAGCGCCCTGGGCAATCATGAGCAACACGAGGAGCGTCGAGGCCTGGTTGTTTTGCAGCATTTCGTTGGGGTCCACACAGCCAGCGGTGACCAAGGGATAGTACACGGATAGGCTGCGGACATAACTGCGCAAGAAGTACTCGAGAATGTTGGCTGGTGGGAGCACGATAAAGTTAAAGTCGCTGGGGCTAGCAAAGCCCGTTTTTGGGTAGCCGCCGCTGATTCCGCGTCGATGAATATCGAGGGCTTTGTGGAGGAAGCTCTGGGTAATGGCAAGCATCTTGTCACGGGTGCGTGAGGTTAGTGGTACAACCGAGGCCGTGTCAGAGGCGTCCCAAACACGTTGTTCGAGATACTGCTCCAGGGAACTCCATGTTCCCTCCTGCTTCGACTTTTGCTCCAGGCACTCAAGATGCACTATAGCTGTGCGTGGGCAGGTTCCGGTATACGCAGGTGGGTTGCACCGCGCCATGTTCCACGCGCCTTCGGCCGCGATGACGACCTCAAACTCGGGGATCGAGTTGTCGGTTGGCGCGGCCATCGTGAGGGCTACCGGCTTCATGGCATTCTCAAAGTCGCTGGCGGACATGATACTGGTTCCCCGAGTGTGTGTTGAGCCCCGTGAGGATGACGCCGTCATGGGCTCCGATGATGTTGATACGTCGCCAACTTCGGGGAAGGTCGGCATCGACAAGTCCGCCGGGGCGAGCGGCATGGTATTCGGGTAAACGTCCAGCTCTATTGGGAACTCGGGCCACACGATCAGGTCCTGATACCCCCCGTCCTGAGTCCCAAAGTCGTTTCCGATGTGCATAAACTCCTCCAGACCCCCATCTGCCCGAGTGTGAGGCGACTGAAATGGATCAGGGCTGGATTGGGAGTGCTGCGGCGAGGTTCTCTTCGGAGACCCATCTGGCAGACCCCCGCCTGCGACAACAGCCTCGATGGTCAACGGAGACTGGCTGCCGTCCGGTTTGGTTCCGTTCTGGTCGATATCCATAAAGGCTGGGCGAGTCCCGGTCGGTGGCAGTATTTGCTGCGGTGATTGAGCGAGAGCATTCTGGAACGCAGCACTCGCTTGCGCGGCTCGCACGGCGGCTTTGGATGATCTTCTCGCAAACCGGGCAGCACAGGGCAAGTTCTTCTCGGCACATCTCGAGCACGGCACCCTCTTGTCGCAACCGGTCTTTGCGTTGGCGCAATTCTGGCAAGCAATGGGATTTCGGCCTGCAATTGTCGGCAATCCTCCTGGCAGTGGCGCCATAGGATCTCTTGCCTCGTGGTATGTTGCATGATGCCGTTGTAGTAGATCACTATCGGGGGCAAACGTTAGCGCCGTGGGCAGACCCCACGATTTCGGGGCTGCTTACCGCCGGGCAAATGATAGTTGACACGAACTGCAGCGATGTGGCTTGACATTGGTATCTGTTGGATCGAGTGGTTAGTGGGGACCTCACCCCCCACCCCCCCAGACTACCTAGTATTGCATAGGGTGTCTCACGGCTTGGTATATGTCGCTCCAGGTGCTCCTTGCGGGTGAAACTCTTCCCGCAATAGGCGCAGAACACCATCTTCGCCAACCTCCTTGTGTATATCCCGGATCGGGAACCCCGACAGGACG
The DNA here is from genome assembly GCA_033297235.1 of Trichocladium antarcticum. Classification (NCBI taxonomy): domain Eukaryota; kingdom Fungi; phylum Ascomycota; class Sordariomycetes; order Sordariales; family Chaetomiaceae; genus Trichocladium; species Trichocladium antarcticum. The sequence goes on from MU853427.1 coordinate 282,639, forward strand.
GCGCACGCGGTGGGCAAGAGGCGTCTGTCCGGACGGAGATTCGCAGGTCGCAAGTAGACCGGTGATGATTAAAAGAGGACCTTCAACGACGCCAGTTTTCCGTGCAGATAGAAACAGCCTTGTAAGATGAAGTATGTTGGGCAGGGTGGATGACGACGGGGTACGAGGACAGACACAAAACAGCGCAGGGACAATAGTAATCAAGCGCCTTGAGGTGGAGATGAAGCAGAACAAGAACAAATTCATCCGACAGGAGGATGGGGATGATGCTGCTGGCGGGCGGGACCTTTTCAAATCGGAAATACTGACAAGACATGGCCCGCCTGCCACGGCCCATCCAGACCGAGGCGCCGGTGCGGCAAGCTGAGCTCATCAGAGGCGGTCCAACCCACAAATGGGCCGCATGGGTAGCGTAAAGAGCAGGGAACAAGGGTATGTGCTCGAGTGTCTGCAGAGAGGTGGTGAGTGTCAGTGTGAAGCTGCCCAGGGGAGAAAGTGAGTGGTATTGAGGTACGTACCTAGATAGGTAGGTATCTGGTGTACGACTCCGAGAAGAGCAGGATCGGCCCCCAGGCTGCGGACAGTGTTCAGCTGCTGTCGAATGGAAATTCCACGTCGGATGTACCTATCTTTTAAATTGTGTTGCAAATGAGGAAGGTAAAGTACCATTCCATCCACTCCAGTGATGCCAGCGTGTGGAAGTCGCGATAGCGGGAAGCCGGCTCTCGAGGCCTATACCGTATATATAAAGCACTACTTAGCTCCCGCCAAGGAAGCTAGTAGGTAGGCTCGAGGTAGGTAGGTAGCTAGAACGACTTCCCCGCGTAGGGAAGGCTTTTGCTCCCCGTTATCATCATTATCTCGGGTCTGGCCGAGCTGGTGCCGTCGTACCTGTCATTGTAGGTGCAAACCCGGTGGAAGATCCGTCTAACACCAATACCAACCAAAGCCCTCGTTGTCCAGTGGAAGGAGAGGCGAAGGCAGGAACGAAAGGGCTGGCCCCAGCGAGGCACGACGAGAGCCCCGGGAGGAAGCTGTGCGGTGAACCAGCCGCATCAAGGCGCCGAAACAACGAGGCATGTATTGTAACACGGGGAAGCAGCCACCAGGTCAACAAACGCCTGAGACCTGCCAGCATGGCATCGCAGCATGCGTTGGCGATCTCGTGTGTGCGTGCGCCGCAAGGGCACCCGCGAGGCCCCGGAAGGGGAAGCCCAGTCAGATCCACTCAGCATGGTTGCAAAAGCACGAACTCGTGCTGAATGCAAGCGACTTTGTGGCCGTAAGACGGGCTTCCATGACATCAAGACGGCACGCGAATCGATGTCGTTTCTTTACCAATCAGGTACGCCGGGGATAATAGGATAGTTCTTATTCCCCCCCCCCTGCCCATGGAACAGCCGACAGGACGAAACACCGTGGGGTCGGGAACGTCGTTTCGGGTCTGTAGCGCGTGCAGCTGAAAGTGCTGGAGGGTTGATGTCCTGGGCTCACTGTCAACAGTGCGTCCCTAAGTACATAGGTAGTCATGGACTCGTCAACGGCGACAATCGGTTGCCCTAATGCCCACCAGTGTCCGCAGTAACCAGCCTTCCGGTCACCGGCCTCTCAGGTTACAGCTCACTCGCAGCACGCTGCTAACAATGTCAGAGTTGGTCGGGAGGGCCATCCACGGAGATAATTCGGGACAATCCGGTACCGGAGCGTGGTGGCCTGGTCGCGCGCCAGCCAGGCCGCAGGACTCGAAATCAGGAACGGTAGACGCCCGTCTAGGCCGCCGCCGCAATTGAGTGCGATGACTTGATAGGGTGCCAATTTGCCATGTTGTTGACGGTGGCTGGTGCCACTGATCATGTCGAGGCGAATGAAGTGGGACTAACGTATGCGAGGTTCGGTGTTGCAGTTGTTAAAAAGAAATGATTGACGATCGAGTTCCAGATGATTGGCTTAGATACGGTCACGCCTTCCCCGAGAGCCTGGATCTGGAACTCGATAGCCTAGCTCGGCGGGAGCGGCTGTGCCTGGTGCCGGGTCTGCAGCGTCTGCAAGGGCAGGCGCGGGCCACCCGTTCGTTGACTGTCCCCCCTCTCCTTCTTCATACTTCCTGTTCCCCTTTAGCATGCCCTGCATCTATCATGCCTGACTGGGAATGTAGACACGGAACAGCCAGCCCTTTGTCATAAGCCTCTTGCAACGCTGCCCTCGTGGGAAGACGGGATTGCGCAACACTCGTGTACCTTGTTCCCGACTCTCCCGGATCTCGAATCAATAAGACCCCTAGGGGGGCTAGTCTTACAATGAAAGTTAATACTGCACGTGTTAGGTACTCGCGGTGTATGCACCGTGTTGGGTATTAGGAAGCTGCTATCGAGCACTGTCCATTGGAGATCTCCGGCATCACACTGTAGTCTGTACAACCCCGACCCCGGCAAGATCTTGTCTCTACGGATGCGGGGATCCTGAAGACCACATTTATTCTGTGGAAACGTCAATAACGAGGGTATTGCGAATCGACTCAAAATATCCGTAAGCCTGTGGTCTGCTTCCTCAGCGCTAGCTGCCGCAGCGAATCTGGGGCAACGGCTGGGTGTCGGGCAGGGCCTTGATAGGCTGAGTAGCGTTACTCCGTAGTTGTATTCTTTGCAATGCGGCTACACCGAGGTTATTCTTAACTCAATGAACTCGGTGCTTGGCCTACCCGTGTTGCTTTTTTGCAGCGACTGCCAATGCCAAGCCGGTGTCCGGACCGAGCCAATGATGGTGAAGAACGACCATGTTGTATTGCCGGATATAGACGCCGGGTCCCGGACCCGGGATGCGGCCTCAGCTATCCGTACTGGGCATCTTTCCGGTCTCATCGGAGTATCGCACGGCCGCGATGCATCATGTCAGCCTCAGCACCAGTGATGCTGTTGAACGTGTATGGGCTGCAATACTTCACAGGGTTATGTATGTACATACATGCTGGTCGACGCTAAACTCGGCTTTATAGAGGGCCTTCCAAGTTTTGCGTTGTTGACCTCGTGATTGAGAGCAAGCTTTAAGTCCACGATAATCTCAGAATGCATCTTGCCGCGTATCGAGATCTGTGGTTCAATCGAGGAAGCTGAGTGCAAGCATTGAAGAAATCGGCCAGCGAGAAAATCAGATCCGATAACGTGACCGGGTTGGGGAAGGCTTGCCTAAAATAGGCAAGCCAAGCGAGATACCAACCCCACTGCGCCAAGGAAGGCCAAGCATTAATATAATACATGTTTTCCTGAAGAATCCTGTACCACGGAAGCACTGCTCAATCGCTTCCTCCTCTGACAACGTGCTTCGATACCTTCTCTCGAAAGCCCATTACAGAGTCATTTTACAATCTCGGTTCCCCAGGACTCGACCACCCTCTGACGGACCGTGACCTTCGAAATCGTCCTCCCTCAAACCCTTTCTTTCCCATAGCTCGCACATCTCCGCAGACTCGTTGTGAACCCATTTCCAACCCCTTTAAATCCTTCCCCGGTTTGCTTGTGTCCCGGTCTTGGTTGCAGGAACCGGATTGGCCAAGCGCCTGTCAAGACGGGAGTTGGTCGAGACACGGTCAGGCACCAACAAGCGGTGATTGAAGTCCCTGCCCCAGTGGCTTCCCCGGTGGCCTCGCGTCAATTATCCGACGCTGGAAGTTGGAGATTTACGACTACCGTCGGCCACCGATCGGCCGAAAGCTTCCTCGCCACCGCCGGTCTCAACCCTCAAGGTCAGAGGCTGGAGGAGGACAACAGCGCAACCTCCTGCATTAGCATTCAACATGACCATGCATGCAATGCCGTGCTACAATACCTCCTGAAAGCCAAGGCCGCTGCAACACGCCCTCTGCAACACCTTCAACCACGACCGGGAGACGTGGACGGGCAATCTGCAGCTGAGAAATCTACTGTCCCTTTCGTATGGCCAAACAGGGATATCTACTGATAGACGACGGCCTTCTCTGCTGTGGGCTCTTCTCCCAGAATGCAACTAAAGCTCAAGTGTGGTTTCCCGAGACAATGTCGGCCATCTACAGCTTTCGGACTTTCCTACACCCGTCATGTCAATACGAGTTTTGATCAGCCGTTCCGCAACTTCGTCGACCTCGCAGCTCCTAACAGCTCTCTCCGGGGGCCGCAGTTATCGGTATGCGCGGCGCCGATAATAATCTGGGTCATTGTATCACAATCGTCTGGGCATACATCAGGGAAGATGGCGGGAACATGTTCGACGTGACGAGATCCTTTTTGCAGCCGTGCTCGGGAATCGTGTGGTACCAAAGACACTGGCAGAATGGCACATGGAAAGGTCCTAGCTGCCACAGCTGATTTGTCGACTTTGGCATCTCAACGGCCTGCCAAGACTGGTTTCGCTTTAATGATGGGGACCCAGGAACGGTCAGTCGACACATGGCAGACTTCGGTGGAATCTGCAGACGTGATTTGAGCGCCACAGAAGGTGGGAAAGCACGTTGCCTCTTGGAACCCCTGGTATATTGAGATATCGCATTTGGTTGTCCTTCGGTCGTGATGCCGTGCCCGACAAGCCTACTGGATGCAAGTGTAACACAAAACTGGTTCTTGAGCAGTAACTGGTGGTTGACGAGCATAACCCATCACCGAAGCCGGGGTTGTTGGTCGGGACGGACATTCTCGAACCGGGAACAGAAACGCTGCCATCATCTCGTGATCTTATACGGCTTGCGTTCCCTGACTCTTGTTAGCCTTTTCTGTTTGTTCGCAGGGCAATACGGAGAGACTGGTCAGGCCCCTCGCCGTCGTCTGTCCACGGCTTTGGTACACCGCCGGATCCCCGTCCTGGGCGCACAGCATGCTGATCCTCTGGCGTTGTACCGAGCTCCGGTCACGTCGGCCAAATCGCATGGGTTGCCGAACATGGTAGCATTGTGTCACACCCGCCGGCCACGGCAGTTCGTAGTGGCTGCCAGTCTCACGTCATGGGCTCGTGGCTGGATCTTGGCGCCCCTTGTCCCTCTCTGCAAAGATCATGTTGCCGGGATTGGACCGCGCTTTCTTCCAGCCAGATTAGGTATTGTGTCAACAGTGCTGGTTCCGAGTCTCGTCTTAATACAGGAATGTTGCATGGGAAGAAATAGCTTTCGAGGCGTCAGTGGTTTATCAGCTAACTTGAAACAACGACAGAGTTGGGAGTCTGGCATCCCTTGTTTCACCCCCCGAACAAGATCTTAACCAGAGACGCCATCTGGGAAGCCGCTGTTCGCTCTGGCTTGGAGATTCAAGTGTTTTCCGTGGTCCAGCGTGATCCGCATTCCAACCTGTGGCCTCATTTCTATATCCAGATCAGCCCCTGAATGCGACGCACAACATTTGCCGATATATACAAACAAACCCCTTTCGTTTCCTGACAGAGATACCCGGTCATGCTTATGAGAAACGTTCGTCAACACGGCTCGCCTCTTGCGAGCACTGTTGTGTCGGATATCAAAATCCCATGGCGGGTCCCCGTCCCGTCTACTAAAATGTCGGGCCTGGCCGACGGCCTTCATGAAAACCAGTGCGAGAGGCAGTTGGCGAGTGTTGATCCGGCCATGATATGGGGAACGCCCATCCCCCGGTCAATCGACACCTGTCATGTCCCGCCCCATGCTTCATGAGCCGCATGAGATCATGACCGTTAGGTTCATGCAGACGCCTCTGTCGCACAAAGTCAGGGGCGGCAACATCAAGAGCCCCTCTTGTAGGCGACGCTCAGAAAGACGGTGTCTTTTGCCAGGTTTGTTACTGCCTCCATTCATTGGAGATATAACTCCTGGGCAGAAAAGAGGGTAACGGGCAAAGCGAGGGTAACTGGGCGAAGCGAGAAAGAGCGGGAAGGTCGCATCACTCTCACCGATAGCTCAACGCTCACCGGACTGTCGCGTAGCAGACGCATGCACCACGCGCCGTTGATCTGTAACGATGGAGGAGCAGGACCGTTGTCCGATGTATAATGTAGCGCTGCACCCATGTTATCATAGCGTATTCGGATACACCCGAGATGGAACATACGAACCTCATTTAAAAGTGCGGTCGGTGGATACGTCGTGCATCGTGGGCATGTTGCATCTACGCGTTTCCGGTAGGCTCATGCTGCCGGCCGACAACCACGACGATCCGCGGCATGGTGGCTGGCTCGGCTTGAGGGACAGGGAACAGGGGCTGATGTTTGCATTGGAAACATAACGGTAGATGGGCCGCTGATAGGAAGGAGAGGCCGGCCAGGAAACGTTACATCATGTTGGGGTTTGCGAGATTCATCGGAACAAATTCGACAAACATTGTCCCGCCCTTGTTTTCCCAGCCGGTGGCCATCAACCATGTCCGCTCACGAGAGAAAAGAAGTATAAATAAGGGGCCGGCCCATCTCCCGCTACTCCAGCGTCGCCACCTTAGCGCCACAGACAGACGACCACACCGAATCTTCAGCGTTGTCGATAGGAACATGGGTCGAGCACGATGCAGCATGTAGACGGGGCCAGCAATCATACCTGACAACAAAACCAACACCGAACGGAGGATGACAGTGGGCCGGTCAACGATAGTGGTATAGGAAGACCCCTCCCTGGTACGATGACCGCGAATCGGCTCTCGACCCAGTCCAGTGCGGCCTGGCTGTTCTCCGCGACAGTCTGATAAGAGGGGTAAAGGATCTGGCGAAGGGTGGCAATGGGGGTAGGGTGTTGGACCCTATCGGTAATCGAATCCGAAAACGACGATGCTCCATCCCAAGGAAAACGCCAGAGCACCACACTGGTTCCGTCTTGCGCGTGGTTGGGCCTGGACGGTTTGCTGACCGGAACACGACTGATGATGGCAGGAATTGGGGTTTGGGATGTGCGATGCTGGCCTGGCGAGGGTCCAGGCAAGAGAGAAGGGGACCAAAGCTGCGGCCCGGATGGCTTGGCTTGCCTGGAACCGAACCGCAAACGGGCACGACGATCGAACTAGGGTCCGGAAAACAGAAGAGGCGCAGTTTGGGACTATAGGCCTCTACTCACTCTCCCGGACCATGTCGACCTTTTTCGCTTAGATCGATTAGAAATGGAGAAGAAGAGGGAAGAACGGAGCTTTGTTCGGGGAGTTGGCGACTCGCTCGAGTTCGGGCCAAAGCAGCTGCTCACAGGTACTCGGTTCGTGGAGTTTTGGGGGCCGACGCCTGCTCTGACTAGGTAGGTAGGACTGGGGGAATATCCGTAAAAGCTCGCCAAGCACGGTGCTCCTTTTGCCGCACTATAGGAAAGTTGAGTTAGTCCTTGTGGAATATCGGGTATCTCGGATTACCTTACTACATTACCCTGAGGCGGGCCGCCCGCACTAGAGAGCAGACACGGACCGTCGAAGAGGGATGCACAGGGGCGGTGAGGTTCGCACGGGAGAAGAAGGAAAGTGCAGGGTGAGGCATGTCCGTCGGCGTGGATAGCATTGCTGCCTACCTAGGCAGGTATAACCTGCGTTCCAAGCTGAGATGCATGTGAGGAAGGCGCGGTCATCGAGGGGATCAGTACTGGGGGTTAGGGTTAAACCAGGGTTACACTCAGCTTACCAAAGCTTCCAGGTTCAAACTTCACGTGTCCCCGGGGCCCAGTTTGTGCCACCGGCAGCATCGCATGCGCTGCAAATTCATCTGGAATCCCCGGTTGCCGTGCGAGAGCTGCAAATTCCGCGAATGCTACCTGGGCTGAAGCCAGAATGACGCCCATCATTGCCATCCCCGCCACGGTGCTACTCGTGTACCGGGCCTACTCCAAAAAATCGCTGACTCCGGGCGGCCTCTTGGCTGCGGCCCTCACCGCCATCGCCCACGCCATCCATCCATGGAACCTGCCGTTCGTTCTGCTCGTGGTCTTTTTCCTGGCCGGCACCCGCGCAACCCACGTTAGCCCTCCCTACCGTCCATCCTGTCACGGCCGATGTGATGGCTAACCCGCGTCTCTGTAGGTCAAGGAGAATGTCAAGGCCGGCCTCACTCTGAGAGCCAGTGGCTCGTCTGGTGGTGAGGGGCCTCGCAACCACGTGCAGGTGCTGGCCAACTCGCTCATGGCGTCCATTCTCACGCTACTCCATGCCTACCAGCTGCGGTCTCGGCAGAACGCCCTCGTCGCGTCCGCCGGTGACGATGCTGCCGGCAGCTTCTGCTTTGCCTGGGGCGGCGACCTCCTTGTGGTCGGCATCATCGCAAACTACGCCTGTGTCGCGGCCGACACGCTCAGCTCCGAGCTGGGGATCCTCGCCAAGGGCCAGCCGCGGCTGATCACCAGCCTGACATTCCGGAAGGTGCCGCGTGGCACCAATGGCGGCGTCACTCTAACGGGCCTTGCTGCCGGACTACTCGGCAGCATCGTCATTGTGACGACCTCCATGCTGTTCCTGCCGTTCTGCACCGACGAGACCGCCGGCGCGCTCGGCGGCGGGGCACCGTGGTCAGGCGAGCAGCAGCGGGCCCTGGTTCTGGGCTTGACAACGTGGGGCTTCCTGGGCAGCGTTTTGGACAGCGTCCTTGGTGGGCTGTTCCAGCGCAGCGTCAAGGACGTTCGCAGCGGCAAGATTGTCGAGGGCGAGGGCGGCTTGCGGGTGCTTGTGTCGGAGGACGCCAAGACCCGTCACCCGGAGCGCCGGAGTGATCCAGGGGCTCGGTTCCGGGCCGCCGTGTTCGATGGAGAGGGCGAGGCTGCGGTCGAGGACACGTATTCTCCCTCGGCCGAGGTCGACGTCAACCCGTTCAGGTACGACAGCCGAACCAGGCGCCGGAGGCCGAGCTTTGGAGATGAGAGGCCGACGAGGGTTGCCGAGAGCGGGCGGGACTTGCTGGACAACAACGACGTCAACTTTCTGATGGCCGTTACCATGAGCGTCGGCGCCATGGCAGTGGCCGCGTGGTACTGGCAGGTCCCGCTGTCGTCCGCTTTCCCAGTGAGCGTGTAATGGCTTTTGTTCGCATCTAGCTTCTACATAGAAGGACCGGAACCTCGGCATCAGGGCCCGCTACCGCCCTGCAACCCGTCTTCGTGGTAACCATCAGGTTGATGTTGGCGCTGTTGATAGAAGGGAACGAGACAATATATTGCTATCCCACCCCAACCTTCTTCACCTTCTCAAAACGATTCAATCCAGGGGTGCCGCGCTCCCCAATAATGCGTTGACCGTCACAGCCCGAGGGGCCTGAAACGTCGAGCCGCTGCAGTGGATCAACCAGGCTGCGGTCAGCTAGCCATAGCGGGGTGTCGCGTGACGGCCCCACTATCCTACAGCGCTGCCGGGGCGTAATTACATACCACATTACACAGGCACAAGGGTCCCCCGGCGGGATTCCTCGTCACGACCATGCCATGCCGGGCTCGACGGAGTGGACACTGCTTTGACCTCTCCATCTGTATCCGTACGGGACTCCACACTCCACACGCACAACCGGAAAGGCCCCATTTAGACATTTAGACGAGAGGTCGCTTTCGGGGCTCGACAGCGATGGCGCAAGCCTACGACGACGAGGAGCTGTCCATCTCCTTGTCCCCATCCCAAATCCGGCGGAACAGGCGGCCAGGCGAGGGGCAGAACCCACATCACGACCAGCAGCAGCAGCAGCCGACCCCGAGCTCCATCGACGCCGCCATCATGGCTTCCTCGGCCGACCACCCCAAGGCCCCGCTCCGCGACAAGATGCGCACCGAGCAGCGCATCGGCGCATACAACATCGTCAAGACGCTCGGCGAGGGCAGCTTCGGCAAGGTCAAGCTGGCCGTGCATCGCAGCACCGGCCAGCAGGTCGCGCTCAAGATCATCTCGCGCAAGACGCTCATCAGCCGCGACATGCAGGGCCGTGTCGAGCGCGAGATCGAGTATCTCCAGCTGCTCCGCCACCCGCACATCATCAAGCTGTGAGCGGCCGTTCTCCCTCTCGTTCTCCCTCTCTTCTCGCCCCCCAATCCAGTCGCTTGTGCGAGGGCTAACCAGCCGCCCGTGTTGCCCCAACAAACAGCTACACCGTCATCAAAACCCCGACCGAAATCATCATGGTGCTCGAGTTCGCCGGTGGCGAGCTCTTCGACTACATCGTCCAGCACGGCAAGATGCACGAGGACGAGGCCCGCCGCTTCTTCCAGCAGATGCTGTGCGCCGTCGAGTACTGCCACCGCCACAAGATCGTCCACCGCGATCTCAAGCCCGAGAACCTCCTGCTCGACGACAACCTGAATGTCAAGATTGCCGACTTTGGCCTGAGCAATATCATGACCGATGGCAACTTCCTCAAGACCAGCTGTGGCTCGCCCAACTATGCGGCGCCAGAAGTCATCGGCGGCAAGCTCTACGCCGGGCCCGAAGTCGACGTGTGGAGCTGCGGCGTCATCCTCTACGTCCTGCTCGTCGGCCGCCTCCCCTTTGACCACGAGCACATCCCCACGCTGTTTGCCAAGATTGCGCGGGGGAGCTACATGGTGCCGACCTGGATGAGCCCCGGCGCCACGACCCTCATCAAGAAGATGCTCGTCGTTAATCCTGTCCAGCGTGCGACCATTGAGGAGATCCGCCAGGATCCGTGGTTCCTCAAGGACCTCCCGGCCTACCTCCACCTACCCGTCGAGGAATTCCTCAACACCGGCGTTGATCCGAACAAGGCCATCAAGGTCAGCGACATCGCGCCGAATGCGCCGCTGCAAGAGCAGGAGAAGCTGCACAACGAGGTCACGGAAAAGATCAGCAAGACGATGGGCTATGGCAAACGCGACGTGGAGGAGGCGCTCGAGGCCGAGGAGCCGTCCGCGATCAAGGACGCCTACATGATCGTACGGGAGAACAAGATGATGCAGAACAACCGTAAGACCCGCGTAGTAGTATGGCATCGGACACCAGGAGCGTTGGCGCTAACATGTCGCTCCAAGAACTGGCCGGTCTAGCACCGGAGGACTTGGCCCCGAGCCCCATGCTGGACGCGAACGTGTCGTCGGCCCGGCTCACCACCTCGTCCAGCTCCGCCGCGGCGCGGCCGCCCTACGTCAGCAAGGTCGGGATCCTCCCGAGCAGCCTGACGGTGTACCACAAGGCCTACATGGAGCGCGAGAAGGCCAAGTCGGAGGGCGTCGAGGTGGTCGCGGAGGGTGTGCAGCCTGCCGTGCCCGAGTTCAGCGGCCAGCCGCAGAGCCAGGCCGAGCAGGAGGAAACACTCCGGCGACTCAAGCCGCACTCGCGCAACCTTGTCCGCCTCGACGATGCCAGCCGGCCCCAGGGCCTCACGCCCGTCAACCCGCCCAAGAAGAACAAGCCGGTCCGATGGCAGTTTGGGATCCGCTCTAGGAACGCGCCCTGGGAAGCTCTCTTGTGCATCTACAAGGCACTCGCCAAACTCGGGGCCACCTGGATCATCGACGAGGACTACGACGCCGTCCACTGCGAAGAAGAGGACGCCGCCGCCTATGACGGCTGCCGGCACGCGCGCCAACCCAGCTCCTCGAGCGTCGCCGACCCAACAAAACTGTACAAGCTCCCGGCCGACCCCTGGAAAATCAAGATCCGCTGGACCACCGACAGTATGTACCACCACCCCCTTTCCATTCCCTTTCCCCCCTCTTCTTCCGTGGCTCACAAAAAGAACCCACCTGCCAGCACTCCAACGACACTCCGTCGCCTCGGGGCTGAGCGAGGCCGGGGCTGCCACGCATGTCACGCGCGAGGGCCGGAGCGAAACGGTGCAGGTGGTCGCGATGCGGATGGAGGTGCAGATCTACGAAATGGAGCAGTGCGTCTACCTCGTCGACTTCAAGGTCGACGGCTACGAGACGCCCCAGGGGACCCTGCTCGAAGACAAGGAGGCCACCAGCCCGTTTCCGTTCCTCGACATGGCTGCCCGGCTCATCATGCAGTTGGCGGATTCGGATTAAATGGACGGAAAGGGGGGGGGTGGGGTTTGCATCTTCTTCATTCTGCGGCGTTGGAAGCGGCGGGTCGGTGG
>MU853427.1:294848-325841 GCA_033297235.1 Trichocladium antarcticum
GGGGTTGGTAGCAAGAGTGGGTTGTTTGTTGGGGGACGCATGGTTGAAGCACGCATGCGTTGCCCGGTTTTAAATATTTACTTTGCCAGACGCGGGCGGGTACCAAGTTCCAAGGCGCCGCGCCACGCGATGGCCGAGGTGGCGGCGATCCGGCTCTCGTTGGAGCAAAAGACTCGGGAGTTTGCTTAGCAGATACCCAAGCAGCTAGAGTGGAAGCGGTTACAGCAGCGGCATCTCGGTGTGCCCGGCGCTATTCCTCGTAACGCGCAGTGTAGGCTCGGAGAGTCGAGTCGGGTGAGTAGAGGCGCGGCAAGGACGATATCTTGGGTGTCGATCAGTGAGATGCAAATAGGAGATGAGTACCAGATCCGCCGCGCCCCGAGTGCGGCAGACACCAGGAGATCATCATCAATCACGCCTGCAGCGCGGCCGCCTCCCGCGCGGCATGGGTCCCTTTCCGCCAGCTCTCGGTGGGGTCCGTCCGGCGGCCGAGGGTCTTCTCCTCGCCGACCGGGCCCCACCCGCCGCCGCCCGGGGTGCAGACGATGATGCGATCGCCGGCCTGCATGGGCGCGCTGTTCTTGGCGCCGAGGTTGATGCGGCGCTCCTCGCACTCGACCTCGCCGTCGCCGTCGTGGTCGCCGTCGCCGTCGCCGTCGCCGTCCCCCTCCCCCGCGCGCACCCGGCGCAGGCTCGTCTGCCAGCTCGCCGTCCGCACGCGGCGCACCCACAGGTTCAGGCCGCACTGGGCGTCCTCGCCGCCGGCCATGCCGTAGGGGCGGTAGACGCGGCGCTCGCTCAGGATGGACACCTGCACGGGGATGCGGAACTCGATGTCGCGCACGACGCCGTCGCCGCCGCGGTGCTGGCCGCGGCCGCCGGACCCGGGGCGGACGGCGAAGGCGCGCAGCAGGACCGGGTAGCGGCGCTCGAAGATCTCGGCGTCGGTGATGCGCGTGTTGGTCATGTGGGTGTGCACGCCGTCGGTGCCCTCCCAGGTGGGGCCGGCGCCGCTGCCGCCGGCGATGGTCTCGTAGTAGCCGAACCCGCGCACGGCCGCCTGGCCCGCGACGTTGCCGCCGAAGCCAAACGTCAGGTTGTTGCAGTCGCCCTGGGACGCGGCGCAGGCCTGGAAGGCGCGGAGGATGACGTCGGTCACGCGCTGCGACGTCAGCACGTTGCCGCCCACCACGGCCGCCCCGTCCGACGGCGACAGCAGCGAGCCCGGCGGGATGCGGACCGTGATGGGCTTGAGGCAGCCCTGGTTGAGCGGGATGTCCTCCGAGATCATGCAGCGGAGCGCGTAGATGATGGCGCTGTACGAGACGGCCTCGGGCGCGTTGATGTTGCCGTACACCTCCGGGCCGGTGCCGGCAAAGTCGAAGACGGCCTCGCCCTTGGCCGCGTCGATGGCGATCTTGAGGCGGATCGGGCTGCCGTCGTCCATGAAGTCCTCGGCCGAGAGGTCCCGGCCCTGGAAGCGTGCCGAGACGGCGCGGAGGAGGCTGCGGACCTGCAGCTCGGCGTTGTTCTGGATGGCCACCATGTAGAACTGCACCGTGTCCTCGCCGTACTCGGCGATGAGCCCCTCGATGAGGGAGATGCCCTTCTGGTTGGCCGAGACCTGCGCGCGGAGATCGTTGATGTTGTCTGCCAGACAGCGCGTGCCGCTGCAGCCGGGGTGCTTGGCCGGCTCGTCGTAGAGGAGCTCCACGACCCGCCGCTCGTTGAACCTGCCCCCGCTGACGAGCTTCTCGCTCTTGATGGCGGCGCCTTCCTGGTGCAGCTCTCGGGAATGCGGCGGCATGCTGCCGGCCGTGATCCCTCCGATGTCCGCATGGTGTGCCCGGGATGCGGCGTAGAAGAGGATCTCGTCTCCGGCCTCGTTGAACGCCGGCATCAGCAGGGTGATGTCGGGAAGATGGGTGCCGCCGTAGGACGGGTGGTTCGAGATGATGACGTCTCCCTTCTCGAGCCTCCCCTTCCAGATCTCGGCCTGCCGACGAACACACGTCGACATGGACCCCAGGTGGACGGGCAGATGGGGCGCGTTGGCCACCAGACCGCCGGTCTCGTCAAAGATGGCACACGAAAAGTCGAGGCGCTCCTTGACGTTCGTGCTGACACTTGTCTTTTGGAGGGCCCGGCCCATCTGCTCGGCGATGGCCATGAACCGGTGGCCGAAGATGCTGAGCATGATGGGGTCGACTTCGCGCTCCTCTGGTGCTGTCGACGGCCTGGAGAGATGGTCAGCAAGGATCCGGGACATGCGCCGACGGCCAAGGGGAGGAGGGGGCCTTCTACCTGTCCGTTTCGCTCTCGGACATGTCAATCACGACGTGTGTCTCGAGCACGAGCGCCGCGGCGTTGGGGGTGACGACAATGGTCTGCGTCCCGTCGGCGAGCATGGCAGGCCCCTTCACGACGGTCCCCACAGCGAGACGGCTCAGTTTATAGACTGGCGTGCGCCTCCGGCCGCCTTCAAAATAGACCCTCGGCTCCGAGTGGGCCTTCTCGGCAGACACGTCCTTGCGGCTGACCGTCTTCAGCTGGTCGTCCACGCTCCGCTCGTCGTAGCGGAAGCTCTTGCCGATGCCCCGAACCCGCACGTCGTCGATGATGATGTCGCGGTCGTCGAGGGTGAAGCCAAACTCGTAGCGATGATGCTTCACAAACGCCGTGCCAAAGTCCCAGCTCCCCTCGGGCTTGACCATCATCAGCGCCGACTCGGTGCCGCGGTACCTCATGTTCAGGTACTCCTCAAAGACAATCTCCCCGTCCTCGAAGCCCTGGTCCCGCAGCGCCTCCCGCGACTTGCCCCGGAGCCGGTCCATCTTCTGCTTGAGCCGATGCACCACGTCGGCCGTGTCACGCCAGACCGTCGAGTCGGGCTCCTGGCGCTCGTCCACGACGTCGGCCAGGGCCATGCCGTAGGCGGAGAGGACCGACGAGTAGCGGTGTATGAGGATCTGTCTGATGCCCAGGGACTCGGCAATGGCCACGGCGTGCTGGCCGCCGGCGCCGCCAAAGGTCGCCAGACGGTGCTTGGACGTGTCGTGGCCCTTGGCCTCGGTGATGCTCCTGATCGGCCGGGTCATGGCCTCGTTGGCGACGGTCAAGAAGCCGTAGGCGACCTCGTCGACATCCATCCGCCTCCCCGTCTCGCTGCGGATCTGGTCGGCCAGTGCCTGCAGCACCTTCCTGCTCGCCTCCGGATCCAGCCCCTCATCCTCGTGTGGGCCAAAGATCTTGGGGAAGAATCCCGGCAACAGCCTGCCGAGGAACAGATTGGCGTCGGTGACGGTGGCGGGGCCTCCCTTCCGGTAGCATGCGGGCCCTGGATGGGCGCCGGCAGACTCGGGACCGACCACGAACAAGCCGTTCCGGAAGAACAGCATCGAGCCGCCGCCGGCGGCAACCGTGTTGATGTCGAGCTGCGGCGACTGGATCGTGACGCCGGCCGTCGTCGTCTCGAACGTGTGGTCGTAGCGGCCGTCGCCATAGCGCGAGACGTCGGTGCTCGTGCCGCCCATGTCGAAGCCGATGACGGGGATCCTGGTCTTGTCGTCGTACGAGGTGATGGCGTAGCCCACGACGCCGCCCGCCGGCCCCGACAGGATGGCGCGCAGGCCCGTGAACCTGTCGACACGCACCAGCCCGCCATCGCTCTGCATGAACTCGCACCGCGGGCCCGCGGCGCCCCCCGTCCCCAGGCCGCCGGCAAAGCCCCGCTGGAACGCGGCGATATACCGCTTGATGGCGGGCGTGAGGTAGGCATCCGCGCACACCGACGTGGCGCGCGGCACGAGCTTGATCATGGGCATGAGCTCGTGGCTGAGCGAGACGTGCTGGAACCCCATCTCGCGCGCGACGTCGCCGACCAGCGCCTCGTGGTCCGGGAAGGTGTAGGCGTGCATCAGGCAGACGGCGATGCTCCGGATGCCGCGGTCGAAGATCTGCTGCAGCTGGGCGCGCACCGTCTCGCGGTCCGGCCGCCGCAGGATGCGCACCGCCTCCCCGGACAGGCCCGTGACCAGCGCGGCGGCCGCGGCCCCGGGGCTCCCGGCCTTGGCGGCGGCCCGGGTGACGTGCCGCGCGGGGTCCTCGGCGTAGTCCTCCAGCGTGACGCGCTCGTCGACCTCGACCACGGCCGAGTAGAGCACCTCGGGCTTGCGGATGGCCAGATCAAAGATGCGCGGGCGGGACTGGTTCCCGATGACGAGACAGTCCCCGAAGCCGCGCGTCGCGACCAGGGCGATGCGCTCGCCCTTGCGCTCCAGCAGCGCGTTGGTGGCGACGGTGGTCCCCATGCGGATCGAGTCGATGCGGCTCGTGTCGAGCGGCTGGCCGCGCGGGAGGTCGGTGGCCAGGAAATGGGCCATGATGCGGCGGATGCCCTCGAGCGGCGCGTCGCCGTAGTTGGCCGGGTCCTCGGACAGCAGCTTGATGACCACATCCCGGCCGTTGTAGTTGCCCACGCAGTCGGTGAAGGTGCCGCCACGGTCGATGGCGATGCGCACGCCGCGCTGTTTCGTGGCCATGTTGCGCAATTGATGGCTTGGGGGGGTTGCAGGACACAAGTCTTTAGGGAGCTGCTCAGTGCTGTAGGCAGCGATGCGGGGTGTATGTAGCATGTCCGCTCCAGCGCCTGTGGCACCCGCTCACTGTGTTTGTCAGCAGCACGTACTCTGTAAGTCAAGCGAACCACGCAACAAGCGACTCGGGCAACTCAGCACGCCAATGGCTTAACACCCCCCCGGTCTAATGCAACGGCGCCTCTACGCACAATCACAGCCTCACAGGGACCCCCCCCCCCCCCCCCCTACCCCGTGAAAAGATCGACCGCGCCCGGCCACGCCCCCCGTGCTCGCTCCTCCCAGTACCCTTCCTTGCCGCCCTTCAGCCGCCAGACCTCCTCCCCGCCGTCCTGCCCCGTCGCCGCCCGCACAAACCACCTGGGCCTGTGGTCCTCGCCGCGGCCCTCCATGTCGCGCCGCCGCTGCCGCTGCGCCTCCTCCAGCCGGACCTTCCATTCCTCGGCCGCGTCCAGCTCGCCCTGCTCCGCCAGCCGCTGGTCGGGCCGCAGCCGCGTATCCGTCGGCGGCAGCCGGCCCTTCTCGACCGCCGTGATCTCGTTCAGGCCCGCCGCAAACGTGGTGAAGCCGTACGTGCGCGCCGCGTCCTCCACCAGCCTCCCGACCGTCCAGATCTCCGGCCCGCCCGCCGCCTCCCGCAGCCCCGCCGTCCAGGTCCCCGTCAGCGACAGGCCGCCGCGCTCCCCGTCCGGCCCCGACAGCTCCACCTGCACCTCCTCCCCGCGCCCGCCGAACACGCCCTTGGACCGGAACTCGACCGCGGCCTTGGCGCCCGTGCTGTCGTTGCACACGTACATGGTGCCCACGGGCTCGACGTACTTCTCGCCCATGACCACGTTGCGCAGGAACACGGTGGCCGTGTTCCAGCTGTAGTGCTCGTCGCGGCCGTCGGGCAGCCGCAGGCTGACGCGCACGCGGCCCTCGGTGGTCAGCTCGGCGCTCTTGCCCCAGAACTTCTGCGTCGGCGCCGGCGACTGCGCAAACGACCAGCTCGCGCTGTCGGCCTGCATCGCCAGCCGCACCGGCCGGTGCGACACCTTCTCGACCAGCAGCCGGAACCCGCCCGGCACGTCGGCCTCGGACCGCACCAGCTCGAACGTCTCGCCCAGCAGCGGGTTGAACGGCTTGCGGATGGCCCGCTCCTTGGCCCGGCTGTTGCTGAACTGCGACACGGCGAAGGCCGCGACGCGCGCGAGCCGCTGCGCCGCCGCGTCCTGCCGCGCCGCCGCGTCCAGCAGCCCCGCGTACTCGAGCTGCTCCGCCATGCGCTGCAGCAGCGAGAGCGGCTCGTTGGCCGACACGGGCATGCTGATGGTGCTGAGGTCCTTGCCCACGTTCTTGCGCACGAACGCGATGAGGCTCGGCGGCAGCACCTTGGCCGGCGGCACCGTCTTGCGCCGCCGGATCACGTCCGCGATCGGGAGCGGCGTGAGCGATTTTGGTTTGCCCGGGAACAG
Source organism: Trichocladium antarcticum (assembly GCA_033297235.1). NCBI lineage: Eukaryota > Fungi > Ascomycota > Sordariomycetes > Sordariales > Chaetomiaceae > Trichocladium > Trichocladium antarcticum. The sequence continues at coordinate 300,901 of MU853427.1, forward strand.
GCTGCGGGCGCTGTCGCCCGCGTGCGAGTAGTCCTCGTCGTCGTCCATGGACGACACGGAGCAGGACTCGTGGATGGATGCCTCCTCGCCGTCCGACTCCGGCGTGTCCTCTTCGCTCTGGTGGTCGATGAGCAGCAGCTGGCTTTGCGACCTGTCCGCTTCGCCCGCCTCGGCGTCGAAAAACTCCTCGACGGTGGAAGCCGTCGACTCCATGCTGTGCCTCGGCGCCGCAGCGGCCTGCGCGCCGCCGGGCATCCGCCGCCGCTTGCTGGTGGTGAGGAGACCCGAGAACCCGACAACCACGGAATCGAGGTCTTTCAGCAGCGCCGCGCAGTTTTCGTACGTGTTCCGATCCCCACCAACACCCCCCTCGGACGGCTTGGGACCGTTCGGGACGGCGGCGGCGGCGGCGGCAGTCGCAGGGGTCGGGACCGCCAGCGACGTGCCGACAGCAGTCTGGAAGGAACCCGGTGTGAGCGTCGACGCCGCGCTGGACTTGCGCTTCCAAAACGGCCGCTTATCGGCCTGCGGCGTGAAGTAGCCGTCCGAGTCTTCCGGCACGGCTGGGGCCGGCGTACCCGGCGAGAGATACGCCCCGTGGCTGCTGGGCGGCCGGCCCTCGGCCGCCAGATCCTTGACCAAGCGCCGCAGGGCATCCCGCGTCCCCACAATCCGGCTGACGAGCGCCTCCACCTGCTCCCATTCCCTATCCTCCTCGTGTTGTGAGTGCGGCAGGACCAGAGTCGGCGTTGCCGGCCCTCCCTGCGTCTCTGGCACAGGCTCGCTCACGGCCGCCTCCAGCCCCCGCGCGATTTTGCTCGCCCGCTCTAGCGCCCGAGCCCACTCGCCGAACTCTTTCGCGTTTGACGTCTTCAGGTGCCAGACCTCGGCCCCCGAGTCGATCGTAATCTCGCGCCGCCTCTCATCGGCGGCGATAGCGGCCAGGCTCAGAGGGATGGCGCCCCTGAGGGCGGATGAGTTGCGGTTGTGGTAGTACGACAGCGTGCAGGTGGTGTAGTCGAGGGAAAAGAAGCGCCTGGCATAGCCCTGCCCCTTCTTGCGCCGTCGCTTCATCAGGACGCCCACGTGGTAGGGACTCGGCGCCGCTCTGTCGCTTCTCGTAGCCGTGGACAGCGCTCGCCCTCGCCCTCGCCCGGCCGTCTGGTGACTGGGCAGGCTGTCTACGGATTCCGACGTGGGCCCGCCGAGCCGCGGGCTGTTGTGCTTCCCCAGACTCGTCCTGCTGCTGCTGGCCGCCGGTCCGGCCTGGAGATTGGGAAGGTGGCGCGCGGTCTGCGGCGGCGAGCCGGTCGGATAGGTCAGCAGCACAAAGGTGGCCGTTTTGGCCGTCTGCTTCGAAAACGTGTTGTCAAAGACGAGCCCGAACATGCCCCCCTGGGTGACATCGTAGGTCCCGACCGAGACCTTGTCGGCCTCGCATTTGCCATGCCACTTGATGGGAATGAAGCCCTTCTTCGCAAGCTGGTCCTGCGCCGTACTCGCATCTCGTTTCGCGAAGAGGCCGGGTTTCGTTTCGGCGGCACCGTCGGTGGGCTGTTCGGGGCCGCTCGGCTCGTCCGGATGGGAAGTGAGGTTCGTGGCGCCGGTCCCGGGGTGTTTCACGATGGCGAAGTTTCTGGGCCAGCCAACGTCAGTCAGCGCGCGGGTCGGGGGGGCAGCTCGCCGGGGGGGGGCAGGGTGAATTAATTACATGGACTTCTTATGCGGCTGCACGCTCCACGAAATGGTGTGGCCGACATCCACCTTGACCCATCGCACAATGTAGGCCTGTGCCGTGGGGGGAGCAAGTCAGTTAGCGATTGCGACGCCATCGCGTATGGGTCAGACAACAAGTGGACAAGTGGACAGACACGGGCGGGCGGGAAAACAGAGTCGCGACGGTAGCGGGCGCGTTGTCGCGATGCATACACACCTTGCTGTGGATCTCCAGCTGCTCGATGCCTGCCATGGTGGTGCAACTTGTAGCGCCTTGCGCCTGGCGGATGTTCGGACGGTAGAATGGGAGGAGTCGATTGGGTGTCGCGAACGTCACAGAACTTTCATAGGATGGCGAGCGGGATGATGCCCCATTGCCAGTCAGTGCCTCTCCGCCACCAGCCAAGTAAGTGCAAGGCCGAATGATCTGTTCAGGCCCGTGTAGAAAAAGGGCCGCGTGTTGAGATTGGGTTGTACGGCGTGACGGCGCGCCGGGATGCTGGTCTTGGTTATTAATGTTAATGGTTCCTGGGCTCCTGGCGTGGGAGGTCCAGCGCTCCAGCGGTGCTGTGCTGGGAATACGGAGTACGTGTCTATGTAAGCTGCGTTTCAGCTATTCCCATCTGGGTAAGGCGCGAACGACTCTGACGGACCCTGACGCTGACGGTCTGGCCACTCACACAACATTTACTCAGCCCTATGGGCAGACTGGCAGATCGAATTGCAGTAAGCACTACAGCATCGCCACCAAGCTAACCAAGCTGGACAACAGAATCCGCGTTGCGCCAGGCGTATTCGTCATCTAGATGCGTGGAGCGTTCCATCCAGAGGGCAGTGGCAGTTGAGGCAGCCGGCCAAGCCCCGTCTGTCCGGTTTGGAGCCCTGCAAGGTCAAGACCGCAAACATGCATCTTCTCCGAAACTAGAAATTGGGGCGCAATCTCAGCTGCGCTTGGGGGGGCTTGCTTGGTAGAGAAGTTTGTGCTTGTGAACCCCCCCACGCCTTATCGCCAGCTCTTGGCACTAAACAACAATACCCCCACCGCTGTCCCGTATTATCGAACAAATTCGCCCAGGCCGCACCAGCACATCCCAACTCGCCCCTATGGAAAAATACGACTCCGAAAATGATGCTCACCGACTGAACTCAACCTCGACTCCTCCTCATCCCCTCCTCGCCCCGGCGCCCGACTGCATCTTCAGCATCTCACTCTGGTACCGGAGCTTGAAGCCGTTGCAGAGCGCGCGCATATCCGGATACTGACTGTTTGACAACTCGTACGCATGCGGTATCACCCGGACCATCCAGGAGTTTACCCGCGAGCCGCGCGAGGCCTTGAAGCAAAGGTAGAAGTATCCGGGATGCTTGGTGTTGAGGCAGAAAGCATACGTGGAGCGGTTGGGGTTGGCGTCGATGTAGGTGGTCAACCATTTTTCTACACACGGCCGTTAGCATCAAAAGTCAATTCGGCGAGACGGCACAGGCAATCTTACCAAGGTCTGCGCGAGACCCCTTCTGGAACTTCTCATGCTGGATGAGCTCCTCCACCTTCTTGGCCATGGCCTTGACGTGGTCCACAATCAGCTCGTCCAGATCCGTGTACGTGTACTTGCTGCCGACCCGGAGGACTTTGCCGACCGAGAACTCGTTGTCCTTCTGCAGCTCGAGCACGTCGATATGCTGATAGACACCGTCCGCAACCTTCCACGTGATCGTCAAGTGGTCGTTGCCCTTTGACGACGGCCGGATGACCACCTCTCCAGCCGGCTGGCCGCCCAGGTACTCCTCGGCCTGGGTGCTGTTGAAGGGTTTGAATAGAGGATGCTTGATCACCCTCTGCGTGCGGCCCGTGACCCTGTCCTTCTCCCGCAGCTCCTCCCGATCATCCTCCTCGAGCTTGTAGTCCCATTGTCCGCGGCCATAGTCGTAATGTCTCCGGTACGGCCGCCGGAGCTCCTCCTCCCTCATCGAGAGCTTGCACACAAAGTCTTTCCGGTTGATGTCGGTCAGCTTGGCTTGGACAGTCTGCCCAACCTGGAGCATGTCCTTGATGGAGTGCCGGTAAGACACCTCGTGGGACTCAATTCTGCCTTCGATTCCGCAGTCCAGCTTGACGATGGCAAAGTCATCCTTGACGACGCGGACATTGACCGGGACGATCATGCCCTCGCAGAGAGAGTCCCTGGTTTCGCCCGTGAACATGGTGAAGGTCTGGTCCGTGGGGAGCGCGTTGAAGTTCTTTCGAAGTTCTTCGAACGGGCCCATCAGCTCGGCACGGATCGCCTCCAGCGTCGCCCGCTTGCGCTGCTGATATTCACGCTCCAGCTGCTCCGCGTACTCCTCGAGGATAAGCTCGTTGACCTTTTCTTGCTCCTCTTCCTTGAAGAGTTTGCGCACAATCGCGCCGGGGCCATTCTCGTCTGTCTCGGCCTTCACGTCCTCTTCGTCTAGCCCCAAAGCATCCGCCGCCACTTTCCGAGCCAGGTCGTAGTCTTCGGGATGGATGCGCGTGTTGTCCAGGGGGTCCGAATCGGGATTGGTACTGTCGTGCTCGATGTATAGGAAACTGGCACAGTTGTTCCACACCCGAGGCCCTAAAACGGGAATCTTATGTCGTTCGGGGTCGCCCACAAGTTCATCACGCGACGCGACAACACCGCCATTTGCGTTGATGCCCTTGATGAGAAGCTGCGCCTTGCGCGGGCCCAGGCCAGCAACGTAGGGCAGAAGATTGGCTGTGTAAGGGTCTCCCATCGCCTCGTTGATGTCCACGCCGCAGAGATTGACAATGTCTACCATGGCCGTCTCGAGGTGCTTGTAGAGTTTGTCTTGCGGCAGATACTGCTGGTATGGGTGGATCAGCAACGATGTGATGTCCTTGCCCAATGCGGCATATTCCTTCATCGGGTTCTGCATGTACTTGGCCAGCGCGATGCAGTACCGGGTGAGAGGGCTGAGGGTCGGGTGCTCTGCAACCGCACGAGGGCTGTCCTTGTACAACCGCGCCACTTCGTCGTTCACTATCAAGACCTCAAGCAAGTCGCTGCGGTACTCGTTGGCGTCCGGGTCATCGTACTCGGGGCCCATCAGTCCTTTCTCGCCGATAACGCCCTCAACATCCTTCACCAGCCGGTGCGTGTCTGCCGAGAAGCCAGATATGCCAATGACATCCGGGTTTCTCCGCCGGACCAACTCCGCAAAGGCCTCTCGCTGGCTCTCATCCCGTGCCAGGTTCATGAACTTGCCATGCTCGAGCACTCTGCCGTCCTCCTCTACCCATGTCCAGCAGACAGGATCACGATTCGGATCGCCCATACCGTTGGACAAGGTCAGCACCCGGGGTGTGGTACCAAGGACCATGCCCTTGGGTTTGAGCGGCGCTTGGTCAAGCCGCTTAAAGTACTCCTCGCGGCAGATCTTGAGGAGCTCCTCTTGACACGCTGTCCGGAGCGAGTCCTTCACCCCCTTGGCGACCACCTTCTCGAGCTTTGCAAAAGCAATGTCCAGCACCTTCTGGCGCTCCGAGTTCCACGCATCGGCTAGATCGCTGAAGTTGTCGGACGCGAATTCGGTGTAGAGTTGTCGCCGGAACTCGCGCTCATTCTCCAGATTGAGGCGGACTTCCACGAACCCCTCGTCTTCTGCCTTCATCATCTTGAGAAAGATCTCGGGTCGGATAGCCAGATCTCTTATGGTGTGGTTGGTGAGGTACTTGATCTCGTAGTAGGGGTGTGATTCGTCAATCTTGCGAAGACCCTTCTCGGTCCGACGGCAGCTCACGCAGCCCATCGAGTAGTACTGGATGCGGAAGTGCTTGCGCATGCGCGGGCTGACAAGAAGTTCCTCCGCATACATCTGGCGACCAGCGCTGAGCACTTGATCTCCGGTCGGGAAGTCCTCGTCAGCCAGGGAATCGGCAAGATCCATGGGCAGCCTGGCATCGTCATCAGACGTCATCTTCTTCCCTTCCCGAAGAGCATTTTGCGCAAGGCGATCGGGTGTGATGCCCAAGGCGCGGACAAAGTTGCAGGCCCTGGACCTCCGTATGCGCTCAAACAGAGCGGTCTTGGCGCCGGGCCGCCTCATCTCCCTCGACGCACCGGTACCCATGGCAGCAATGTCCTTGAGTTGCGTCGAATACTGGAAGTTGAGGTAATCCTGCAGATCTTGCAGCTCCTCCAGTGTCGCCGCTTGTTGGATCATTTCCTCGAGAACATCATCCTGAATACCCATTTCCCTCAGGTTGGCGAACGACTTCTCAAGCGCATTTCTCTTCTCCACCAGCGACCGGAATTTGATGTCGAGCTCCAGTGTGCGCCACAAATCGTCCTGTGTCAGCAGCTTCTCGGCATCAACGGTATACTCTGGGACATCAGGGTGATCGCGGCCGTCTTGGGTCTGAATCTTCTTGGCGTGGATAAGGTAGTCTCTCCGGTGCTGGAAAACATATGGGACCTCCACACCGTCAATGATGAAGAACTCAAGAACCTTGCCGATGGCCTTGTTGAAGGGTCCGTGAAGGTCACCGGGCAGTTGCTTCTGAGGCCACATCAGGTTCGTGATCCAACGCGCCTCCTCTTTGAAGTACTCGGCCGATGTCTGTTGTTCTTGGAAGGGCTTGCGATCGAGCTGGAAGCGCTCCGGCTCATCGATGATGCGGATCTGGTTGTCCTCATCCGTGAGAAGCTTTTCCTTGAGCTGCGACGGCTCAAAGACGTCTTTTAGCTCAATCGACTGTGCTTCGCGCTCGCGATCTTCCTCCTCCTCCTCCATCTGCAGAGCCCAATCGTAGTCTTCTCCGTTGCCAAAGATCGCTTCCATATCGTCGAGGGCGTCCTTGTCTAGGCCAGTGGCATCCACGGCAAGGCCCTTGTCCCGGGGCCGCGCAACCTCCAGGTCCTCCTGGCGTTGAATGCGTTCCTCGTCATCTTCGGGGTAGTCGTCCTCGATAAAGTCGTCGAATTCGTCGGCTTGTGCGCGATGGCTCGGTCGCCCATACGGCCGTTCGTCGCGCATCTCGTCTTCGTCGTCCGAGAAGATCTCGGCAAGACCGCGACGCTCATTGCTGCGGTCCTCGCCCCTGTGGCCCCGCTTGAGACGTTTGAACTTGGTCTATGGCAGGTGGTAAGCAGGCTAGCATAGGCTTTGATCGCACGCGGCGATGGCATACCTGGGTCTGCGTTTTCCGCTCCCACTCTGGGATGGCTTCTCCAATGAGGTCGAGGTCTTCTTCGTCGAGGAGTTCTTCCTCTTCGCGGTCAGCCCGACGGCGCTTCTTCTTCCTGCGGCGCTCTTCCAAGTTGTCGTCTTCCTCTTCTTCCTCATCTTCATCGACAATAAAGCCTTCTCGGATCTGCATTTCAACGAGAGTTAGTGCTGTCCACACCCAGCCGGAAAGAGTGTGGTTGTAATGCGAGCAGGCATACCCTTCTAGCTTCCTCCTCGTCTTCATCGTCCTCTTCCTCTTCGCTGGAATCATCTAGGACTTTCTTCTGTTTCCTAGGATGAGACTCGCCGGCATCCTCATCGAACGACTCATCATCCTCGTCATCGTTGAGCTCGGCCTCGCCATCGATCAGGTCGCGCATCGAAGTGCTCATTTTGGCTGCCGCGGGTGCGCCACCCTCGAATCAGGTCCTCAATGTCAATTGAGACGCCGTTGCAGAACTATCGAGTCGCGAAATGGGTGCGCGTCAACGTTTGATGGGGTCGGTCAGGAACAGATGCGCGTGGCCCTGGGAGAAATGATCAAGGAATTGAACACTAGAAGCCAGGAAGGCTGAAAGGTCAAGGAAATTTTGGGGCGCTCGCCAGCACCTTGAATGTGGCACGGACGCGTTCAGCCTCGCCCCTTCTCATAACCTTGCAAAGTTGCAATGCTCGCCTGGTGGTTCGTGCGTGGTCAGACAGATAGTTATGCCATTATGTAAGCAATACGCTGAACCTGCCATTTCTCAGTCGCCAGGGTTGTAAAGTTCCTCCCAGCAGCCTAGGGCTTGAAACGTCCAAGACTGAGTGAGAACCTTGCATTGCACACCGGACACTCGAACCCACGCGCAGCCTTGTTCGTTCCCTTTTCGGGCCCTTGCTCGGTTCGGTACTTCCATGCTTAGAACAGATGTCGGGTTCCAGGCGCTGGTTTCTTATGAACCCCACTTGGACACGAAGGGCGGGGAAGGTGGGTATCTGCTGCTGCAGGGGCACCTGGGCAGGGACAGACGGACTTGTCGACGCTCTTCATCGTTGCCGTACCTCACTCCATGTTTGACGATTATGTAGCCGCTAGTCTTGGTAGCCAGGCATTCTACTCGTCGGGGCTTTCGGAAGGATGTGGGCCGACCTGTGAATTTGTAGCCCCGACGGACGAGTACGTAGCATTCCGGACCCAGAGTTCTCAAGTGCCGCTCTTCTTACAGGGTAGTAGCTTGCTATCTGAATACATACAGGTATTGTATCTTGGACCCCTTCGTAGTAAGGCACCAGGTACCCTCGGTAGAATCTTGAGAAAATAGTCGGCGTAACACATCGTAGATGTCCAGATAGCACTGGACAACCGGAGACGTCAGGTGGATTGTACATTGGTCAAGACCATTCAATGGCCGGCCTTCGTCTCGTTGAGATTGTCTAGCGTTTCAGCGCGTCTGTCGAAAGTGAGTGGTTGCTGCTGAAGAAGCATGGACCAACAGGCATGGCCCAGTTGCCGCCACCGTTGACCACCCACCACGACGCCCATGGATGGCAACCCCACACTGCCTGACCATTGGCAACGGCCCAGCTCAGGAACCTTCCACATCGCCAAAAAATTCCCAGGACACGCTTCTCTTTGTCGCCGGCTTCCCCAGGGTTTCCTGTCTTCACATCCCGTCTTCCCTAGCACTCTTCGGCTTGTGCTGAATTCAGGGTCGGTGGCGGACGACGCGAAGTGTACTGGAACCCAAGTCAAACCCACCCCTCTTCGCGCACCGCCGCTGTAGCCGTCCGGTCCGTCGCCCAACGGAATCACACCCAACACGGCTCCCTTGACGATTTTCCCTCGCAGCGGGATACCGACAAACTAGGCGCCCAACATTCGAACAGCGCAACCATCTCTCGGCCGTGCTGATTTGTTTGCAACCAGCGAGGCCATCAAGCTTAGCCCGCCGCCAGCGAATCCCCCAGAGTTGCCCAACATGGCTGACCCTTTTGCATCGCGCTCCATGAAGCGCAAGAACGTCAAAGGCCTCGCTTTGAAGAGCGCCCCACCGAAACCTCCGCCGACCGCCGAGAATGCCCGCCTGGGTCCCGCGCATGGGGGAAAAGGAGACGAGCAGTTGGAGATTGGAATCGAATTCAATCTAGATTTGAAGCCGGAGGATCTCGATATCATCAAGGACTTAGGCGCCGGTAATGGCGGGACAGTCAGCAAAGTCCGGCACATTCCGACCAACACGGTCATGGCACGAAAGGTTGGTCTTAGAACCCCTGGCCCAGCTTGCCCTTGAAAGCACCCGCTAACCCGGGACCAGATCATCCATGTCGAAACAGGGAGGGAGATGCGCAAGCGTATCGTTCGCGAGTTGCAGATCATGCACGGCTGTCATTCCGACTACATCGTCACCTTTTACGGTGCCTTTCTCAACGAGAACAACGACGTGATCATGTGCATGGAGTACATGGATGTTGGGTGAGCACCTCTTTTCCGTTGCTACTTTGCGAGACATTGCTAACCACAGCCGACCAGTTCTCTTGATCGAGTCTCGCGCGTGTTTGGGCCCATCCGAGTAGATGTCCTCGGAAAGATTGCTGAGGCAACTCTCGGCGGCCTCACCTATCTCTATTCAAAGCATCACATTATGCACCGAGACATCAAGCCGTCGAATATCTTGGTCAACTCCAGGGGCTCCATCAAACTCTGCGATTTTGGTGTCTCCGGCGAGCTTATCAACTCGATTGCGGACACATTCGTTGGCACATCGACCTACATGGCACCCGAAAGAATCCAGGGTGAGAAGTACACGGTCAAGTCGGATGTGTGGAGTTTTGGCCTGTCCATCATGGAACTAGCCATCGGCAAATTCCCGTTTGCCTCTAGCGAGCAGCTATCTGATGCCGACGAGAGCGCACCTGCTGGCATCCTCGATCTACTACAGCAAATCGTGCACGAGCCGGCACCCCGGCTACCCAAGAGCGACGCTTTCCCCCAGATTCTCGAAGACATGATTCAAAAATGTCTGTACAAGGAGCCCGCGCGGCGGCCGACGCCCCAGGAGCTTTTCGTACGTAGTCTGCCATTTCTCCATTGTTGCGGTGGCTGCTGACCAGAATCTAGGACCGAGACTCGTTCGTACAAGCAGCAAAGAGAACTCCGGTGGACTTGAGAGAGTGGGCCTGCAGCATGATGGATCGGGACAACCGCAAATCCCACCTGGCCCCTCAGCTTTCCCCAGCGACGCAAGAGCTTCTGCGCTCAAGCGACTCTCCGACATATGCAGGCCATGGGGATATCCCAATCCATCAAACGCCCACTTCAGGTAAGGGCCCCACCCCGAGAGACCGAAGAGTTGCACATCCTGACCGTCTGGGAAGCATACCGAGCCGACTCCCGGCAGGCAGCCGATCAGGCAAACCTGGTTGCTCAAGTGGATCGTCTGTATATTCGGGATTGGGACCACTAGGCACCGCGAGAAACTCTGTTCAGGAAAGCAACTTCTGCGGCGTAGAGTTTCTCATAGTGCAAACATGACGGGCACCTCCCCACCCGTTCGGTTAGCGACTTCAGGCAGGCCTCCCCACACCCATTGCCTCCCAAACTCAGGACAGATCGCCACTCATCAGGCTGTGATCGGGCCGTCGTACCTTACACTCACGGCCTGACACGGCACAAGAGGCTGGTGGAGGGGGGTTGGTTTGCCAACATTTTCATACTCCCCTCATCCCTTTTCATGTTCTCATATTCTGCTTCGTTTCTCTCGCTCCCCACCCTTCCGCGGAAACGGTGCTTCCTCGCCGTCCCCGAGCGTTTCCTTGTGTCGGCAACTCTTGGCACTGCTCTCCAATATGGCGCTCATTATGCCTGAGCGTTTCCGGCATTTCCTGGCGTTGCTCCACCTCGGTTACTTTTTGGTGGCGTCCGACTCTTCCAGGGAACAGGGGGATCTTTTGCGCAAGGGCATTCGTGGCAGTTACAACTCGTTGGAGGAGGCGGTACTTGGTGAGGCGGAAATTGGACTATGGAGGCTGCAGGCCAGCGGGACTTGTATGCAGTTTTGCGCCGATGCCCGTCGCGGAAGATGTCGGTTTTTTATGAACGGGATGGCATTCTAGTCAACCTTAGACAAACATGGGTTGGCTTAACAGGGCGTGCGTGCCTGCTTGCCTGCTCTTAGAGCAATCCGTTCTCAAGGGCGTCGATCAGCTCATCCAGTCGCGATATCACCAAGTCGGTGTGATCGTGGTCCACCAGGTGGCGGTTGACGTCGTTTACCAGCAGCACCGTCCTCGCGCCTGCTCGGCGGCCCGCTGTCATGTCATCGATGCTGTCACCCACCATGATCAAGCCGCTCGCATCGGCCACCTCCTCCCCGGTCTCCGTCTGCATCAGCCCTTCCGCCCATTTCTGGCCCTCCTCGGGCAACCGCGGGACCCCCTCCTCCTCGGCCTCAGCCGGTACCCCGGTCTCACCCGTGCTCACCCGCAGCAGGCCCCAACTGCGGGCAATGTGAAGGATCCCGGCCGGGTCGGGCTTGGGCGGGCGGAATTCGCGCGTCACGATGGGCGCGAACACGCTTCCCTCGAGGAACTTGCCCAGCAGGTTGTGGACGGGCGTGTCGAAGTTGCGAGTGCAGATGCCCTTGCGCACGCCCCGCTCGTCGAGGTAGGCCATCAGCTGCGCCAGGCCGGGCTGGGCCACCTGCTGGGCCATGGCCCGGCGCTCGATGTCGCGGATCGTCTCCATCGCCTGGTGCTGCCGCTCGGGGGTCGGGAGGCTGTAGACGTGCTCGAGGATGTCCTGCGACTTGGAGATGCCCAGGGCGGAGCGCATCTCGCTGAACATGTAGGTTTGCGGTTCACTGGGGTGGGGGTGTTGGTGGTTAGCGTGGTTGTTTGGTTAGAGGGGGGTTACACGATGTTGTACTGTTCTTGAAGTTTATACCTAATACCACCGGTATGCCCTTGTGAATCGTAACTCTGAGTGCAGCATGCCGGTTGCCACACACTGGGCGTGAGACACTTGTCCTGGACAGAGAGGGAACCCGGCCCGCGACAACGGTTCAATGAAAACGAGCCCTTCATACCAACTTACCATAGCGTACCATCAACGTCAAAAACGATGCCCTCCAGTTTCCGTGTGCGCGGATTGGGGGCGAAGGGCCGCCTTAAGGGCGCAAATTTCCATCCAGTTGCCGGGGCCTGCATCATGGGCACGAACCTGCGCATTGGCACAGGTGCAGGGCCTGTTGTGTAGGTAGTGTATATCAACGGAAGAACTGCAAGCAACCTCACCCAGAACTATTCATGGCTGATAGCCGAGGAATGATCCAAACAGAATCCCCACGTTGTCTCACGCAAAACTGCCCCGCCTCCTCCAACCCCGCTAAAGTTTCGGGCGTTTCTTTGGGCAGTGTAATTACATACAACAATACGAGCCGATTTGAGTTGTTGGTCCGTTACGTCACTGGCCAGGACCGACGCGGCAGGAGCCAGCCGCACAAGGCGTGCTGCAAGGATGCGCAAGAACAGAACAGGTGGGTCAGTTTTCACACCAGCTGCCGGAAAGGCTCGATGCCGCATCCTTAGGTAAGACATGGAACCTGAACCAACGAACAAAGGACGAACCCTCGAGGTCTCGGCGTCCTCGCATTGTCCGCATTTTCCTGCAGAACATCGCACAACAAGACTGGGAACCGTTCACAGTCGGAAAACGACTTCGACACCAAACGGCAGAATATGAGGCCAGCGCCCCCGTGGAGATGAACTCCCCCTCCCCAGCCTCTCCGCCGAACCAGTGGCCTCCCCGAAGGCCCTCTTCCAAGAGAAGCGTACGTCGACCTTGGCAGCACAACCAATCAATTCAATTCGGGCCTGTACCTCCGCGATGGCGTCTTTCTAACAAGCTACTTTTCAGAAACTGCGCAATGGATCTGTCATCATCCCCTCGACGGGCGAGCGGTCGCACCGCTCCTTCACCCTCCGGCCGTCATCCTTGCTGTTCAGCCAGACCGACGACCCCGACCGGCCGGCCGCCATACCTTGTCTCTCGCGGCAATCCATGGTGGATCGAACATGCGCCGTAGGGAACTCTGTGCGGAATGCGGGCCGCCGTGTCGTCCGCTGGCTGGACTCCCCGGTGGGCCATGGGGTGCTGAAATGCACCCTCGCATACACCGTGGGCAGCTTGGCAACCTTCTGCGCGCCAATCTCCGACTTCCTGGGCAGGCCCGACGGTAAGCACGTGGTGGCGACATTGACCGTCTATTTCCACCCTGCGAGGTCCGTGGGGTCCATGATAGAGGCCGTCTTGATTGCCATTGTGGCCGTGGTCTATGCCGAACTGGTCTCGATTCTCTCCATGTGCACGTCGGTCTTGTTTGGCGATGGTCTGGGCATGGTCGGCCTTGCCCACGCTCTGGTCCTGGCCGTTTTTATCGGAGGAGGCTTTGGTTTCATGGGATGGGTCAAACAGAAGATGGGCAACCCGCTGGTCGATGTTGGCAGCACGCTGGCCTCTCTGGCAATCATCGGTGTTGTTACCAAAGATACGGCCGTCCTTACGAGTGTCTTCTCGAACCAGAAGATCGTCCAGATTCTCAAGATGCTCATCATGGGCGTCAGCATCACGACGGCCGTCAACCTTTTGGTCTGGAGGGTGTCTGCTGTAGCCGCTTTGCGCCAGTCAATGGTCAGGGCATCCACCTCGCTGGGCGACATGCTAGCTCTGATCACTCGAGGCTTCCTCAGCGGGTCAGAGGAGGACTCACTCTCGCCCGAATTTGCTGCAGCGTCGTCCGCCTACTCGTCTGTCTATCCGCTGATGACCAAGAATCTCCGCGAAGCAAAGTTTGAGCGCTACTTCAAGGGCTACCACAAGGTGTACCAGCTCGACAGAGCGGTAGTAAGATCGATGGAGACTCTTGCCCAGTCCATAGGCGGGTTGCGGAGCGCGGCGAACTCGCAGTTTGCTCTGCTGAAGGAACCCATGGCGCCGTTATCGCACATGATGTCCCCTTCGTCAATAAACAGCCCGTCGTACTTCTCGCTACCGCTGCACAAGACGCTGTCCAATACGCTCAGGAGCGGCAAAGACCGCTTCCTCGTACTGTCTTCCATTGACGAAGCATCCGACGAGAGCAATGACGAAGAACGGAGCCGGGGCAAGGATAGACGTCGTTCCGATGCCACCGCTACCAGCATGCAGCCGTTCCGCCATCCCTCAGAAATATTCGAGCTGTTTATCACGTTATTGGGCCCCTCGATGAAATCCTTGGCTTATACACTCTCCGAGGTCCTCCGGGAGCCGACTTTTGGAGCAGCGCCTGGTTACGAGATCACCATCAATGACCATTTCCGCCAGAGTCTCAGTGACGCGTTGGCAATGTTCAACGACGCGAGGGCGCACGCCCTCCAGGAGCTGTACAAGACGCTCGAACTGGACCGCACACGGGCAGAGAGTGTCCAGGCCGACCTGGAAGAAGTTGCGGCTGCTTGTGGCCACTTCAGTTTCAGCTTGCAAACGATTGGAGAGGAGATGCAGAAATACTTGGACGTGCTGGACGACCTGAAGTTTGTCAGCGAGCACAGAACACGGGGCTGGCACTGGCTTCGATGGTGGAGAACCACCGACCACCACGGTCGTAGGGCGGTGGCTTTGCCGTATGACAACGAAGAGAGTGCGCCCCTGATCCGGCCGATCAAGAAGACAGCAATGCCTCGGGGCATTGCCGACACGATGGTCAAGCGGAGAGACATGTACAGCTGGGAAGCTGCTTCGGAGACCAGCAGCAAACTAGTCGCGACCATCTCGCAGCGGCTCCTGGGGCTCCTGCGGAAGCTATCCAGGGATGACAGTGAGAAGCCCCCCCGTCCATCCACTTGCGTGCGCTGGCACATGCTAACCTCTGGATAGTCCGGTTCGGCTTGAAAGTCGGCGTCGGAGCCGCGCTCTGGGCCATGCTCGCCTTCATCCCGCAAACCAGGGATCTGTACCGGCATTGGAGAGGCGAGTGGGGCCTTTTGTCGTTTATGATCGTCTGTTCCATGACGGTGGGCGCGGCCAACACGACAGGCTGGGCCAGGTTCATGGGAACACTGGTCGGCATCGCGGCGGCGGGCCTGAACTGGAACGTGTCGCAGCAAAGTGCGGTGGCCCTCGTCCCGCTTGGGTCTCTGGTGGCATTCTGGAGCTTCTACGTGATTATCGCACGGGGGAGGGCGCCGTTGGGCCGGATCACGCTGTTGGCTTACAACGTGTCGACGCTGTACGCATACAGCATCTCGCAGCAGGTCGACGACGACGATGATGACGAGGGCGGCGTAAACCCCATCATCCGGGAAATTCTGCTGCATCGCTTCGCTGCCGTCACGGCTGGCATCCTCTGGGGCCTGGTCGTGTGCCGGCTGATATGGCCCATCTCTGCACGCAAGAAGTTCAAGCAGGGTCTCAGCATGCTGTACCTCCAGATGGGGCTCATTTGGAAGCGTGGGCCGCTGGCAACCCTCCTCCGCAGCGACTGCACGCGCTCATACCTCCGGTCGGGCGAGCAAGCGGCGCTGCAAAAGTACGCGGCCCGGCTCGACGCCCTCCGTCGCAGCGCCGCCTCGGAGTTTGAGCTCCGCGGCCCGTTCCCCACGGAACCGAGCGGCCGGCTCATGGCCTGCACGAACCGCCTCCTCGACGCCTTCTACGCCATGTCCCTCGTCACGCAGCGCAAGGGCAACCTGACGGAAGGCGCGCGCGCGCTGCTGCTGTACACGGCCGACGAGCGCGCGCTGCTCTGCGACCGCATCTGCCACGTCTTCCAGGTGCTTGCCTCGTCGCTGATGCTCGAGTATCCGCTCACGGATGCCCTCCCGAGCGTGACGAGGATGCGCGATCGGCTGCTGGGCAAGATATTCCAGTTCCGGAAGGAGCACCAGCCGACTGCTGGGGTTGGCGGCGATGATGCGGCGGTGGCGGCCGGGGCGAGCTACTTTGCGCTTGGGACGCTGGCGCACGTGAATGTCGAGGAGGCGGACTATGCGCTGCTTTATGCCTATGCGTTGGTTACGGGCCAGGTGGCCGAGGAGTTGAAGGTGGTGTCCAAGGAGATTGAGGCGCTGTTTGGGGTGTTGGATGAGGAGTCTCTGCTGTTGCAATAGGCGATGGTCCATGGGGTGTGTGTGCGTTGGGAAAACGGCTGGGTTGCACGGAAAAGGGTTGCTTTCGGTTGGCGTTCTGGGTTTCTCCAAATGAATTCGCTGTTAAAGCAGGGGGTTGTGGGGAGGCTTTTGGTTCATGATACCAGTTTTCAGATTCCATATCAGTTTTCAAGTTCTATACCGGTTTCAAAATTCTATATTCTTTCGGCATAGCAAGGGATGAAGTGGAAGTTGGGACGTAGGGGGTGGTGTGGCTGTCCAAGTCGGGAATGGAGGCATAGGCCATAGTCCAGAGTAAACATCTCGATACTTATTAAACATCCGAAACAGAAAGCAAATTCGAATTCCCACGACTCAATACAACCAACACTTTGGTGCTCAAGATTCGTAGCCAACATTATCAGATCTTGCGATCACCAACCCTAACCCCTGTCCGATTTGAGCAGACTGGCTTGAGGGTTCCCGCGGCAGGCAAAGCTTTGCCAAGCTCTCCCTCTTGGCGATCGCTAAGTTCCCAAACACCGATTTCTAGCACGAGGTCGGAACCCCCAATCCCTCGCCACAGCCGACAAAAACAACATGACGAGCAGACGCGACTTTCTCAGCCAGCCGGCGCCCGAAAACTACGTGGCCGGTCTTGGCCGCGGTGCCACAGGCTTCACGACCCGGTCCGATCTCGGCCCTGCGCGCGAAGGGCCGAGCGAAGACCAAATCAAGGCCGCCGTCGCAAAGCGGTCCGCCCAGCTCGGGCTCACCGAGGCCAAGGACGACGACAAGGACGGCGACGACCGGTACCAGGATCCGGACAACGAGGTCGGGCTTTTTGCCGGAGGCATCTACGAGAAGGACGATGAGGAGGCTGATCGGATATGGAAAGAAGTCGACGAGAAGATGGCCAAGCGCCGGCAGAAGCAAAGGTTCGCAACCCTCTTTTCCATCGCCGGCCCGTTGCCCCTTGTCGCCGCCCTCTGCGTGCAACAATCAGTTTATCAGTCGGCGTAGATGAGCAGAGTACCGACCGATAACCGCACAGGGAAGCACGAGAAACCGCCGAACAAGATGAGTATGAACGCCTGAATCCCAAGATTCAGCAGCAATTTGCAGGCCTCAAGAGGGCGCTCGAGACCGTCACCGACGAAGAGTGGGCAAATATACCCGACCCCAAAGACCTCACCGGACGGACGAAGCGGGCGCGGCAGGCGCGCATGGAGCGATTCTACGCTGTTCCCGACAGTGTCCTTGCCGCCGCGAGAGACCAGGGGCAGTTTGGCACGACGGTTGCCGACGATGGCACGGCCACCGGCGGCGGGAACAAGGACGGCACCGTAACCGACTTCGCCAAGATCGGTGCCGCGCGCGACAAGGTGCTCCGGGCCCGTCTGGAACAGCAGTCGCACAGCAGCGGCATTGCCACGGCCGGGAGCTCGACGAGCATCGACCCCAAGGGCTACCTGACTTCGCTGTCCAACATGCAGGGCGCGGAGCAGAGCATCGGAGACATCGAGCAGTTTCGGAAGATGCTGAAGTCTGCGGTCGACTCGAACCCGAAACAGGCGGCCAGTTGGATCGCCGCGGCCCGGCTGGAAGTCGCCGCTGGGAAGCCCGGCGCCGCCCGCACGCTGATTGCCAAGGGGTGCCACCACTGCCCCCGGAGCGAGGATATCTGGCTCGAAAACATCCACCTCAACGACAACCGCAACGCCAAGGTCATCGCCGCGCAGGCCATCCAGGCCAACCCGAACTCGGTGAAGCTCTGGGTCGAGGCCATGAAGCTGGAGAACGATTCGAGGTCGCGGAAAAAGGTCATCCGGCGGGCGCTGGACCACAACCCGGAGTCGGAGGCATTGTGGAAAGAGGCGGTGAATCTGGAGGAGGACCACACAGACGCCCGGATGCTGCTGGCCAAGGCGACGGAGCTCATCCCGGGGTCCCTTGATCTGTGGCTGGCATTGGCGCGGCTCGAGACGCCGGAGAACGCGCGCAAGGTGCTCAACAAGGCGGTCAAGAAGCTCCCGAGCTCGCACGAGCTATGGATTGCCGCCGCCCGCCTGGAGGAACAGATGGGCGAGGGCAAGCGGCCGGTGATGAAGAATGCGGTCAAGTTCCTCGCCAAGCAGAACGCGATGCCGAAGCGCGAGGAGTGGATCGCCGAGGCCGAGAAGTGCGAGGAGGAGGGCGCCGTCATCACCTGCAGCAACATCATCGAGGAGACGCTGGGCTGGGGCCTGGACGAGGACGATGACCGCAAGGAGATGTGGATGGAGGATGCCAAGGCGAGCATCGGCCGGGACCGGTTCGCGACGGCGCGCGCCATCTACGCCTACGCGCTGCGGGTGTTCTCCAACAGCCGGAGCCTGTACCTGGCCGCGGTGGAGCTCGAACGGAACCACGGCACCAGGGACGACCTGTGGCGGGCCCTCGAGAAGGCCGTGGAAGCGTGCCCGCATGTCGAGACGTTCTGGCTCATGCTTGCCAGGGAGAAGGCCGACGAGATCAACGAGGCGCGGCGGGTGCTGGCGCGCGCATTCAAGCAGAACCCCGACAACGAGGACATCTGGCTGGCCGCCGTGAAGCTCGAGGCCGACAACGGCTTCATCGACCAGGCGCGGGATCTCCTCAAGACGGCGCGGCAGAACGCGCCGACGGACCGGGTGTGGATGCGCAGCGTCGCGTTCGAGCGGCAGCTGGGCGCCAGCGAGGCGGCGCTGGACCTGGCGCAGGACGCGCTGCAGCTCTTCCCCGCGGCGCCGAAGCTGTGGATGATGAAGGGCCAGATCTACGAGGACCTCGGCCGGCCGGCGCAGGCGCGGGAGGCGTACGGCACGGGCGTGCGGGCGGTGCCGTCGTCGGTCCCGCTGTGGCTGCTGTACGCGCGGCTGGAGGAGCGGTCGGGCAACGTGGTCAAGGCGCGCAGCGTGCTGGACCGGGCGCGGCAGGCGGTGGCCCGGTCGCCCGAGCTATGGGCCGAGCTCGTGCGGGTGGAGCGGCGCGCGGGCAACGCCAACCAGGCGCGCACGCTCATGGCCAGCGCGCTGCAGCAGATGCCCAAGAGCGGGCTGCTGTGGGCGGAGCGCATCCTGTACCTCGAGGCGCGCACGCAGCGCAAGTCGCTCATCACCGAGGCCATCAAGAAGGTCGACGACGACGCCGTGCTGCAGGTGACGGCGGCGCGCATCCTGTGGGCGGAGCGCAAGCTGGACCGCGCGCAGAACTGGTTCGAGCGCGCGCTGCTCCTGGACCGCGACATGGGCGATGCCTGGGCGTGGTACTACAAGTTCCTGTCGCAGCACGGCACCGAGGAGAAGAGGCGCGACCTGGTGGCCAAGTGCGTGCTGAACGATCCGCGCCACGGCGAGCACTGGCAGGCGGTGGCTAAGGATCCGAAGAACTCGGGGAAGAAGACGGACGAGATCCTGAAGCTTGTGGCGGCCTCGCTGAGTTAGGGAAGGGGCTTGGTGAAGGGGGCGGCGCTGTTGAATGTGCCTTCTCATGTTGTTTCGATATCCCACTCACGCATTGGAGAATATGTCTGTCGCCCGTCTTGGTATCAAGTCCGGAGAGCAAAAAAGGTTATTCTGCGAATTCATCCCCAACAAGGCACATATGCAAAGACTCCTATGACACCCCCCCCCCAACCCCTCCACTAAAAAAAAAAAAAAAAAAACAACCCTATGACAGACAAAAGGAGCCTGGGAGCGCAGGCGAAAACATCCATCCTTCCTTTACTTGCTGCCAAACCACGACGACAGATAGCCCTTGGCCTTGGAGGCATCCTCCTCGACCTTGCGGTCGAACTGGTCAATCTTCTTCAGCGTGTCGGCCTTTGCCGCCTTTGCGTAGGCCTCGGTCTCGCTCTTGGCCTTGGACATGTCCTGGTTGATGCTTGCGACCTGGTATTTGTGTCAGCAGTGATGACTCGGTAGGAGGGGGGCCGTACAGTCTTGTCAATCTTGGAGCCGACCTCGGCGCCGGCGTTGCGGGCGCGCTCTTCGACGTGTGTCTGGCGCTGTGCGGGGACCTCGCCCTTGATCTTGGCTGCGACGGTGTGCGCGTCGCCTGTGGCGGAGGGGGGTTGGGTTAGAAGATCGCGGGTGAATGGGAGGGGGAAGAGCTGGGATGGGATGAGAGGCGGCGGGCGGCGGGCTGCGACTCACTCTCAAACTGCTTCTCGGCGGCGCGGGGCGAGCCGCCGGCCGCGTAGAGGTAGTAGCCGATACCACCGGCAGCCGCGAGGCCAAAGGCAAGGGGCGCTTTTGACCGGGACATGTTGATTGGGTGAGAGGGCTGGTTGGAGGGTTGGAGGAGAGTTTGGACGATCAAGCGATGCGATGTGGGAATCGAAGGGGAAGATGGAATGGGCTCGTGAGGGAAGGAGCAGATGGCATGATTTAAATTGCTGTTGGGCCTCGGGCTGCTGCCATGCTGCCTTGATCTCCCCATTCCCCATTCGTCCCTGTTCTCCAACCGCCCCCAGCTGCTGGGAGCTCTCATTCACACGCGGGTCATGTATGACGTAGAGCGGGGAGGGTACACAGCAGTGGCGCCAACAATGGCGGAACCCTGTGGGCCCACTCCCGGTACGGCACGGCACGTATCTGTAATCTTCTCGGGATCAATGCAGCGATGAATGTGATACAGTGATACAGACTGTATTGTTTACCTTGGGCCATAGGTAGTGCATCCAGCAACGTGCTGTTCTTCACAAAGACATTGCGACTTGAAGATTGAAGATTGCGATACCAGGGTCTGCATGCGCGCTGCGCAGCAAGCACAGGCCAATTCCACTCCGTTGCGTTGCACTGCCGAGAAACGTCAGGGGCCGTGGCTAGCTCAGGACGCCGTCTCGGCACCGTCACCAGGCGGGAAACCTGAACCCAACCCACACCCAGCTACTCCATTCCACCAATGCTTTGCTGCGCGCGAGCGGGCATACGGACAAGACGCCATCGGCCATGTTGTTGTTGACCACCTGAGCAGCCATGCGCAGGATCAGACACCGTCGTTCCTCGCGACGCGCACCGCTCCCCAAAGACAGCGATTTCGACCACGAGATCAGCCTTGTCGACCATGACGAGGAGGAGAGCACCCTCGGGCTATCCTCAGCGGGCCCGTCGGCCTCCCAGCGAGACCCGCCCTCTGCTGCTGACTCGGCGGCTCCCCGGGCGGCCGACGGAGACGGTGGGTCTGGCGGGGAGCGGGGAGGGGAGCGGGGAGGGGAGCAGGGACCGCGGCAGCCGTGTGTCCGGGTCGAGGGTGAGTTGGCGGCTGGCTGCCACGGGCGCCAAGCATGGCACGCGGTACTGATGATGGCCCCAGAACCTACGCCGCAGGGAGATGCCGAGCATGCACGGCGCGAGACACCGACGACAGCGAAGTCGCGCGAGTCGGTAATTGACATACTGTACGAGAACCAGCGCGGGGGGTTCCTCTGCGGCGTGCCGCTCTTTTCGGCCAAAGCGCTCGGCAACCTCGACCCCGCGCCGTGGACGAACTACGTGCACAAGGTCAGCCGAACCGACATCCACACGGCGCAGGTGCCGGATCCGAGCTGGGAGTGGGCGTGGCCCGAGTGGCGGATCAACCACGACGACGGCACAGACGAGGACGGCTGGAAATACTCGTTCGCCTTCTGGCGGAAGTTCCCGTGGCGCCGCGCGCGGTGGTGGCGCTCGTTCGTCCGCCGGCGCGCGTGGATCCGGAAGCGGGTCAAGAAGAAGAGCGACTGCTATCTCGGGCAGGACCCTCACATGCTCGGCCCGGACTACTTCTCCGTCCGGTCCTCCTCCGAGGCCGCGCGCGACCGCAGCCCGAGCAGGGCCAGCAGCGCCAGCAGCGCCGGCGGGAGCCGCCGACAGAGCATGAGCACGGCCAACCTGTCGGGCGGCGAGCAGCCGGCCATCGAACACGCCGACGAGCTCCTGCGCGTCCTCCGCGTGTCCCGCATCGACCGGGAGAAGATCGAGGCCGTGGACAACTATCTCGACCACGCGCAGGAGGACCTGGGCGGGCTGCAAGAGATCATGCACGACATCATGTCCCTCTTTGTCTTCCAGGCGTCGCGGCGGGTCCTCCTCACCAGGCTGACCGAGGCGTATGACGGCATGGCCGCGCGGCAAAAGACGGGCGAGGGCACGCGGGCGAAGAACCTCGCGGCCGCCGTGCAACACGCCGACGAAGAAGTGCGGAGGCTCGAGTACTGGAGCGACGTGAAGGGCTTGGCCGAGGAGGGGGGGTCGAAGGGGGCGGTGGACCACAAGCAGGGCTGGGATCCGGCCTGGCAGGGAGTGGACAAGTCGGGGCCGGCGGCGCCGCGCGCACACCGACCGGCGCGCGAGACGGGGGAGCCTGGGCCTGGGCCTGGTGCGGCAGCATGACACCGAGTAGTGTTCCGGCGTTGGTATGCGGATACCCCCTCTCGTTTCGGTCCAGCGCATGGATGTATACGCAGTACAGATTACACAGTCACAGTCTGTTTTTTACCATCCCCGAGTCGGTTCACCCCCCGAGTCTCGGGCTCGACATGCTTCCTTCCAACCCTGACCCTGACCCTGGCCCTGGCCTGGCCCGGCTTGGCGAGACGCAGGTGGGGCCGCCGCGGGCCAACAATTTTCGTTTCGGCCGATCCGCGCGCAGGGCCAACAACGGTACAACCAAACCACACCACGCCGCAGACATGCGTCGGCCACAACCACACCCATGATCCTGGGATACAAAGCATCGGCGGGCGCCGGGCCGCCGCTCCTCCAGAGGCTACTGCTGCTGCGGCGGCCGATCCCCACGATCCCGCAATGCATCGGCCGTCGCTCCCTCCCGCGCCTCCTCCGCGCCCAGTCGACCAAGACGTCCTCGAGCCTCTATACCATGCCGCCCGCCTATCGCCCGCTCACCCTGCCCGACGCCCTCTCTCCCGACGACAAGGCGGAGCCGCCGCAGACCCCGCTGGCCGAACGCCTCGCCTCCATCCCCGTCCGACCCCACGGCGTGCGCGACTCGGTCCTCGTCAAACCCGTCACCCCGTATCCGCACAAGAAGTCGATGCGCGAAGATCTGCAACGGAACCACCGCGTCCTCGTACAACAGAGCCGCATCGAACGGAGCCGGCGCCGCCGCTTCCCCGCCGACTGGCGCCTCATCCTCCAGCACCTCGTCGAAGCAACGCCGACCTACACAAAGCCCTCGCGCGGCGTCAAGGTCAGCGTCCCGAAGCACTCGGCCGAGCTGCTCTTCTCCGACCACGCGAACAATGTGTGGAATATCAAATCGCGCACGGGATGCAACATGAAGCTGTATAGCCCGCACTACGCCGACGCCAAATCCCCGGCGCCCCACGGCCCCCGCCAGCATCCCGACCCCTACCTCATCATCAGCGGCCAGCCGGACGCCATCAACGCCGCCCTCGAGGACATCCAGGAGGTCGCCAGGGAGGTCACCGTCTCCAAGGTCTACGCCAACACCGAGACGCTCTTCCACGACGAACAGGTAGACCCGGTCGCATCAACCCTCCTGCCTGTCCACTACCCGGTGCAATCCCGGCCCTACCTCATCACCTGTCGCGCGGACCAGCTCCCGCGGCCCAGCGAATGGACCATCGAGACCTTCCAGCAGTACGTCTCGGCCCTGACCATGAGCCGCATGTCCGACACCCATGCCCAGGCCCTGTACACCGAGGGCAGACACAAGGACACCGTCGTCGAGCAGCTCCTCGGCGTCTTTGAGGATCCCGTGGCGTCGCAGGCTGCGTCGAGCCCGGCCTTCAAGTCCGCCCTGACGTACCTGGTGCGGTCGGGCGAGTCGCTCGTGGCCCCCGCCCAGAGGCTGTTCGAGCGTGCCGCCGGCCTGGGCCTGCGCATGGACGTCGACGTGTTCAACCTCATGGCCCAGACCTCGGTCAAGGCCAAGAACCTCCTGGCCTTCCAGAGCACACTCCGCCTCATGATCGTCCGCGGGTTCCAGCCCAACCTCCGGACCTGGATCCTCTTCCTCCGCCTGGTCGAGGCCGAGGAGGTCCGGCGCTACATCATCCAGGCCATGCACACCAAGAACTTCTTTGTCGACCCCCGAGCCGTCATCGGCGTGTCCAACGAGATGGCCGCCAACGACGCCTACCGCGCCATCGAGCTGGGCCAGGACGCCGACGCCTTCCTCGCCGCCCAGCGCGACATCTACGGCCCGGAGTGGCGCGTCACCAGGCACGCCGCCCACAGGATCCTCTACGAGTTCGGCCGCCACGGCCGCTTCGACGAGTGCCGCCAGATCCTCCAAGTCCTGTTCGCCAGCGCGCGCGACAAGCCCAGCGCCATCACGCTCAACACCGTCCTCACCCACTGCAAGCACCTCAACCGACTCGACGAGGCCGTCAAGTTCCTCCGCCTGTTTGAGGCGCGCGGCTGCCATGTCGCCGACATGGTCACCTTTGCCGTGCTGTTCGAGGCCGCACGCCGCGTCAAGAAGCCCCACGCCCTCAGCGCCGTGTGGCGGTACGCACACCTCGTCGACGCCACCAACTGGCGCATGCGCCATAGCGGCACCCTGCTGCTGTCGGGCGCCAAGGAGCTCGAGCGGCTCACCAGCCGCCTCGGGGGCCTGTGGGCCGCCGACCCGCCCCATTGCAAATCCACGCCCCAGGAGTTCATCGAGATGCTCTTGTTTGCCGACTACCGCAGCGTCAACGGCGACGCGTTCAAGCGCGTCGATCTGCAGGCCGTGGCCGAGACGCCGGCAGAAACCCCTAATCGCCCCTCGGAAGCCCCCGAGACTCTCTCGGAAACTCATCCCCCTACTACACAAGATGCCGCCGTGTCCGAGGCGCCTAAAAGCCCCTCAGAAACCCCCCCTCCTCCCATCACACAAGATGCCGCAGTGTCCGAGGCGCCTAAAAGCCCCTCAGAAAC
>MU853427.1:329193-342178 GCA_033297235.1 Trichocladium antarcticum
GGGTGTTGTCTGGAGAATTGGGCAGGAGGGCAGGCAGTGAATGTCTCGAACGAAATTTTCTCGGCGGCGGCCGTGCTTCGCTTCCGATGACGTTGAAAACGGCTGGATTGGTCGGCCCCTAAAAGAAATCGAAGTTTGTTGTTGCTGCCCCGCCAGAAAAGAGTCTCGCCTTTTTTTTCTGCCTTGGGTTTCCCTTTCTCTGCCAGTCCCGCGGTCGCTGGGCGGGTTTGGTTGGTGGTGCACGGAGGAAATTTGGTGGTGGAGCGGGGTTTGGCAGGCTGGGAGCGGGCGGTGCCTGTGGAGGGCTGCTTTTGGCGTTAACAACCTGGCACCTCTGGTGTAATGCGCAGCTGACAATCAGGGCGTATCGGATTGAAAGGGCCTAGATTACGGGGGTCTCGAGCTTACACTCACCGGAAACAAAATTTTAGCAAGTTTTCCCAATGCGGTCAATGCACCCACCCCACCCAACCAGCAATTCCCACCCTACATGCAAATATATTCAATTAGCAAAAAGACTTTCTTCGTATATAGGTCTGTACTAACTAGTGCAATACTATACTAAAACACCTAAAAGTACTATCGCTAGATAGCTCTTAAAAAGCTCTATTTACCTATACTAAGTATACTTATATATAGATTTATATAGTAGTACTATATAAGGTATTAGGAAAGACTTTCTTTATAAATAAGCTAGTACTAACTAGTATAGTAGCGCCCTAAAACGGCCGAAACCTATATCGCTAGAAAGCCTCTAATAAGCTCTATCTAACTATACTAGGTGCATCTACGTATAAGCTACTACGTAGGTACTATAGGCGTATAAATATAAAGGAAAAACAAGCTATATATAGCTCCTAGAAATCCTTTCCTATACTGCTTAAACCTATAACCTAGATCTATAGCGGATCTACCTAGCCCTATTAGTATACCCTAGAGCTAATAGAACAGTTATTAGTAACACCCTCTCTTCCTTACTACTAAAAATACCCTAACTACCCTAAGGGGCTTAACTAAATCCTATTATAGAGCTTTAAACCCCTCTATAGAGCGCCTTTAAATAGCCCCTATACCTACTAGCAGACCTACTACTAACCCCTCTACTACTACTACTAGTAGTAGTAATACTAGCCCTACTACTAGGGTGTTACAGGCACAGCCTATGTCATATGCCATGTCATGTGCTATACTATATAGTTAGCTAAGTACCCTGTAGCTAGAGGAGCGTAGCTCTATACTAGGTAGAGCTCGCCGCGTAGAGCCTTCAGCCCTTGCGAGCTCCTACGAAGGTTGCACTATTGTATAACCTTATTATATACGACCGTTACAGTAGGTTGTACCTTTAACTCGCGCGTGTAGCTAGTTAGACCGTTAAAGGCAGATCGAATACCTTAGACTAGCTAGAACGCTTCTTTTTTCCAACGTACTAGACTTTGTTTAACCTTAACTATATAGTACAAGTTAAAACGAGCACCCTACCCCTATTTACAGTCCAACGTATAGGATATCCAACGTATAGGACTACCCCCTATAGAACTACCTAAACGAACTAGGATAATAGATAGGGTAGAAGATAGTAACAATATACCAATATAGGCGCTAGAGCAAGCTAGCCTGTCGCGTACTGCCATTATACGCGAGTAGCTAAGAGCTACGCTAGCGGAGTAGAAGGCGATACTCGCTGCGCTTGCTAACACCTAGGCGATAGCTAATAACGCGGTTACCGAGGGCAAGGCGCTCTACGAATAGCTCGAGGCGTAGAAGCATACGAACGCGGTGATCTCGAAGATACTTAAGGAGTAGAGACTAATAACCCTATAGGCGCTCGAGGCGACGAGCGCCGCGCTAGCCGGAGGCGGCAGAGGTAGTAGCTAGCTGTTATACTAGCCCTATAACAAGGACGACCTAGCCGCAATATCCCTCCCTTACCTAATACCGTTTATAAAGGAGGAGAAGGATACTATTAAGCGGACTACCCTGTTCGACGACTAGTTGGATAAGGTCTAGGGGCGCTAGAGAATACGCCCTTACGAGTTCTCGACTAAGCGTACGAAGATCCTATACGCTAAGGCGATACTTAGTAGTAACGCGAGCCGCGCGGTTAAGTCGAAGCTCTAGATAATTAAGAACTACCTAAACGACAATAGGCGCTAGTACTAAAAGACTAGAACTAAGTTCCTAAACGACCTTAAGAAGTAGTATATAACCTACGACGTTACCGTAGCAGCCGCGAACTAGCTCTATATGCTCGTTTAGGAGAATAAGTTCGCGAACTTTAATAACTTCCTAACGGAGTTCTTAAACCTAGCTAATACTACTAATATCGAAAGCGTAACGTAGGTCCGTATATTTAGAGAATGGATCTCGGCCTGCCTTTCGGCCGCGTTTACGTTATAGGTTAGGCTACTAGCGTCGGACAACTTCGACGCGTAGGCCAAGATAGCCTAGACCCTATCTACAAACTTAGATACGGAGGACTTT
Source organism: Trichocladium antarcticum (assembly GCA_033297235.1). Classification (NCBI taxonomy): domain Eukaryota; kingdom Fungi; phylum Ascomycota; class Sordariomycetes; order Sordariales; family Chaetomiaceae; genus Trichocladium; species Trichocladium antarcticum. The sequence goes on from MU853427.1 coordinate 331,675, forward strand.
AGGAAGAAGATCCGCAGCGGCAACGGCGCGCTCGCTATATATTATAGTAGCGGTAGCGGGGGTACTAGGAGAGCCCGGGATCCCGACGCTATAGAGATTAACGCCGTTACCCTGGCCGCGCTTATACTGTAAGAAAAGGAGCGCCGTAGGGCTAGCGGCCTATACTTTAAGTGCGGCGCTAGCGACTATATCTTAAGGTATTGCTAGGCTAGCCGAGGAGGCTATAGTAGCCGCGGCGGCTAGCCGTAGCGCGGAGGCGCGTAGGGCTATAGCGGTACGTAGGGCTATAGCGGGGTATAGGGCTATAGCGGCGCGTAAGGCTATAGCGGGGCGTAGGGCTATAGCGGAGCGTAGGGCTACGGCGGAGCGTAGGGCTATAGCGGCGCGTAGAGATAGTAGTAGCCTTAGGGATAGTAGTAGCCTACTTAGCAAGGCTTTGGTTAAGCCCCCTCTAGGGGCCTCCTAGCTCGTAGCGGCGTAAGCGGCCGCGCTAGGGCCTATTAGAGGGGTTAAGGCGGGCTTGCTATACGTTTTGCGGACGCCCCTAACTAGAGCGGTTTTGTCGTTAGGGAGGTAGACAAGCAGGAGGACTATAGCGCTTACTAGAGTATAGAGTAACCCCCTAGTTTCGGCTTCTTATATAACGACTAGGGAAACAAGGAGCTCCTATAAACTATCGCTTATAAGAGGGGTACCGCTAGCTATAGGAGGGATAGGGAGATAGTTTAGTTATTAGTACTGTAGATAGTAGCGCTAAATCTATTCTCTTATTATTGTACCTAGTAGTTAGTAGGTACAATGTAGAGTACGTAGCACTTATAGACTTAGGTTATATAGGTCTAGCGTTTGTGGATTTTAGCTTTGCGGTTACAAATAGGCTACTACTAGAGAGGCTAGCGGTACGGCGGCTGCTATTTCTAGCCGACGGAGGGTTCTCGCGCTAGATCGAGCACTTAGCGGCGCTTACGCTAGTCGTTAGCAACTACTAGGAGACCCTAGTATACTTCGTTACAACGCTTATAAAGGAGACCCTAGTAATCTTAGGCCTCCTATAGCTATAGAAGTATAACCTATAGATCGACTAGGAGACCCTATAGCTCGAATTTACAGAGCATTACCGTAGGAGGTACCTACTAGAGTATATTAGGAGCTAGGTCGCTTGGCAGGTAGGCTAGCTAGAGGTACCCCTACCCCCTAAGAATAGCAAGCGGTACTATATAACGGTAGAGGACGTACCCGAAGACGACGACTTAGCACCTTTAGTAACGACAACGAGGTTGCTATTGCTATAAGCAAGCTCTCTAACTACGAGAGAGCCAGGCAGTCTGACAGGCGGAGACGGGCCTATAGACGGTAGAGATCCGCGTCCTAGGGAGGCGCGTAGGCCGACCCGTAGGGGACGCTCGTACCGCTAGGAGCAATAGGCGTACCGGTCGAAGCGCCGCCCCTTATATTACCGAGGCTAGTAGAGGTAGTAGCTAGCGCTAGGAGACTACCCCCTAGACCCTATTCCCCCCCCTACGCCCTACCCCTACTTAGTTAAGTATAGGGGAAGATCCGCTAGGATAACGTAAAGATCCTAAACGGAGCGAGCTTCCTAGCGGTATACCGATAGAAGGGCGTAGTAGTTATACAGACTATAATAGGCAAGCTAGAGAGAGTAGTAGAGGCTAAAAAGAGAGACTATATACTAGTTCTACCTAAGTAGTTTTTTAAAGACCTACTAAGTTAAGAGAGTATACTAGAGTATATAAAGTCGATACTCCTAGTAAGGTTCTATAGCTTTATCGACGCGCTTGCTAAAGGGGATAAGAAGCTTAATAAGATTATAGAGGAGGATTCTAAAAAGTTCTTCGATAAGGTAGATAGACTAGCGCCTACTTTAGACGAGATTAAGGCGTACCTACCGAAGGAATACTAAAACCTAGTAGCTACCTTCGTCCTATAGGACGCTAATATCTTACCCCCCTACCGTACGTATAACTATAGGATCGAGCTGCTCCTAGGGAGCGTAGTCCCGTACTTAAGGAATCGTCCGATATCGCCGATAGAGCTGCGCGTACTAAAGCGCTAGCTTAACAACAACCTCGCGAAGGGGTTTATCCAGCCCTTACGCTCGAGCGCCTTGTCGCCTATCCTTATAGCCTAGAAGCTAGGCGGAGGTATTAGGATCTACGTCGACTACCGTAGTATTAATAACGTAACGCTAAAGAGCTAGTACCCTATCCTGCTAATCTAGGAGACCCTAGACTCTATCTATAAGGCGAAGATCTTCACGAAGCTTAACGTAATCGCGGCGTTTAACTAAGTACACGTAGCGCTAGGCTATAAGTAGCTTATAGCGTTTATTATAAGATTTAGCCTATATAAGACGCTAGTTACGCTATTTAGCCTATAGGGCGCGCCCGCTACCTTCTAGTATTATATAAACGACATCCTCTATAACGCTCTAAATAACTACGTAATAGCGTACCTAGACAATAGCCTAGTCTACTCTAGTACGCTCGAGGAGTATATTAAGCAAGTTAGGGAGGTACTAAAGCGTATGATCGACGTAGGCCTATAGGTAGATATTAACAAGTGCGAATTCTATACGAAGCGGACGAAGTACCTAGGGCTTATTATTATACCTAGAGGTATTAAGATAGACCTAGATAAGGTTAAAGCGATACGTAATTAGGAGGCTCTAGAGACAAGGAGGTACCTCTAGCGGTTCTTAGGGTTCGCGAACTTCTACTGCTAATTTATATAAGGTTTTTCGAGCTACGTACAGCTACTATATAAGCTTACAAAGAAGATAGTAGACTAGGAGTAGTCTAAGTAGTACAAGGTAGCTTTCTAGTGCCTAAAGGTATACTTTATTATAGTACTAGCACTATAGATATATAACTAGGAGAAGCGAGCGGTAGTGGAAGTCGATGCGTTAGACTAGTTGGCAGGTAGAGCGCTACTATAGGAGGGGGATAACGGCGAGTTATATCTAGTTACTTACTTCTTAGCGAAGTATACTACGGCTAAATGTAACTATAACATCTACAATAAGGAGCTCCTTACGATCGTTAAAGCGCTTGAGGAATAGCGCCCTAAGCTCAAAGGTATAGCTAAGAGGTTCGATATTATTATAGATTATAAGAACCTATAGACTTTCGGTATAACAAAGCAGCTATTACTACGCTATATACGCTAGTTAGAGTTCTTATTACGCTTTAACTTCTAGATTATCTACCGCCTAGGTATAGTAAACGGCCGCCCCGACGCGCTTAGTAGGAAGCTAGAGTTTATACTAAAAGACGTTAAAGATAATAGGCTACGGAACAGACAGCGCCCCCTAATCAACCCAAGCAAGTTCAACCTAGAGACCTTTAGTAGCAAATACGACGCTAAGCTACTAGGTAAGACACTAGAGCTCTTTAGCCTCGACGTTTCGCGCTACGCTAACGACCTTATTGTAGAGAGCTACGCGACCTTGCTGTTTATAGTAGACGTAGTAGAGGCGCTTAGCGACTAGGAGGTACGCGCCTAGCTAAGTAAGATTAAGCGGAAGCTAAGAGTACCGTTTACTAAGTGTAAGTTAGTCTTAGGTAGGGCGTTCTACTATAGTAGGCTAATAATCAACCTAGGCGATACGGAGCTCTATTTATAGCTTATTTACTAGATATACGCGTTAGGGCCTAGCGGGTACCTAGGGAGGATAAAGACGCTCAACCTAATAAACAGGGTCTACTAGTAGCTAGGGATAAGCGTATTAGTAAGGACGTTCGTAGGAGCCTATACGCTATACTTTAAGACGAAGAACCCTCGCTTAAAGCCTATAAGGTTCCTTAAGCTACTCCCGCTACCGTTAGCGCTATAGCGAGATATATTAGTAGACTATATTACGCTACTCCCGCTATATAAACAAAGGGGGTAGGAGTTTAGGTACGTAGTAGTAGTAGTTAACTAGCTTATAAAGATACGCTACTTTATTACAACGGCGACACTAGAGGCTAATAAGCTAGCTAACCGGTTTATTAAGCGTGTATACTCGCTCTATAGTATACTAGAGACAATCGTATTAGATAGAAGCACGTAGTTCGTTTTAAGGTTCTAGAGGGTACTATTAGCGCACCTTACAATTACCCTAAAACCCTTATTAGCGTTCTACCCTTAGACAAACGGCTAGATAGAGCGGATTAACGCGGAACTAGAGTAGTACCTATAGCTATATATCGACTAGGTATAGGATAACTAGGTTAACTAGCTCCCCCTAGCGGAGTTTATAGGGAATAATATAGTCTCTAAGACAACGGGCGTATTACCGTTCTTCGCGAATTATAGCTTTAACCCTAGGATAGGCGTAGAGCCGTCGAAGCTATACCTACTAAATATCTCGGAGTAGTAGAAGCGGGAGTTTTTCTAGGTATCTAAGCTCACGGACCGCTTTAAGGCGATCCTTAGGAAGGTTATAGCGCTAGTAAAGTAGTTATAGGACCGCTACAAATAGAACGTAAACTACTATAGGGAGGATACGCCGTAGTACCGCGTTAGTAACAGGGCGATACTTAATATATAGAACTATAAGACTAGTAGGCTAACTATAAAGCTTGCGCTATAGTAGGAGGGCCCGTTCGAGGTTACAAAGGCCTCGTTATACGCGGTAACTCTAAAGCTCCTAGCGAATATAACGATCTTCCCTACGTTCTACGTCTTAAGAGTAAGGCGCTACCTAAGGTAGGGGCTAGCTAGCTAAGAGAAGGTTAATGACGATATAAGCGCTAACCGCAGGCGCGTAGTTACACGGACTAACAAAGGCGAAGACGTAGTAGAGTAGAGGTTCGAGAGGATTATAGGGTTTAGCAAGGCGGCGAACGGTCGCTAGTAGTACTAAGTCAAGTAGAAAGGTTATAACAACCCGACTTAGTAACCTACAACGGATCTACATAGCTGTAATAACGCTATCTAGGAGTTCTACGATACGTACCCTGAGCTTCTAGGCCCGCTATCGTAGACGCGGAGAAGGAAGGCGTAGCGCTAGGGCAGGCGCTAAGGTAACTCTGACTCTGGATACAAGCACCTAGGATAGGGGGCTATTTTTATATAAGGGGCTTGTTTAGAGAGGGAGGGTAGTGTTATAGGCACAGCCTGTGTTATATGCTATGTTATGTGCCATACTATGTAGTTGGCTGAGCACCCTGTAGCTAGAGGAGCGTGGCTCTATACTAGGTGGAGCTCGCTGCGTAGAGCCTTTAGCCCTCGCGAGCTCCTACGAAGGTTGCACTATTGTACAACCTTGTTGTATACGACCGTTATATAGGGATAGTATAGATTAGAAGATATTAGGGCTATACTTAATAGTATAGTTACTTTAGTTAACTTAAACAAGAAGAACGTTACCTAAAGAGTAGCTAAAGGGATCCTAGCTTAGCTTTAGAGCGCTATTAGCTATCTATAAGGCTTTATATCCAAACTAGGCTTAAAGATTCAAGCGCTACTTATTAGAATATAGAATCTACTGCTAAGATAATAAACTAGGGTAGATAGTTCTTAGCTAGAATAGGAGTATATATATAGTAGATCTTTCATTTTTTAACTACTTGTAGCGCTATACGTTGTTTTATAGTTATATATAGCTAGTTAGAGTATCTACTTAGGGATATAACAATACTCCTAGGATATTAAAATCCTCCTTTAAATTTAATACTTTTTAGCTCTAAGCCTTCTGCTACCTCTAGGTATATATTTTATAGTAACAATTGTTCGCCTTCTTTTAAATAAAGTGAGATATATATCTAGAGGGCGATATTTTATTTAGATCTCTTGCGTGGGCTTACAGTGGCACTGGAAGAGCATGTAGGAGAGATGCGTTGCATTGATTGTTATATATCGAAGGAAGAGACAGAGGAAAGAGAGTGTGTGAGAACATAGCTATATATATAATAGGAAATGGAAAACGGGGCGCTGAGTGGGTGCGAAGCAGCCAATCAGAGCGGACTGTAGAGACAGGGCTGGCTAGGTCGTGACAAGATCTATTATAATTAAAGTCCGAAGATACGTTAGTAACCTTAGACACTTGCTAACTTGTCTATCTATACTATTGTTACAGGCATAGCCTGTGTTATATACCATGTTAGGTGCTATACTATGTGGTTAGCTAAGCACCCTATAGCTACAGGAGCGTAGCTCCATACTAGGTGGAGCTCGCCGCGTAGAGCCTTTAGCCCTTGCAAGCTCCTACGAAGGTTGCACTATTATATAACCTTATTATATACGACCGTTATAGTAGGTTATACCTTCAACTTACGTATATATTTATTATTTATTCGTACTCCGATATGCCTTACGGCGCGCCGGTCCTGCTACTGGTTTATATACAAAGGAAACCGTACCCCCTGAACAGGGGGCCGGGTAAAAACCCCTGCCTACGCTTCTGCTTCAGCGCTTTGAATCCATCATGCTACGTGTTAAAGGTAGCCCCTGTCTCCTCAGCGGCTCGATTCGGCACTTCCCGCACCCTCTCCGCTGCTCTTGGCCGCTTTCGCGGCCATCGCAGCTTCCAGTTGCAGCCTGCGAGCCACGCTGTACTCCGTCAGGCGCCCCGAATCCATCAACCAGCTGATGACCACCTTTGCCAAGCTCTTGTACGGCTGTACAGCTCGTCGCAAGACGAGCTGCAGATCCCGTCGTGACCGTATTTGTGACTCCTCCCAGGTTCTGTACTTCGGTGGATCAACTTACGTATATAGCTAAGTCGTCTGCTCTAGAATAGAGAGCGTACTAGACTAACTAGAACGCTTCTTTTCCTAACGTACTAGGCTTTGTTTTTATTTCTTAACTACCTACGTAGTATAAGTTAACTACTAGGATAAGCATCCTATATATAATAGCAGTCTGCTAAACAGGACTATAAGACTCTAACGAATAGGACTATAGTATTCTAATAAACCGGACAATGCTCCTACAAAGATAAGCGCGAAGATAATAAGCGGCGCCGACCTTATAGCATCGCTACTACTAAGACTTATAGCGCTATGCGCAGCGCTAAGAGAATAATAGTAGAACAAGGTCTCTAATACTATACCTGCTTTTATAGTATCGATTAATGACGATAGGGGGTATAACCTCTTAGGGTTTGCTATAGCTATAAATACAATAGTTAGTAAGCTAAAGAGAAAGCTCGATAAGTCTATTAGGAGGTTCAAGGCGTCTATTGTAGCTAGTATAGCGCTTGAGAAGGAGCTTAAGGAGTATAAGTTGCTACTTACGAACTAAAGAACGCTAATAGCGATAGCCCTAGACTAGGCTTATAGTAGTAGCGCTAGTAGCGGCTATAGCGTATCGATCTCCCTCCTCTACCTTGATCCGTTTACTAGAGAAGAGAAGGATACCGTTAAGCGTACCCTGCTCTTTAAAGACTAGGAGGATAAGGTACGTAGCCACTAGCGAATACGCCTGTAGGAGTTCCTAGATAAGTATATCAAGATCCTATATATAAAGGCTATACTAGGCGGCAGTACGTACTAGGTAGTTATAGCGAAGCTTAAGCAGGTTAAGGAGAACCTATATAGTATAGTACGGGGGTGCCCTAGGGGTCCCCCCTATTACCCGTCCTATTTATCTTATATATCGCATCACTATACAAGGACCTAAGGAGAGAGCACCTACACCTTAGTATAGCGGGCTTCGCCAACAACACGAACCTACTAGTGTTTAGAAAGTCGGCCGAGGTGAACGTCCGCCAACTCGAGCGAGCGTAGGGAACCTGCCTAAAGTAGGCGGGAACGTAGGGAATAGCGTTTGTAGCGTAGAAGTACGAACTAATCCACTTTAATAAGAACCGAAGGTAGTAGCTAGACCTAGCTAAGCTCGCCCTCCCGGATAGAGGTAGGTATATAGATATTAAACCAGGTAAGTCCGTTAGGTTCTTTAGGGTCTAGCTAGACTAGAAGCTCTTATAGTAAGCGCACTACGGCGCGGTCAAGAAGAAGCTTGCTACCTAGGAGTTCGCGCTAACGAGGATCGCGGCGAAGACGTAGGGCCTAAGCCTCGCGAAGGCCTAGGAGGTATAAACAAAGTGTATAAGGAGTATAGTAGTATATAGAGTAGCAAGCTACTACGTCCTAACTATAGTTAGTAAGGGGAGCGAGCTAAAGGGGATAGCTAAGAAGCTAGCGAAGGACTAGAGTAAGGGCCTCCGCGTAGTAGCAGGAGACTATAGAACTACGCTAATTAGGTACCTAGAGATAGAGGCCTAGGTCCTACTAGTAGACCTCTACCTGAACAAGCGGCTAGCTAACTTCGAAGCTAGGATATATAAACTACTCCTCTAGTTAGGGGAGGGACTAGGGCGCCCCCTAGTTATAGTAGCGAGCTTAATCTAAGAGGTATATACTAAGCTATTTAGAAGGTTCTAGAAGAGGAGTAGGAAGATATAAGGGAGGAAGCCTAGGCTAGGCCTATAGGGGCTAATAGTAGTTAAGAGAGTAGTAGCTATAGCGAACGAGTAGGCTAAGTAAAAGTAGGAGATAGAGAAGCTAAAGAACAAGACCCTCGATATAGATAGAGTAGTGGAACTCGCCTAGCAGGAGCGCGAGATAGCGGCCTAGGAGGGGCGCGCCGCGCTTGTAACAAGAGCAAGAAGACCTACGTACCGCTCGGCAGATAAGGACCCCCCGATATAACTATTTATAGACCTTGCCCTTAAGAGATATAAGGGTCTAAGCAAGGCTTAGAGCTCCCTGCTCGCCTAGGCGTATAGTAGGGACATTAGCCTCTAGGAGTACCTAAACAGGGTGAACGTCCTAGAGATTACTACGCTATACTACAAGTATAGCGAGGGTATAGAAACGATCGAGTACCTAGTAGTATAGTATAAAGATCTACTGAAGTTTAGAACCTAGGAAGAGTTACAAATATAGTTATAACAGGATCTATAGCTTGTCTTACGACGAGCTATATAGCTATATAAGAGCTTAGTAAAGGTAGTTATTAGCTAGTTGATAGATTCGGGGCGCCTAACGGAGTATAGCGTAGCTTGTAGGCTGTAACTAGAAGCTACAAAGGCTGTAAAAGCAGCTAAGAGTAGCGGAGAAGGTGCGGGAAGTGCCGAACCGAACCGCTAAGGGAGACAAGGGCTATCTTTTATACGTAGTATAATGGATTCAAAGCGCTAAAGCAGAAGCGTAGGCAGGGGTTTTCACCCGGCCCCCTGTTCAGGGGGTACGGTTTCCTTTGTATATAAACCAGTAGCAGGACCGGCGCGCTGTAAGGTATATCGGAGTACGAATAAATAATATATAGTATAGTAGTATAGCTATAGAAGACTAGGTCTAACCTCCTAAAGACCCTCTATACCTAGTATATAATATATAATGTAGTTACTATAGCGAGTAATAAGCTAGAACTACTAGCGTAGAAGAACAAGTTCGTAACGTTTAACAACTTCCTTACTGAATTTACTACCCTAGCCGATACCGCTAGCGTCAATAATATAACGAAGGTCCGGATACTCTAGCTTAAGATCTCCCCCTACCTTTTAAGCGCTATAGTTATATAGGCGGTACTCCTACTAGCTAATAACTTTAAGCTCTAGGCTACGCTAGCCGGCTAGCTCGCGACTAACCTAAAGGGAGAGGACTTTAGGCGGAAGCTATATAGTAGAACTAGGAGCGGCGGAACTAGGGGCGGTAGTAACAATAACGGTAGAGGTAGATACCCTGACGCGATAGAGGTCGACGTAATAACGCTTGTAGCGCTTACCCCCTAGGAGAAGGAATGGCGTAAAGCGAGTGGCTTATACTATAAGTACGGTAGGGCCGACTATATTACAAGGGTATACTAAGTAGGCTATAGAGGCTAAGGGGACCGCGGTAACGCCTATAGCGCTAGGTAGTTATAGCGCGGGGGCGCCTAAGGCGGTAGAGGACCTAGTTTCGGTAGCAACGCGCAAGGATAGTAGTAGCTTACCTAGGGATAGTAGTAGCCTACATAGTAAGGCTATAGCTAAGGCGGGTTCCTAGGCTTCGGGCAAGCTCCCTCTAGGGGCCTTCCGGCTTGTAGTAGCGCAAGCGGCTACGCTAGGGCCTACTAGAGGGGTCGAGGTAGGCTCGCTATACGCTTTATAGATACCCCCAACTAGAGCAGTTTTATTATTAGAGAGGTAGATAAGTAGGAGGAGTATAGCGCTTACTAGTCTATAGAGTAACCCCTTAGTTTTAGCTTCTTATATAATAACTAGGAAAAACTTTCTTCGCAAACAGGCCCGCACCAACTGGTGCAGCAGCGCGCCAAAACGGACGAAACCTACATCGCTAGAAAGCTCCCGACGAGCTCTATCTAACCATACCGGGTGCATCTACGCGCGAGACGCTGCGCAGGTGCTGCAGGCGTAGGAAGATAGGGAAAACGAGCTGCGTGCGGCTCCTAGAAATCTTCTTCTACACCGCCCAGACCTACAACCCGGATCTATAACGGATCCACCTGGCGCCGGCCCCGATAGCCTACACCGGACCTAGCATAGAGGTTAATA
>MU853427.1:347310-357893 GCA_033297235.1 Trichocladium antarcticum
ATGATGGATTCAAAGCGCTGAAGCAGAAGCGTAGGTAGGGGTTTTTACCCGGCCCCCTGTTCAGGGGGTACGGTTTCCTTTGTATATAAACCAGTAGCAGGACCGGCGCGCCGTAAGGCATATCGGAGTACGAATAAATAAATAAATAATTATAATATATAGTATGCAAATATAGTATATAGCATGCAAGTATAGTATATATTATACAACTATAGTATATAATATATAACTATAGTATATAGTATGCAATCATATTGGATAGTATATAAGTATAGTAGATAGTATGCACGTATAGTAAATAGCATGCAAGTATAGTAGATAGCATAGGTTACCCTGGGGGTGGGTGCATTGACCGCATTGGGAAAACCTTTGGCAAATTTTTGTTTCCGGTGAGTGTAAGCTCGAGACCCCCGTACTAGATGCCCGGGTGGGGGATGTCGTGGGCGCTAACTGCCTGCCTTTGAGACCCGCGCCCCCCCCAACAAATGACAGCAGTGGGGAGAAAAAGGGGATCGAGTTGAGGCTATTTGGCCGCACGTGAACGAGACTTGCTGGGTGGTGAGGGTCGCGTGTGGGGCAATTTATGTACAACAGCTCTCTTGCAGCCCGAATTGATTTGCAGCAACAGCAGGATCCTTCGCACCTCGAGCGTCTTTTCCGCACAAAGCACAATCTCACGAGGGAGACGGCCACGGGGCAGGATACCCCGCCTCCTACCAAATTAGACACACATATGTATGTACAGTGTGCTAAAAATGCGGGGGGCGATCTAGGAACCTCATGACGCAACACTAGGCTGCGGGCGGACGAAGTTGCTCCACCGTGTCAATACAATCAAGAACACATGCGCTGATCCGGTATTTCTTGCCGCTGTTATCACGCGCACAACTCCCCGGTTTTTTTCTCTCTGTAACCTCAGTCACACCACTTCACAGAACTTGACACAAAGTGGCACTGTCAAGACATCTAGATGCGTTTGACCATCCGACATACAACTGAGATACCTATGGAATACTACTAATTATTATCAAGACTCATATGAACGCTGCATAATCCGATTTGCTTCCCTCTGATCCTGACGAGAACCCCTTCGAATGGCTCTGCCGTGCCAGCCCCAAGCTCCCAACATTCGCTGTCCCCGGCCGTGATGACCCGAGTGAGGGCGCGGTGCCCGATCCCCCATCTTGAATTGGTGCCAGTTGCACCGAAGATGGGAGCTCTGGTGACATTCCCGAATCCGCACCGTCGCGACTGCTCAGGATGGCCGACTCCTGGAGCACCGCCCAGTTGTGTTGGGAGGTTGGCCTGCTTGGGCCGACTGGCTCTTGTAACGCGTCCAGACTTCCGACCGTCTGGTCCACCCAGTCATCCGTCGTTTGAACCGTTGACCATGTTCTGGAAGGCCGGAACGGCGATTGCTCCGCCAGGTCCTGGTACGAGATGCCAACCGATCCTCCATGCGTGTCCGGGTAGGCCCTTCCAGTGCAGGGCCGCAGACTTGGGTTGGTAATGTTTGTAAAACTTGTCTGAATATGATCATGGCTGTGGCGCTCGATGATTCCACTCGTGGCAGGCCTGCTTCTGGTGGTTGGTCGGCTGAGGAGAGCTTGGCTGAACATCTTTGTCAAGGGAGGAGAAGCCAAATCACGAGCTGTCCGTAGATATCCATTCTCCCTCTGGGCATCTTCCACTGACGCCCCGGTCATCTCCGAACCAGAGGAGTTGGCCGTTGACACGCTGGGTGGCACACTCAACTTTCTCCCCCCCCGGCCAAGCCTGAAAACCTGTTGTTTGGCTATGGCTCCCCGGAGCCACGGCCAGGAAGGCTTTCCAGCCGTCGAAGCGAGTGGGTAGTGAGAAGGTGTCGATCCGGATCTTAGTGGCACAACCTCGGTGTCCAGGACTGGCGAAGGGAGGCTGGCCTGTGGAGTCGGCATCATCTCGGTATCACAATGTCGAGCAGATGTTGTGTCAGTGTATGTTGAACCGGGCGTCTGCTGGAATCTCGGGATGTTGATCTCGATCTTGTCCCTGAATGCCATTCGGTTGCCATTGCCAACCAGCTCAAGAGCGCGCTCGTCAACCAACTGGCCGGCCTCGTCGTTCATGCTTGTCTCCGTGATGCAGCTTAGGGAACTGCGGATTTTGTTCTGCGTCGCCGGGCGAACAAGCCCCAAGCCCCCGCCGCCAGCAACGGCTGTTTTGTCAGAACCTTGTGGGACGCCAACATTTGGGCAAATACTACTACTGCTTTGCGGCAGCAACTTCACCGAGCCCGGATGCGGAGGCAGACCTGGTTTGGCCATAAAAGCGGTTCGAGACTCGGCATACGTCTTTTGATCCGAGCCGAAAACATCATCGGCCGAGAAGCCCGTGGCAAAGTATTTGCTGAGGTCTGGAAGGGAGTGGGAGACGCCCGTGCCACTTTGTTTTGTCACAAACGTTCCCGGAAGAGGTCCTGAGATGTCGCGAGAGGTGAGCGCGGGCCTCTGGCGAGCGTTTCTTCGACGACGGAAACCCCAGAATAATGTGCATGTGGCCATGACAAGAAGCAGCAGAAGCGGTAGCAGAACGGCTAGTAGCACGGGGTTAAAGCTGCCGTCTGAGGACTTGCTAGGATGTTCTGGCGTCTTGGAATCCGGCGTTTCTGTTCCTTTACCCCCGGATGCAGCTCGGATAACGATGTTCAACGACAAGGAAACCGAAGTCTTGGAATCTCTCCGTCGTGCCTTCATTTGGACATCGGCAGCGGAGTCCTTTAGGTCTGCTGGGGTATTTCCGGACAGGGTAAAGGTACGGGAGTTGAACTGTATCCACGGAGTCGCGGACCCAGTCTCGACCGAGATCTCTGTATCTTGCGGGCTGGACAGATACGGCCCAAGACTGAATGAAAATGGCCTGCCAGCCGTAACGGTAAGCTTGGGCAAGTCACCAGTGAAAAGCCCGGTTCTGTCGGCCGCCACCCGAACCACAACGGTCAGATCTAGCGTGTCTGAAAAGATGTCTTGCATGGTAATCGTAAAGTTTGTCGACTCGGCGGCTATAGGGGCCACACCAGTGATGTGCCAGGTGCCGTTGTCTACCGAAAGCCATGGGGGGATATTCGTGGTGGAAGCGATATGAGCATTCTGGAGGGTGGCCGGTTTGCCCTCGACTTTGACGTTGCCCCTCAGTCCGGTGTACGACACAGGGGCTCCAGGGGCTGCGTGTAAGACTATTGTGGTCTCGTCCGCAACAAATCGATGGTTTCCCACAACGATGTCGAGGCCCAATGATGCCCCTACAAACCCGACGACATTGCTCGCGACAACCTGAAGGGAAAATCGTTGGGGTGGTTGTATCAGAGATTCCGGCGGAGGGGTTTGGCCATGGAAGGAGAGGCTGCTGGGGTCAAAGGAGATCCACGCCGGGAGAGGTGTATTGTCGGCCATGGTTGCGTAGTAGTTGATTGGAGCGCCGGCGGATTTCGAGAACGTGTTTGGGTCCAGGTCAAACGAGAACGGGGCGCCGGGAGGTGCTAGGATGGACGACGGCTTGGAAAACAGGCCAAACCCGGGGGCTTGTTCTTCAAGCGGGATCTCAACTCTTGGGCCCGGACTCCGCGATATGACGAGAGTCGCGGTTAACGTTGTCGATCCAGATTCGTCAGTCGCGACAAGGTTCACAGGCACGCCGGCGACACGTCCCTGCGCGACATCGCCCTCTCGGGGTGTCCCAAACAGCCGCCGGGCACCACTGTCGATGGAGAGCCATCTGGGCGGATTGGAGAGGCTAAATGTAACCGGTGAGGTCGAGGAGAAGGTCGCTGCGGAGAAGACGAACGAAAAAGGCTCCCCGATTCTAGCAACAGGAGGAACTTGGGAGTTGATTGGGAAAGAGATAGTCGGAACGGCCGCTGACAGGCGAGCCAAAAGAAGCGTCGCGACCAAAGTTACAGCCCGTGATGACATGGCCGTATCCGCGAAGGACTTGCCTCGTGGATTCACTGATGACGACCGGGCCATCTGGAGAGTTGAAGAGGCCACATCGACATAAGGCACAGAGCAAGTCGGCTGGTCATTGAGAAAGAAGTTTCCCAGCTGTCAAGATGGAATCTTCAACGGTGGCTGACCGAGTTATCTGGCAATTCCTACCACCCCTTGCGTCTGCCTTTACTGCACTAGCAGTGGGAGGGAACGCAGCCAGCCATCAATCGCAACCCCTGAATTCCCCCGATTCCCGTTTGTACAAAGGATACCAAGGGCGGGCGACGTCATGGCCAATTGATGGACGAGGACAGTGAATCGAGGGGTTGGCAGGCCGAGAGCATTCCAGCCGGTTAAAACGGTGGTGAGGGAGGCGGGGAGGAGCATCACGCTGGGAATGTCAAGCCAGGTCCAGAGTCGGCCCCTTCAATGCCTGCGCCAGTCCAGTGAATACGGCCACACACTCACCCAAAACCAGCAACATCGATCGCCCTCGCAAGGCCTGTCGTCGGTGAGATAACAAGTGCGCATTGCGTTGGATGTATCCGCCATTCCTGAAATTGGGGTCTCTCTCAAGGTGTCGCGAGTTGTAACGACAAGGGGATGGTTTGAGCGATGGCTGAAGAGAAAATTAAAGAAAAAATTTAGACGGTCTCTACGCCGCGCACCCGAGTTCCCGGCAATGAAGACTTGAAGAATCAATGTGGATGTGGTTAAAGGAAGGTGCAGCCGGTCGGTGGCGCAAGAGCCAAGGTGAAGTTCATGGCCCAATCGGGCAGGTTGGGCCCAGGCCGCCGAGCGGTCCGGCAGGATTGATCTACCCGCTATTAAGTAGGAGTCACAACCACGGTAAAAACCCTATTCAAGTTTCAACACCTTGACAACAGAGTGCCACGGCATATTTTGCAGACTCCTGAAAATGCGCGACATGAACCGATCAGCGTCACCGGGCTCAACCCCGTTTGAATTCGGCGAGGACTTTGCGGCCCTTCCGGAATACCGTGCGACCAGGACAACAGAAGTGGACTTCGCAGGTCTCCTCGACGAGCCACTCAAACTCTACGAAGATCTGCAGTCGGGATGCGGAGGCCAGTTGTGGCCGGCTGGCATGTTGCTGGCTAAACATATGCTGCGGTACCACCGGGACAAGCTGCAACACTCTCGGATGTCGGTGCCTGTCTGGATAACTCGGTGCCGTTGGTTCAGCACGCCTTTTCCCGGATCCGTGCGGAGGACTTTCGGTATTCCGGGGAGTTGCTGACTGACAACTTGTAGACTCGAGCTCGGCGCAGGCGGTGGGCTTGTCGGACTGACTGTGGCAAGAGGTTGCGGCGGTCTGGACCACCCCGTGTTCCTGACCGACATGGCGGAGATGGAGTCGCTGATGCAACACAACATAACCTTGAATGGACTCGAGGATCGGGCAAAAGCCAGAATTCTCAACTGGTTAGTTCTCGCCAGGGGCTCTGAAACATGCCAGCACGTTTCCGGCCCCCCCAATCGGGTGAGTGTCGCGCGAGCCGGCTTGTTCTAACGATGGTGCGATGCAGGGGGGAGCCGCTCTCAAAAGAAGTTGTCGATCTCAAGCCCGACATCATTCTTGCCGCTGATTGCGTGTATCTCGAACCCACCTTTCCGCTGCTGATGCAGACGTTGCAAGACCTGTTGGCGCTGGCCCCTTCGGCCACTGTCTTCTTCTGCGTCAAGAAGAGACGCCGGGCTGACAATCAGTTTCTCAGGGTCGCGAGGAAAACCTTCACCGTCACGGAGATAGAGGATGAAGACCGGCCTGTATACAGTAGAGAAGGTCTGTTTCTGTATGCCTTTACTCAGAAATGATGATATAATTACCACACAATTGACTGTCGTGGCTCCGTGGCTATTCTGGATGCGAGGAAAACGGGGCGAGCTCCACAGGGCGCGCGACGAACACGTGGGCAGCGCCGAGGGATGCCGAAAGGCCCGCTCTTGAGGAGCCAGCACCGCCATTCCGGCGAGTCTGGCTCTCTGGGGGTCCCACTTCACCCAGCAGCTAGCAGCCCTACTCGGAACACCGGAGAGAGATCAGCTCAAGGGATCCGTCCGGGGCAGAGGAGATGACCGAGTTCATAAAAGCAATTGCTGTGAGGAACAAAGGGGGAAACAGGTCGAATGTTGGCAAGGCATCAATCATCGGCCGTACCGTGCCGGCCAGCCTCGGACGGCCGAGCTCCTGCTCGTTGGCGCGCGCGAATTGGCCGACGATTGGGCGCTGGTCAAAAACCCAAACTCCGCCTCTCCCGGCTTGATTGCAAGGCGAATGGACGTGGACGGAACACTTGGGCTGCTTCTCTGAAAAGTGGAGCGGATCGACGTGTCCCAGGCCCGCTGCGGATGTGATTGGTCGGGTTGCATTCCGCTTTGGATGGCAGTTGGTTTTCCGGAACAAAGTGACAGGGGCACGGAAGTTTTCCCGTGCCTTGCAGCCCGGCTGCAAGTGCAAGGAACAGCCGAGCGGCGCCATTTTTGACAAAACTCGGATGGATGCGTGACAATGCTACGCCGCGCCCCGCCAAGTCTGTTTGGCCATTACCAGCGCAGAGCTCTCGGCCCAGGAGTCTGCGGAGAGTCAGGGGGGACTCGCTAACAGCGACGGGGATCATGTTTGTACCGCCCAGGTTCCCAGGGATACATAGCAGCAAATGATCCGGCACAACCCCCAGCTTCCACAGCCCACAGCCCACAGCCCACGGTCTTGGGTTATTAGCCACCCACGAGATTGGGATGCCTTTTCATCAATCCATCCCTCCCTCTCTGCCCGTTTGCCGACCTTTCCCCCAACATTCATTCCTTTCTTGAGCCTGCTCCGTGAGCACACCCTCTTTCTGCACTGCCAACTCAGCAACGCAACAAACATCACAGCCTACGCTTCCTTCATTCATCCTTGGTCTCCCCCACGTTCATTTTTCCGAGCTCGACCGATACTCAGGCTGGGCCCGCACTCCGTCGCACTCGAATTCCGCGTTTTCGAGTTCAACCCGCTCAAACAATCAATCATGAGGTCGGCCACGCTCATTGCCAGCCTTTTGGCCTCGGCCGCTCTCGCCCAACCTCACGGCCACGGCCACGGCCACGGCCACCAGCACCGCAGAAACCACCTGGAGCACCGCGAGAAACGGGCCGGCGTCGTGGTGACAGACTGGGTGACCGAGACGGTTTATGAGACGGTCACGGCCATCGTCGACGACTCGTCGACCGAATTGATCATGCCCAGCTCCAAGAACGTCCCGACTCCGGCCACCACCTCGACCGAGGCCTCCGCAAGCCCCGGCCAGTTCTATGAGAGTCCCAAGACGAGCTCGGCCGCGCCGGCTACGTCGCAGCCTCCCGTTGCCGTTGTGGCCCCTCCTCCGTAGGTTTTCCCGGCCCCGTTCGTCTCGAACAATGTACTGACATGATACAAAGCCCCGTTGTGCAAGCCCCTCCGCCGTCTCCATCACCGTCTCCGCCTCCTTCTCCATCTCCGAAGCCGCCGCCGCCTCCTCCTTCTCCATCTCCGTCTCCGCCTCCTTCTCCATCTCCGAAGCCGCCGCCGCCTCCTCCTTCTCCATCTCCGCCGCCGCCTCCTTCCCCATCTCCGCCGCCGCCGCCGCCGCCTCCCCCTCCGGCCCCGCCGGCTGTCGAGAAGCCCGGCAGCAGCGGCAGCGACAGCAGCGACAGCGGCAACAGCGGCAACAGCGGCGGCAGCAGCAGTGGTGGTGGCGGACGCAGCGGCGGGTCGCCGTCGTACAATGGCGATCTCACCTACTTCGCTCTGGGGTTGGGCGCGTGTGGATTCGACGACAGCGGCAAGGACCTGGTCGACAACATCGTTGCCGTCTCCTCGCTGGTCATGGGTGTTCAGTCCAACGGCAATCCGCTGTGCGACCAGACCATCACGGTCCGTGCCAACGGCAAGAGCATCCAGGCAACCGTTCGCGACAAGTGCCCGAGCTGCGCGCCCGGCGACATCGACGGCTCCGAGAAGATGTTCCTCGAGCTCTTCGGCTCGCTCGAGGCCGGCCGCTCCAAGATCGACTGGTGGTTCAACTAGGGGCTTGGCAGATGCGGCCCAGTCGGGGCAGCGGGCGGATCGGTGTCTTGGCTGATCCAACCAAGCCCGGCGTGACGATGTGATGCAGATTGCGTTCCCTTCTTGTTCCCATTGCCAAACCTTGGTATGGGATGGATATATACCCTCTTTTTTTGGATAACCCCAAATGGGAAAACTACAGGCGCCTTGCATCCGGCGATGCTCTCCAGGCTTGGAGCAGGGGAAAGAACAGGGCGCCGGAGATGCCCCGGCCGGTAGACTTTGTTTTCTTGTATATACTTTGGGCAGCCCCTTTGAGCTTTCAGAATTGACTTGATCTTCTCGGGCATGGCGTAGTTCCACGGTCACTTCTGCAGCCGCCGTCCCATCAGCCGCCCGCTTGCGGATGGATGGATAGAAAGAAGACGTCATGCGAAACACGGTGGTAATGGCGTGACGAGACGAAGGGCACCGTCTCGCCTGGCTCGTGCCACTTCACCGGTCAAGGCTCAACAAGCCGTCGATATACCGCCTCGTGTCGACCCCTATCCCCTGCGCCAGCCGGCTCGCTCCATCAGCCCACCCCCCACCGCTCCCCATCCCCATCATGCCGGCCCCACCGACATACGACGCACTCCCGCGCCTGGCCCCCCCGCCACCCCCGCCACCCCCGCCACCGTGATCGCTCGCGCGACGAACAAGGACAATCTCCTTCCCCCCAACACCACCACCTTTTCCACGACCCTCAAGCTGTTCCTGCCGCGGGCATGAGCCACGATCCGCGTCGCCCGCATCCGACCCCCCGACACAAGACGACGGCGACGACGAAGCAGCAGCAGCAGCGCCAGCCGCCGCATGCTCATCCGCCACCCGACTCCAGACGACCCACCACCCGCGCCCCGTCTTGCACGTCCTCTCCCTGGCGCCCGCGTCGGCCCGCGTGCCGGCCACCATCCCCAGGATCTGGCTGTGGGTGCTGAGGGCCTCGACGCGCGTCCAGATCGGGGATGCGGGCGTGCTGCCCGGGGTGGTGATGTGGGGGGGGCCGGGGTCGGGGATGTTGGGGATGGTGGAGTGGATTGTGAGGGAGACGGGGTCGAAGACGAGGTCGTAGATTTCGGCGGCGGGGCTGCTGAGGAGGGGTTTGGCCGGGCGGTAGGACGTGGAGGTGAGGAGGGGTTTTTGGAGGGCGGCGAGCTGGGTGGAGAGGGTGTGGGAGAGTTCGTCCCATGATTCCGGGGAGGGGGTGGTGGGTTGGAAAAGGAGGATGTAGATGAAGGGTCTGTTGGCGTAGATGACGGGGCGTAGCTGCGCCATCTTCTCGCGGGTTCGCTTGTACGGGGACGTGGTGGTTTCCCCTGTGATGTCGGGTTCCGCACTGGTATCGCTGGGATCCTCGGCGGCTTTGGCGCCAGGGGGAAGGTGAGCTTGGGCGTCAACCTCGAGATTGACCACCACAGCCCGCGAGGCGGTGGCATCCGGCTGGCCTGGTTGCCCCGTCTCACTACTTTCATCATCCAAACCGATCAGGAACCGGCCACCACGGAGGTGCTTTGAAGACCCCCGCCCACCAGCGCCGTCGGCAGTGTCGGTCGCCCCTGGTGTTGATTCCTTGTCTGTGTCCGAGAGTGCAGCAGAACCGGAAGCACCCAGTGACCAGGAAGTACCGTACCCCATCTTGAGATAGCCAAAGATCCTGTCCAGCCCGCCCCCGGTCTCCCCAGCCTCCGCTAGTTGATCCTCCGCGGCCCGGTGAGCGCCGTCATCGTTTTGATCTCGGGCTCCTGCATCGAGCACTGCCCCGGACTGTCCTTTTTCCAGCCGTGGCTCACCGTCCGTTTGGGCAGTGCTCGCCCTCCTCCCAGCCCCTGCCCGTCTCTTGGGCCGTGACCCGGCCTCTCTCGGCCCGTCCGTCACGCCATAGGCACTTTCGCCCCATCGGAAGATATCCTCCATCCAATACGTGACAGCGCGCACCGAGTTCCGCGACAGGGCACCGGCTCCAAGAAACACAGCGCCGTCCTCCGCGCCCACCTCGCTCCCAGCCCCCAGCCACCCTCCATCTTCCCCGGCGCGTCCATCCACCAGCCCCGTCGCCGTCGCCGCCGCCGTCCCCTTCCCCGGCCAGCTCTCCCCACCCCCCCCAAAAACAGCCGCCGGCTCCCCAAACCTTCCCACCACCACATCAACCAGCCCGTCGACTCGGCCAACCAGCCCCTCCAAAACATCCCGTTCCCCGCTCCCGCGCGCCTCCTCCCCGACCCCGATCCCCAGCGCGCCGCACGCCGCCATCGTGATCCCGCCAAACACGGCCCCGGCCGGGTTCCCGTGCAGCAGCACGTCCCACGTCGCGAGGAACCGGTCCCAGTGGCGGGCGAGGCGCGCGGCGCACCGGGCGCGGCCGTCGCGCGCCAGCAGCGGCAGCAGCGCCGACAGCGAGCCGCGCGGCGGCGCGTGGTGCAGCAGGAACAGCGCGTGGGCGCGCAGCAGGTCCTGGCGCAGCAGCGCGGGCGGCTTGACTTCGCGGGACGAGTACTCGACGCGCGCGCTGGGGCTGGAGGCGGAGG
>MU853427.1:358020-505667 GCA_033297235.1 Trichocladium antarcticum
GTGCGACGTGGGCGGGGCTTCACTCACAGCCAAGATCCACCACCCCGGCTCCAGCTCGTGGAGCACGACACGGCTGTGCTCCGTGTCGATGGCGTCGACGGGCGTGCCGTCCGCGAAGCCCTTGGCAAATTCCACCATGCCCTGCGCCAGGCCAATCTGCCTGAGGCGCTCGTTGCGCTCGTCTTTGGAGACGGCGTCTATTGGTCGGCCGTCCTTCCCGGCCCGATGGCGCCGCCGCTTCTGGCTTTGCGTGCTGACCGAGGCATAGTAGACGATCTGGTCATCGACCGTCTCGTCGGTCGTGCCGAGGCTGGGGTTGTAGATGGCCAGGAATCCGAGCTGGGCGGGGACGATGCCCGATGCCAGCGCCGCGGTCATATCCGCCCGGGATGCCGGCTCGAATGTGCGTGTGGACTTGCCGACACAATGGCTTCTGGCCAATCAACGTCTCGTTGTTCGCCCGGAGTTGTGAAATGGCATGTAACAAACGCTGCGAGTGTGTGTATTGGAACCAAGGTGACTTGGCAAAACTCGTCACAGTCGAGGCACGGGCAAGAGCGGTTGCGTTGCCCCGCATTCAACTGAGTGATAACAGTAATTATCACAACAAAATACAGCAACGCAGCAATAGTACCGAATATTGGCAACGGATGGTGATAGTGATAAGCCAAGCATTAAGCCCACGGTGTGCTTGCGGGGTCCCAGTCATTTTCCGCCAAGTTTAATGCGCGTTGCGTAGTTGCAGTCCCCTGACTCATTCGTCTTGGCGGATACCGCAGTGGAGTTGGGTCTCCTCGAGAGCCCTTGGCTGCCCGGGTACGGTTCCAAGTCTGCGAATTGTTGTTGATTTGAAAACATATTCATATTCGTGACGCGTTATCTGAAAGCGAGATCCATGCCCACTCCCTCATTGCCCAGGCCCGCGATATCCTCGTCAGACCACGCAGATGTACCAGCCATAACCGACGTCCAGGAACTCCGATTCGCAGTGCCACTCTCACCGGCCCGGAACCAAAGCCCCCAGAACTAAACAGACAGAAACAAAAAGACACCAGTGCCACCCAACCCACAGCGACAGCCGTCCTGCTCTAGCCAGTGATGAACACGGCCAGGCCCCAATGCTCCGCACCCTTGGGAGGACTCCCGTGGTCCCGTGCATCCAGTGGTGCACAGCTGCTGGAGGTCGACCCATAAAATCCCAGAAAAGTATTAACAGCCATATGAAGCAGAGCGTCCCAACAATAGTAAGGAAATAAGAAAACCCGGAGAGGTAAAGTGGCGTGACATGGAGAGCTGTCCACACGAAGGAATCCATGCCGTCCAGGCGGAACGGCGGAGGCGGACCATCGTTAGACGTCAAGCTCCATCCTCGACGCAATATCCTCGCTCACGCCTCTTATGGAGCTTCGCCGACCCTGCTGGCTGATATCGTCCTCGTCGCTGTCCTCCTCTTCCGCAAAGTCGTCCTCCTCATCGTCGTCATCGTCGTACTGGTAGCTCACATCGCCATCAGCATCGCGGTTCCATACCAGGCCATCGTCCATGTCGTCATCGCTCGCCGTGAGGCGCTCGGCAAACTTATCGCCCAGCCAGAACCGCGCCCGCTTGTTCGCCCCCAGGTCATCGAGGTCCTGGTCGCCGAGTCCGGAAAGGTTGCCTCGCCGCGACATGGTCGAGTGCGCCAGCAGCCGCGGGCTCTGGCTCATGACGGGTACGCCCCGCACATAGAGGTAGCATACGCGCTTGAGCGCCTTGTTGAAGAAGAAGTAGTGCAGCGCCCAGATGGCGCCCTCCTCCTCGTCAAATGGATCGTCGGCGGGCTGGTACGAGAAGACGGTGCAGTCCTTGAGCACCATCTCCTTGTCGATCATTGCCCACATCTGCGGGCCCCATGATGGGCCCGTCGAGACGCCCGTGCTGAAGTTCGAGTTGGCCGGGGAGCTGCGCGGTACCGCAGCATCGAGGAAGGTCGAGTTTGGCCGCACGCTACTCAGCGTGCTGTCAATCTGCGTCATTACGCGACGCAGCACGCGTTCGCGCTGAAAGTCGGCCGGCCGCAGAACGTGCGAGAAGTCGTAATCCGGATGCGACGCGTTCAGCGTAGCAATCAGGTACGCAAACGTGCGCCTGTTCGAAACCTCCTCCAACGACCCAAACGGCGATGAGCGGCTTAGGTTGAGGCTGGCCGCCATCGAGTTCCGCTGCGGCGGTGAGAGGGATGCGCCGAATTTGAGGAGCGCGGCATGTTGGGATTCGAGCGATTGCTGAATGTTCTTGTATAGCTTCTTGTCTGACCCCGCAGCCTTGGTCGTGTAGAGGTCGCAGCTACCTGTGATGTGGCAATCCGGTGTATCGAAATTGAGTGCGCCTGTCACGACGTCGAAATCGGGGAGCGACAAGTACTGCCATGTTTCGTCAGTCTGTTTCATACAGAGAGAGGGGAAACGGGTGTAAACACCTTCATCTTGCCGTCAAATTGAAGGCGCTGAAACGCGACCAGTGTAGAAGCCGGTGTTGTATTGGGGGGAGGTCTGTGGGAGATTGCCTGACTCTTGCGGGGTTGGCCTGAGCGGGTGGTGACGTTGAGAAGCCGCGCGTCACTGGTGCAGCCGGCGGCGGAACGTCGGGTATTCTGAGCCGAGTCGTTGAATCGGGTCAAGCTGTCGAGGTAGGTATCTCGACGAGGTATTGGTGATGCGGAATGTCGCGCGAGATTGAAGTTCGGAATCGGGCAGCCGTGGTTCCAATGGGAGACGTTGTTTGATCGGCAAACCGGGAACAGCGGTAAGCGCAGCTTGGCTTAATAGATCCTCGCCCCAGGCAGAGGCGAACAAAGGCGGAGGTGTGGGGGGGGGGGTGAGCGCGGTGCTTGCAATGCGATACTTTGGGCTGTGTTTGAGAGATGTTGATAGAGGGGTTGCGTCGCCAAAAGGGGGGGAACGTGGTGAATCGAGGTGAGGAGTTGTGACAGCTGCTTGGCGGGAAGGTATCGGCATTCGCGTCCAACTATTCGGCTGTGGTCTCATGTCGCAGACTCGCAAACAGCCTGCATCATCCGGGCTGCTCTGCCCACAACAGTCTTGGCCGGGACCCGCTGGTAGCGTAATCCCGGTCTCGGGACGAGCACGGGGTAGGATGATCGGCATTCCATTCGTCCCGCATCTCGCTCTCCTGAGGGAACTCGGCTTGCTGCGCAGCCAACTGGAAACGAATGACATAACGTCAAATGCCCACGAACATGACCCGCGGATTCCGTCACGAGCAAGTCGACAACGGAACCCAGTTGGTGCATTGCTCTGTTGACTGAACTCCCGCCCACCCAGCTTCCACATGGTCGCGTCCTGGACAGGTGGACGTGTGCAAGGCGAACGGGACGAAGGCATGCGAGGAATCGAATTGAAAAGGTCGAGTCGATCAATGCTGGTCTTTCCCCTGCCATGCGCGAGGATGGTTTGGTGGTGCATTCGGCCCTGGTGGGGCCAGCACCGCCGTCAGGCTTCTATCTACAATGCCCATGTGTGGATTCTTCGAATTCTGCGAATTCTGCGAAAGGAGTTTGCTCCCTTCTAATGGGTAAATGTAGTCCCCCGGTCCCCCGGTTCCCTGGTCCCCACGCCCCTGCCGTCGTCTGCCGTTGCGAACTCGGCTCTGCCCCGCCGCCGTGGTTCCGGCCCCTCAACGCCCTTTTACTCCGGCATCGCGGGTCGTGCTCAGCGCTCGTTCGTTCGGTTTCGCTGTAGACAGTGTATCATGCAATTGCCGTGAGTTCATAGCATCCCCGATTCCACGAGTACGCTTTCGATCGGTTCCAACGTCTGTGCCGCGTGTGTTAATATGTCTAAACCATGATACCGTGATGAATGGTCCGAGAAAAGCCCTTGCCGGGAGAGAGGGGGTCGATATGGGTACAGCGTCGCTGTTCCTCTACAGGATCTTTGTGACTTCATCCTCAACCTGAGGGAAAAGATAGGGCGCGTCAGCAAATGAGGAAATAAAGTGCAATCGCAATCCACCCAAGACGGAACAGGATATGTGCGAAGAAAAAGAGCAGCACAGCCGGGAAGCACTAACCTCCATGTCTTCAAGAGCGTCCTGCTGGGAAATGCACCGCAGGACATTCTTTTTACTGCTTTCTTGCAATTCCCCCGCCAGCAGGAGCTCGTCCAGAATATAATAGGCCTTGGTGAAGGAGAAGATAATGTCGAGCTCGCAGACGTTGCCGTAGTACTTGTCCATTTGTTCGACGTAGCGGTGGATGATTTCGAGCGTGATCAATTCATTGTCCTCAGACGAGCAACCAGCGATAAAGAACAACGAGGCATATCGACGGTAGACGATTTTGGTGTCTGGCGGAAGAGTCAGCAGAGGGAGGCGCGCTGATACAGATCTCAGGGGGGGTACCTGCCCTTATACTCGAGGAAGTTGCACATCCGGGTCCGTCGAGCTAGAACAAGCTGCGAGACGTCCTTGACGATCTTGGCTTTGTCCTTGGGAGACAAGGTGGTGAACCATTTGGCCAAGCGCTGGATTGGAAGCTGTGTCAGCTCCGTCGGGGTTGGTCGCGCGCGTGATGGGAACTAACCACTTTGCCCTGCCGAGAGAGCAGAATCAAGTAGCTGTCATTCAATTAGCTTGGCGCGGAGGATCAGCGCGCAGAGCTTCGGCGTACTTGATTGCCATGATGAAGCGAGCCGAGCTTCGCCGGCAAGAGAAGGTGTTTGGTCCAGGTTTGGAGTTGGCTGTGGTCGGATGGACAGTTTGCTGCCCTGCCCGCTCAGTTCAAAGGGTTGGCCACGAGATTTGCGGTGGACGCCTGAGGACGCAACTCAGGCAGCGCATGGACTCCAAATTTGGAGGGGTGAGGGGTGGGGTGCGGTGACCCCCAAGGAGCTTCAATTGGCGGGGTAGTCGAGAGTCGAGACCTGAACCGAAGCTGATCACGTTTGCCCAGTTCGTTTGTGCAATCAATGGAAACAACCCGACAAAACCGAGTGGGTTTCACAGCTGTCAAGTCTGCGATATGTGGTGCTTGCTCTCCCGCCCGCTCGTGTGTGTCGTCCGCCGCGATCCCCCCTCTGCACCCCGGCTCGCCGGCTAAGCAGTCAGTGGAACGGAAGCAAAGCGGGTGCACTCGGTTTCCCCACGCTCAGCAGAGAGTTCGACGAGACGTTTAGCCCAATATCAACCATCATCCCGCGCGCACGCATGGTAGGCACCGGCAGGACCACAGATCACACGGTCCGAGGCAGCCCTTCCCACCCCTCCTCGCCGCAATGTGCGTCGCTATGCCCATGTGGCATCATCAGCCCTGGAGATGTGTAGATATTTAGAGCAGTCTGGAACTCCCACACCAGACGGGTCCCTCTTCGCGCCTATCCTCTTACCCCTGACCCTCTCGCCTCCGTCGTGCGGCGGCAACTTTGAGCTCACAGGTCGGCAGGCGGGGCTTTGCCATGAATCATTAATAATTCCCCCGGAAAGCCAGCATTGAAACCCCACAGAGAAAGGGCGCTTGCCATTCTGAAATAAATCCCCGTTCCAACACCTCTCTCTCCGTTGACGCTAGGAAAACATCCAAGGCAATTGTGCTGCGGGACGCTGGTCGCGATGGCGAAGCTAATTCTCTCAACCGGGTAACTTTTACTGTCGCCCCCGCGTTGCTCCGGCTGTGAGGTGGTGACCGCCTGCTGATTGCGCGATTGTCTTCCACAGCAATATTGTCTCGGGCGGACCCTCCATCATCCGGAAGCCGGGCGCATACCGATCCAACCTCGAGCTTACGAACTCGCTGCGGAGCAACTTCCTCGCCGCGCAACAAGACTTCGCCGCCGCCGAGCTCCGTAGCAATGGCACCGCAACACCAACCAGCAACGGCGACGCAGGCGGGCCAGACCTCGATGCCGAGACTGGCGGACGACCGTCAGCATCGGTCTGGACTGCCGAAGAGAACGGCGTCCTGTATGTGCCCCGCATCGACTGGCCCGAGGAAGGACTGCAGGAGGAGCCCGCGCAGTACAACATCACGGTCAAGCTGTTCTTCCTCCCGACGGCGCCCGTGTCCAAGCGGCCGCAGTACGCCGGAGAAGCGCTGGACCTTGTTCTGAAGGAGCTGGGCGCGCCGGCGGTGGATCTTTTCATCGTGTCCTTCCCCGGCATGTCCTTCGAAGGGGACTGCGAGTGGGAGGCCGACAAGCAAAACTCGGCGCAGGGCAACGACGAAGAGGAGATTGCGGCGTGGTCCGCGGTGGAGGAGCTGCACCGGCGCGGGCTCGCCAAGAAGCTTGGTCTCGCCGAGTTCGGCAGCGAGAAGCTGGGCCGGTTCCTCCAGAAGGTCCAGGTCCGGCCCACGGTCGACCAGATCAACCTCAAGAACTGCTGCAACGTCCCGCCGCCGCTGGCCAAGCTAACCAAGGAGCAGGGCATCGAGCTGCTGGTGCACAGTGACTGCACGGACATCCTCCCCAAGGGGACCTTGCGGGATCTCCTTGGCCCGGGGCTGGGCGGGGCCGGGATCCTCGCCGATCCGGAGACGGGCCGCGGCGGGCTGCACGGAGACCTCTCCCCGCAATGGGTTGTGAAATACACGGCTGTGGTCAGGGACCGGGGCGTGATCGAGAACAAGGGCTACTTTGCGGGCGCCGAACTGGTGGAGGGCTAGGGGTTGCGGGTTGCGAAGGTGGCGGTCGGGAGGCATATACTGTCCAGGAGTTTGGGTAAAGGCAGGGAGGGCTGCGTTTGATATGCCCAGCGTTCATCATCGATTTTGGGAATGGGTGAGTGGGTTGGACACACTGTCGACACCCATGCCCTGCACGTTTGGATCTTACCGCAGACATGCTACACGCCAAAATTCATCTCCTCCTTTTTTTCGTTTCTTTTATTAGCCCTGCTGCGGGTTGGGTATCTTTCCAAGTCTCTCGTCACCCGAGCATGCTCCTCTTCCGCCCGCGCATCCTCACGTCTTCGAGCTTTGCCAGCACAGACGGCGCTTTCTTGAACGTCTTGCCGTATGAGTCGAGCAGGATGGTGAACAGCCTCTCGGCGCGCGGGTGGGTGCTTGCGAAAGCCCTCTCGAGAACGTATAGATCGACCGCCCGGTCCTCATCCGACATGCTCTGTGTCGCGAGTCCAAAGTCGATGAGAACCACGTCGCCCTCAACCGCTTTTCCTTTCGCATTCTTCTCGTCCCCGACGTCCCCATTGGCTTGGCCCGCTTCCCTCGGCCGCAGCATCATGTTGCTCGTTGTCAGATCCCCATGTACCACCCCGGTCCGGTGTAGCGCTCCGACGGCGGTCCCGATCCCCTTCATCAAATCGACGAGCGGGGTGTCGTCAACCACTGGGGCTTCTGTGCCGTCTTCGGGCCTCTCGCCAAGCCACGCGTTGATCCCCGCCCGCACGGGAATGCCCTCAATCCACTCCATCATCATCCAGCCCGCGGCGGGATCCATGGCATACACAGCCGGGACGGGCACGCCCTCGCGCCAGCATCGTTCCAGCACCTTGGCTTCGGACGCGAGGCGGGCTTTTGTCAGCCTCGCATCGAGGATCGGGTGACGGTAGGGCTTCGGCGGGCGGTACTTGAGCGCGCAGGGCCGGGTCGGGACGAGGTGGGTTGTCTTGTAGAGGCGGCCTTCTGCGCCCTGCGTAATGAGCATTGGCGGGGTTGCGGCGGGGTAGGTGAGGACTTTTGGTGGGGGGAATTGGGTCTCGGCGGCGGCCATGCTGGGCGTGGGGAGGGGGAAAACAGGCGATGGAACAGGTAGACGTGACTATGCGAGCTGCGAAAGGAGGTTGCGCAAACACGGTGATGATTTTGTTGTTGGTGTTTGTCGCACAGACCTGATTGGTGCCTGGTCAAGAGGTGGGTGAGTGGGCTCGAGGTGGGATGTTGCTGCTGTGGAAGATAAGATGCGCAGAGTGGGACACGAGCAGCATGCGCTGTGGAATTTACCATTGCGCATTGATAATGCCCCTCTCCCACACCCCGACATCTCATATTAAAAGCCCTGCCGCCCAAGGTCTTGTCCTTCCTTCTCTTTTCCCCTCTCACCATGCCATTCTCGACTATTGTTCGATCTTCTCTCCCCCCGACCGTAACGGTGCCTGCCAGCGCTTGGCATCGCATGTCCCGCATTCATACCCCGTGGACGATGCCGGAGAGGTACGGCGACAGGCGATACCTAAGAGTCGAACAGCTGGCAATCAGGAGATCCAAGCACCTCGGCATCCGATGTATCATGCCTGGTGGACAGAGTCCAAGCTCAACGATGGATCGGGGATTACTCCGGACGGGGAAACAAACTGTTGGGCTGCTTGGCCAATACTCGGCGCGGCCCCTGCAAGCTGCATCCGGCGGTGAAGTCACAGCACGCCTCAGCGGGGGGTCCAGCAGGATTCCAGGGCTTGCCTTCCGTCATCGCTTTTTGCCTCCCACAAACAGGGGGAAAACCACTTCTGGACTGCAAACACTCTAGATGTGCTACCAATTGATATTGATTAACAGCCGCAGTCTCGACCCCTTGTCACAGGCTTCCTATGCCTTGTTGATGCTCCAGCGCTCGCCTCGTGCCATGTCCGACTCGTCCTCCCGGCAGTGGATCCTTGTCCTCGCACTCACCGCTCTTCTCCTCTCGCTTGCGATCCTCGCCCAGATCGCGAGCCGGTACACCAAGGCATACTTGGATGCGCCCCACGAAGTGTCCGCCTTCCTCGATGCCGTCGACAGCTCCATCGCCGAGAACGAGTCCTACGACCGCGATATTGCGAAAATCCAGCGCCTCGACGACAAGCTTCGGCTCGGCCGGCCGCTGCGCGACATCCAGAAGGGAGGGGATGCCCTGCGCGAGCACTTGAACGCCCTCTTAGTAGGGGGAGATGACACCCGACTCCGCAATGGCGCGCGCATATTGTGGGCGAGCCACAGGCGCCAGCTAGAGGAGAAGGTGCGGCGGCTCGACCTGCTCAGAATGCGCTTTCTCGTCATCCACATGGGCATTATTGCCGGTGCTGCCACGGAGGCGGCTGCGAAGAAGGACGTCGCAGCCCGAAGGGACCCTGAGAAGTCGGCCGCGATACCCGTCACACCACGGCTCAGTGGGCTATCGAAGACTTTTGTGGAGGGCATCAGACCCAGCCGCCCGTTACCGAGGCTGACGGTCCAGACGACGGGGCAACAAGAACACACTGAGGGGAGCCATCGCAAAGGCTGGGCCGGGGTTGTGATGGAGCTGCAGAGGAGTCCTTTGCTCAAGGAGAGGCATGCAAGCATCGAGCTGGCTATGGCACGATCACCGTGAGCCGGTCGAGTTGCTTGCCGCCGATGGTGTTGTGCGCTACTGGCTGCGGCCATGTAGGCGTCTGAACCGAGTATTTACGTGCGACATTACGAGCGCATGGCGAGGGGAAGAAGAGGACGAGCGATCTGGTCGGTTTATGATGGGCATGAGTTCTGTCCCGGCGTTTGTCACTTCACTTGAGATACCCCCTTTCCCGTTTTGCATCCAACTGCATATCTACAGCCTTGCTAATCCCCCTTTCTGCATCCTACTATTTAATCTACAACCTTGCTAATCCCCCCTTTTTGTTGCGTGTATTTCAGTTTCCATACCTCATTTAGAAGAATCTAATGACCGCGCATATGCGGTGTAATCGACTGGCACTGGTGGTAGATAATGTGAGACATTCATGAATTCCCGCCACCAGCTCAGTTGATGACTCGGAGCCTGTCCATGTACCTTAGTGCTCTGCGTCCGGCCCAAGTTCGTTCCTCTCCCCAACTGCCGCCGTCGTCAGCATGCAGCACGTATGGAGGATCGTAGCAGCGAAATACTCACCATCAAGGGCCACCAAGAAGCGACTGACGCAGTTGTAGCAGGCAATCTAGACGCCCATCAGCATAAAAACCCCGCGATAAAAGAACCACGACAGCCGCGAAACGAGAGAGAGGGGGAGGAAAAAACCACCCACCGTCGCCGTAATCTCCACAATCTCCCTCTCCCCAAACAGCTCCCGCAGCCGCGCAAACGTCTCGTCGCGCACCTGCACATTCCGCGTCATCTCATCCGTATAGCACACGACCGCCCACTGCGCCTCACTCAGCCCCACAGGCGCGTCCCCGGCCCCGGCACCCAGCACGAGCGGCTCCTCGCGCCGCACGACCGCCATGCCCTCGCGGCCGACCCCCGCCGCCTCGGCCAGCGGCGCGTGGTGCCGCCACTCGTACCAGGCGCGGTTCACGACGGCGACGCGCGATATGGCCAGCTCGCGCAGGTCCGCGGGGATGCCGGTCTGCGTGCGCACGGCGCCGAGGAAGGCGTTCCACCCGTCGGCGACGGGCGGCGCGTGCAGCAGCGCCAGGTCGAGCGGCTGCAGCGGGCGCGGCGCGCGGCGGGCCTGCATGCGCTGCACGATGGCGGCTTCGGCGGGGGAGGCGGGGGCCGGCGGGTCCGGGGTGTAGGGGAGGCGCATTGTGCGGGTCTGTTGTTGTTGTTGTTGTTGACGGGGGTGTTGGGTTGGCGGGTTGGTGGGTGCGTTCAAGGCTGGTTGTGGTTAGGTGGTGATGGATCCAGTGACGCAGTGGTACTAGGGTAGGGGCCGGGGTTGGAAGGAAGGAAGCTCACACGGTCGGATTTGGAGACGGGATGTTGTGGACGGGCGAATCCGTGACAGGGCAATCATGAGGGGTGGGAACCGAAAAGCGGCAGGTAGCATTACTGTTTTGGCCATATAAGGGGGGCCAGGTCCGGCTTTGTCTAGGTAGATGCTATCTCCACCCGTCTGTGCCGGTCCCGAAAGTCGGACCGACCCGGGAGCGGAGGTGGTGCGGGGAGCCCGGGACTTGGCTCGGCAACAAATCCATGTGACGGGCCCTCGATAATTGCGCGACGCTGCTTGGGAAGGTAAAAACGCGATTTTGTAACCCCGACCAGTATCCGTAGTGGAGATGGCATCCATTCCATTCCCGCCCTTCCACCAACCCCCGAGAGGTCAATCTTCTCCTCTCGCATGCCAACCTTGATAGTATCGCCACATTAAGATGGTAAAATGACTACATCCCGATGCCCTAGGTACCCTGTACCCCCTTTTTCCTGCTGCCCAGTTCCATGCGTGTTGTAAACAGATGAACAGTCAACCAATTACCCTTACAACGCCCGTCTTCGTTGTGTCTGACCAAGAGGAAGAAACGCCCGTCAGCTTTGACAATATGCTAGTCGAATGGTTTGATTTTGACCGTGGTTGAAAAACGATGGTGTGGACGATCGACTGTGTCTGTGTTGGTGTGGGCCAAATTGCTCCATTGACGGCCTGTCCTACATACGCCCGAATGCTCCAACAAGACGCTGAAATCCAAAAACACCTCGCCTCCCGTTTCCCATAAGTAAAGAGACATGGAATAGATTATATACAAAATACCAATTATATACCAAGAACCATAATTAAAAAGGTGTCGAGGAAAGTCCCGACTGTGTGGAGAAAGTGTCAACTCCGTCCGGCATGCGGCGGCGGAATCGGATGCTGGCCGAACATGCCCATCAGCAGCAGATAGCCATGTTCTGCTTGTGTTATTGCGCGACACCATTTGCCTTTGGCGCCGCTGTTTCGTCCGTCATGGGGTCTCCGGCCTCCTTATCGGGGGTCCGCACGGGGGTGGTTTCTGGCGTCGTCCTCGTCAGGCTCCCCGTTTCCGGCTCCTCCTCAATGGTTGCGAATTTCGCCAGGACCTGCTTTAGTGCTGGGCGCCGGATGGGCTTGCTGAGGAACTCGTTCATGCCAGACTCCATACACTCCTTGACATTGCTCTCCTCCGAAAAGGCCGTCAAGGCGACGATGGGCGCTGAATACCCCATCTTCCGGATCATGCGCGTGGACTGCAGGCCATCCAGATTCGGCATCTGGACGTCCATGAAAATCACATCAAAGTGCCGGTTACACTCCATGTTTGCCTTGACGAGGTCGTACGCCTCCTGGCCGTCCTTGGCAATGGTAACGTCGTAGACGTCCTCCAGCTTCAGGAGCCGGCTGACCACCTCGACGTTGGTTGAATTGTCGTCGGCCACAAGAACGCGGAGCTTTCCCTGGCCGGACGGCTTATTCGCCATCGCCCGGTCGATTGCCGCCAACTTGTCCTCCCTGCTCAGCTGGCGGTTCGGGTTGGTCGCGAAGAAGGGCTGGCTAAGGCCGACTAGCCGTGGCTGCTGATCAAGCACGGTTTTCGGAGATGGCTGACGCTGCAACTCGGAGGAAATCCTGGTGCCTCCGTCTGCCGAGCCCACACTCTGCGGTCTCGATCGCAAACTGCTGGACGCCGTACTCGACGTGCTAAAAATCCACGTGTCAGCCTCTCGTGGGCGAAACAGGCCGTCAGGGTACAGCATGGCAAGGCCAGACTTACCGATCCTTGACATATTTCAGGGGGATTTGCATTGTGAAGGTTGTGCCCACGCCGACGGTACTCTTGAGCGAGATTTTGCCTCCCATAAGCGTGGCTAACTGTGAGCAGATGCTCAAGCCAAGGCCGGTGCCACCGTACTTCTTGCTCAGGCCGAGGTCGCCTTGGACGAACGGCTCAAAGATCTTCTGCTGCATACTCTCCTGGATGCCCGGGCCCGTATCCTCGACCTCGAATTCAAACAGGTACGACTTCGCGTTCGGCGGCGGGGGTGTCGGTGAGCGCTCCCGGATCCGAGCGTGGGGCGTGACCTTGGGCTCCATGGGGTTGATGGCCAGCGCAGTCCCTCCCTTGAGCGGCAGGGCGGATACGTGGGCGCCCTTGGAGCTCGCCGAATTCACGGACCCGGACCCGGACCCCATGCGATTCCGCGCGCGCCCCACACGGTTGGAGCCCGTCTTGGAAAACGATGATGTCCTGCTCTCGTCGCTTATCTGCTCCACTTCGCCGACGCAGCGTATTCGTAGGTTCACCTTGCCGCCGGGCGGCGTGAACTTCAGGCTGTTGCTGACCAGGTTGATGATGACTTGCAGGATCCGGTGTTGGTCGCCCCAGAGGCCCATGTCCTTCAGCCTGCCCATTCCTGGCGGGCCCAAGGCAGGGAGCTTCTTGTCCATACTAGACGGCCTATCGGCCACGTCGGCCCCCTCTGCAGGTTCCGACCCGACAAAGTGGACGGCGAAGCTGACCTTGCTCTCCCGCGCCTGCTTGTCGAAGAGCGCCTGTATTTGGGACCGGATATCGCCCAGCCGAAACTCGCGCTCTTCCAGGCTGAGTTGCTGCCCAATCTGATTTTTGGAGAAGCTCAACAAGTCCTCGAGCAGGTGAAGCAGAAGGTCGCCCGACTTGTAAATGGTCTTGAGCGACTGCTTGATCCGCGGAACGTCATCCTCGGCCATGCACACCGAACACATGCCCATGATGCCGTTGAGAGGCGTCTTGAGCTCATGCGAGATGTTGGCAATGAAGAGGGTCTTGCTCTCGTTGGCAGCCTCGGCCGCCTTCTTGCTGATCTCGAGCTCCCTTGTCCGTTCTTCCACCTTTGCATCGAGGGACGTGTACTGCTTGAGCAGTTCGTCCGTCATTTCATTGAAGGTTTGCGCGAGCTCCGTCAACTCGTCTGTTATGAAGTGCTCCCCGACTTCAACCGTGGCGGGGATCTTGAAGGCCCGCCGTCTCTCCTCGGTGGAGATGCCCTGCCGCAGTCTGGCTCGCCGTCTTCTGCGTATATTCCGGCGGAATCTGGCCAACATGCCCTTTTCGGAAGACCTCCCCGATGTGGTCCCCCCCGAACTTGGGTTTTCATCATCGAACAGCTCGTCCTCGTCCTCCTCATAGCCCGGCGGATCCATGGAATTTTCCGTGGCGATTTTCAGTCTCCTGATGGGCATGACGCTCAGGTGCGCAAACGGAAAGATGACCAACAAAGCCAAACCCAGGGTTCCAAAGACGCATCCTAGGATGATGCTTCGCAGTGTCCGGATCGGCTCGTAGGCCTCACTCTCGGCTTGCTCCACGACGACGGCCCACGATGCCAACGAGGTCTGCGGCCGCGCCACGCCCACAGCCACCGAGTATCCTTGTTCATTTTTCGACGACAGCTTGCTCGTGGCGTTGTTTGGTTCTGTAAAGTGGCCGCCAAGGACACGGTACACAGACGGATACTGGCGGAGCGCAAAGGGCTCGCCAAAATTGCCGGAACCGAAGCTGCGCCTGGAATGCCTGTCCGGTTGGCCGGCGATCGGTTGAGGCGGAAAGAGGAACCGTACAGGCTGCTCCCCAAATTCGTCCAGTGGCGGCGTCCAGGTCTTGTTGCTTGCCGCGAGCGTGGTGTCGAAGTGGTTCCAGGGGTTGACGGAACCAACGACGATGACGATCCCCGTGCGGCCAAGGCCTTCGTCGGAGCGCTGGACGTCGATTAGCGCATTCGCTGTCGCGACCACGGTCATGTACCCGAGAATGAAGGGGCTGGTGTTGACCGAGCGGATGGGGATCGTGAACGAGAGCAAGGCGAACGAAGAGTTGATCACCAAGGGCCCAAGTAGAACCCCGGTAGAGTCGCTCCCGTTGCTCAGCGACACGCCAGGGAACACATTGGCCGAGAACGCCATCGTCCTCGGGTCGTAGATGTTGGGGCGATTTAAGCTGATGTAGGAGATGTTGGGATAGAGCGATGGCGGGAACCCGTGGTCGTCGCCGAGACGAACGTCGGAGCCGTTCGGGGCCTTGTAGGGAAGCATAATCGATGCGGCGTCGGCGGATCGGCTGCCCGTGATGCTGAGGAGGCCGGCTGGATCGCCAGTCGAGTTGCGCGAGTATAGGCGGACCTGGAGCAGACCCGAGAAGCCGACGGCGCCGAGAGCACTGGCCAGATCACTCCGCGCCGCCCTCCAGGGGTCGCCCGTCTCATTGCCGCCGTTGATTTCAAGGTTGTAGAATCTATGGAAGGCCTCCTGCAGCAGCAGGCGCGACGAGATGGTCTGACAGGTCGTCTGGATCAGGTTGAGCTCGGACGAGATCCGCGCAGCCTTGAGCGACGCAGTCAGGGTCAGGCCGCCCAACTCGACGCCCACCACGAAGTTATTGACGAATATCCATGTCGGGACCGAGAGGACGCAGAGCGCCAGCAGAACAGCAAATACCACAACCGCTGCGAGTTGCTCCCGGATTGCAATCCTGACCATCTTCGGGCCGACTATACCGCGCAGTGCAAGTGTGGCCGCCACACCCGGCGCATGTTCTTTCGGTGCACAGAGTAGGCGACTCCGAAGGCCGATATCAGCGGCCGGCTGGCTCGCCTGCAGGCAGCCCGCGACGGGCGGGGTGTCGCAAGCCGCAGGGCCACGTCGAGGTCGGTAGCGGTAGCGGTCGTGTCGTTCAGCGCGACTAGGATGCTGGTAGCCGCCGTTTCGCCCAGGACATTGCCCACGTTCAAGGTTGGGGCCGTCGTTGCTGCTGCTGTGCAGGTCGTCTTCGGCTTCGCGACAAGCAGGGAATTTGGGGGGCACTGGCGGGCCCGCAGCAACAGAAAAATCGACAACTTGTTTGTTGAAGTTGCAAGATCGGATCGGCGGGTCTAGAACACGCCAGGCCAAGCTCTGATTTCCGGGGGACCCACCTGCCAATTGAATCGTGTTTTCTCATTCCGCGGGGAACTCCAACTCGCCATCTCTGTCCTTGTCCTTCCAGAGTACAGACTGGAGCACTCCGCGGTTCTTTTATTTTAGCGTACCGCGTCGACGACAGCCACATGCACACTGCGATACAAATATCTGGGTCTTGCAGATTGGAGACGACTGTCAAACTGCCAGGAGGATGGGTAAGGCACCCGACCGGCGCATACATAGGTAGGTTGCAGTGTTTTTGACAGTCCCGCTGCATGTGCTAGCCATCAGAGGGTGGGGCCCCCATGGTTTCAGCGTGCTTGGCCCCGAAATTGATGGTCCGGGATTGATAAATCGTGTCAAATCGAATCATGGTATGGAACAAAAGAAATTCGTTACAAGACGTAGTGGTCGTCAGCATTCAGTCCTCCGTTTCCCAAGGTATCATTTCCTCCCCCTCCAGCTCCATATGCCGTGGTACTCCATATGCCCTCCCCCCCCCCCAGGCAACCAACACGCGCCGCCGTCGCGAATCGACAATTCCTCAGCCCCAACCAATGCTACGACCGACTGAAGATCAGCGGCACCAAGGCACTCTGGCTCTCCAGGCTGCGGTGGTCGGGCGTCATTGCCATGGCCACATTGGCCATGCTCCTCCCAAACAGGCCTTCCCGGATGCGCGAGGCCACGCTAGACGACGACGCAAAGCTCAGCCCGCTGCTGTTGTTGTGATGCATGGGCGGGAGGTCCATGCCGAGGTTCAGCGTGGGCTCCCGCGCGACGATGACGGCCGCCGAGTCTTTGCTGTCCTTGCGTTGCTGTTTGGCAAACTCGCGCGAGAGCTTCGTGATGACGGCTTCCTTGGCCCGCTTCAGCGCCGAGCAACGCGCTGCCGCCTCCTCCGCCTCGGCCAGGATGTCTGCTTCGATGCAGCGCTGGGTCGGCGACAGCCCGTCGTAGTCCGAGTGGGATGCCTCGGGACTGCTGCTGCTGCTCATGAACGGGCCATGTCTGGATGACGGGTCGTAGACCGTAGCCTGCAGCATGACGGGGAGCGGATCCGCGTTGAGGATTGGCACGCTGATCTTCAACCTCGGGCGCGGCGTCTCAGGCCGGTCGAAAGCCTCGTCGTCCGTGCCAATGACTTCGGGCATGGCCGGGATTTCCGGCATGGCCTCCGAGTTGTGACGACGGTGACTGCGGTGTCGCCGGCTGGAATGATCGGAATCCCTGGTCGCATGCCGGTCGCTCGTGTCATCGCTGCGTGAGTGCTTGTGGCTGCTCCGGCTGTGGTGGCGGCGCTTCTTGCTAGAGCGGTCGCTCCTTCGGTCCTCATGCTTGCGCTCGTCGTGGCTTGTTCGGTCCTCGCGTTTGCGCCCATTCTCGTGTCTGATGCCGACTTCGTCGTCGTCCTTGTGCGATCTTCTGCGGATGCGACGCTTCTTCAGCTTCGTGGTGAATCCTTGGCTCGCCTCTCTCGCGGCCTCAATATCAGACGCCAAGCCATCGTCGTCCTCTTTTCTTGCCTCGGCTGTATTCGGACGTGAACTTTCCTGGGCTGCAGCGGTA
The DNA here is from genome assembly GCA_033297235.1 of Trichocladium antarcticum. Taxonomy (NCBI): domain Eukaryota; kingdom Fungi; phylum Ascomycota; class Sordariomycetes; order Sordariales; family Chaetomiaceae; genus Trichocladium; species Trichocladium antarcticum. The sequence goes on from MU853427.1 coordinate 375,145, forward strand.
ACCCCGCGGGCCCAATCCTCGACGCCCGCCTCCAAGGTCTCGACATCGTTCGCGCCGCCAAACATCATCCCCTCGAGATCCACCTCGAACAACTCCCTGCTTGCCGCCGTGGCCGCGGCCGACGATGGTGGGAGATGCTCGTCCTCGAGCGAGCTCGCCACTGCGGACCCGGACGAGTTGGACCGTGATGTTTCCGGCCTGCTGTAATCGCTGGCAAGGGAGCGACGAGACCAGGCATCCCTAGCCCCGTCTCCCGTCAGGGGGGCTAGCGCCTCGTCCCAGCTGCCGCCCCGCATGAGGGCCACGTTCTCGAAATCGAACTCGCGCACCGTGTCCTTGTGGCTCGCCACGAGGCCGCGCAGCTGCCGGACATTCATGGTCGCGTTGCGCACCGACATGGACCGGAGGCGGGGCATCACAAACGGCCGGCGCGAGGGCCGCGGCGGCAGCGGAGACATGGGACTGGTGACCTCGTTGAAAAGCTTCTTGCTGTTGCGCGGCGGTGCGAAAAGGGGGTCGCCCGACAGCGCCACGGGGCAAGGACCCCTGCGACCAAGCCAGGTGAAGGAAAACTTCTCGAGCTGCGGACCAAAGCCCCGTATGTAATCGTCAATGATTTTGAGCTGGTCCAGGCCCGGGGATGGCCCGTAAAAGTCCCAGGATTCGACCGAAATGTAGAGTTTCCGGATCTGGCGCCACCGCCGTGCCGACGATGGCAATGATCCAAACCCGGGGTTGTGGCGGAGGTAGTAGAAAGCCGATGGATGGACTCCCGACAGTGAAAGCTTCGATAGCTTGGTGAGCGGTGCGCGCTCAAGCGAGATGCGCAGGCTCATCAGCGCATAGTCAACAATGCCTCGGCGGTACCGCTCGCTTGGTTCCTGTCCGGGCGTCTTGATTGTGAGATGGCGCACCCTGGGCAGATGCTTCATGGCGTTGATAAAGGACGACACATGGGTCGCCGCATGGAAAAGGGGCGGGTATTGCTGGGTCAGGATCTCGCCCAGCTCCGAGTTGCCGTACTTTGGCCTGGTCAGGGACGATTCCATCGAGGTGTGGGGGTTGTAGAGGAAGCTGATCTCCTGGCCAGTCTGAGGATGGATGAGGGGAGGCAGGAAGGTGGTGTTGGAGTGGGGGAAGCTGAAGGTGAGATGCTCGACATGGTGGCCAATCCTTGCTAGAGCTTCGATCCTGCTGGGTCTGGTGAAGCTGTTGGCCGTGAATGTCAGGTGGGTGCGGAGGAAAAGCCTCTTGGTGATGAGGTTGCAGCACGCCGAGTTGGCAAGCCTGACCGCGCAGATGTCCTGCTTGGACACGACTTCAAAGAGTTTCTCGCGGATGGCTTCTTCCTGCCACAGGCAGTAGAATGCTTGCGTGCTGGTCGCCATGGCGCTTGCATGTCGTTGAGACGAGGACTGGCTTCGGCGTGTCTGTGTCGATGAAGGTTGCGCCAGCCAGCATTGACTCGTGGGGGGGCAGCCTCCAAGGTGAGCTTAGCAGCCCAGGCTCTTGGAGAGGCCGAGAGGCCGGAATGACGATCTGACGAGCAGTACAATGTCGCAGGACGAAGCTGGGTTTTCTTGATGGGAAGGAGTTCAAAGGGGGGGATGAGACGACTTCAGTCTCTTTCTCGAGGACGGGACCAGAGCAACACTCAAGAGCGGTGCCACAGAAATCAGGAGACGAGAAAGAATATCAACCGCCACAACGACAATCGAATGAGGACCCTGTTATGCGATCAACCTTGCTTCTACCCCTCGTCCGTCCGCGTCCCCTCGACCGCCTCCTCTCTTTTCTTCATCTTGCGGGATCTGGGGATGCGTGATGGGCACCGCCCACCCCTGTCGCCCCAGGCCGTTGAAGGTCGAGAACGAGTGGTCAGACTCACCGCCCCAAGCATCGTGCAGCTTCGGCATGCATTAGGGAGCGTGGACCGGAGGTCGAGAGTGGTCCCGCTCCCGCCAATCCCGTGGCCGCGCACACCGTCGCGGACCGCGCCGGGCCTCGTGAATGGCTCGGGAATCGGTCTCCTGCATGGCACCGATGCGGCCTCCTGCAGCCGTCTCATGGCTGTCTTCTCCCACCCACTGAGGAAGCATGAAACAGGAAACATGCTGCAGGAAAGAGGGGCTGCGGGGAAGTGCAGGGGAAGCGCTATCGATAAACGGATGGGGCGGGGGACGAGCGGGGGACGAGCGGGGGACGAGCAGGGAAATCGCGAAGGCGCGCTGCCGGTCCAATCAGTCGGCGCGAAATCGACAAGGAGTCGGGGGGCTGGCTCTGGTTGGTTCGTGGCAGGCCAGGTCGCGCGTGCCCCGCGCGATCCAACACACGAAACTGGCGCGCCAACTCCACCTCGCTCCAACGGCGGATCAGATAAGGAGTTCAAGCGCCCTCGTCGCAAGACAATTCGGGGGGACTGGGAAGATTCCTATTCGCACTTCGGTTCTGGATCTTCCTCGACCTAACGATCTCGAGCCCGAGTTCCATCCAGGCCCTGTTGTAGAAATGAAAGGTCTTGCTTGAGTGCGAGAAGAACGGCTTCCAGAGTCGCCGTCTGCCGCAATCGCCCGGATTCGCGAGTCTGATGCGCCGGGTTTTCAAATCCCGCAATGGTCGGCCAGTTCCGATGACATCCTCGACACTCCACGCCAGAAGCTCCCCAATTGAGGGAATAACCGTCATCCATTGGCTCTTCTCATGACCACTCGCAGGCCTCGAGTCATGTCTGGTGAAACATGCCACAGAACCAATTCGACGCCTTGCGCAGTCCAAACGGCTTCGGTAATGGGTTGGTTGAATTCGGCGTTTTCTTCCGCCTTTCGCAAGGCTGCTCCGGCTATTTGCCAAAAAAAAGTCCAACTGTCTCCCATTTCCCTGTCAAGTCAATGAATTCCCCTCGCCGGATCACCCCACCCATCCACACATAGCCGACCTCACGCCACGCTCAATAATTGCCTCTGCCGCCACCCCTGGCTCGCCGACCGCCATTTCTCCTGCCCCCCTGCTGATATCCACGCGACGGTGGCGGAGGAGGGGGGGGTCCAGGAGGTAGTGGGGGGAGAGAATAGTTCGGCCTCGCGTGGCTTTCGTTGTACTGCCGGCTTGGCCGCCTCCCGCCGCGGTTCTCGGCCCCATTGTTGTTTTTAGAAAAGGTGATGTGCCCAAACCGTGTACTTTTCTGGACAGGGGCGCGGATGAAGGCTTCGGCCTCGTCGTCGTCGTCGGCCTCCTCAAAGATAATGTGCCTCTTGGGAACAATGCTCTTGCCAAGGTCGGGTCTCTCCTCTTCGGACCTGGCATCAAACCCGGGCCCAGAGAAAATGACAGCCACCTCCGATGACGCTGGATCCAGATACTGGTCACAGTTCGCTTGACTCCACGTTTCGAACGCGTTTGCCTTTGGCCTCTGCGGGTTGAGGCCGCAGGCGGGCCCGTAATGTCCTTGGCGCCCACAGCAGTAGCAGGAGATGGGAAGAGAGCGGACCTTGCGGACCGTGTCGGGGTTAGGTGAGAAGCTCCTCCACAGCTCGTGGCAGGATTCGTCCATGTGATCGTGTGACTGGCAGAATGCGCATTCCATCTCCCCTGGAGATAACGCCAGCTTCTCGTGGCAGTCCTCCTTGACATGGCCAGATTGCTTGCACTTCGTGCACCGTCGACGGCTCGGGCAACTGAATGATCGGTGACCGGGGTCGCAACAGAAGCGGCACACTGTCTTTGGGCACCCGGACGAGTTGTGGCTGCGCGACGCGCACATCCGGCAGAAAGTCTCGTCTGGGCCGATACCGGGAAAGTACTTCTCGCGGTATTCCGCATCTCCTTCATCGGGTGGGCCGATGCTCGCATTCTCAACCCCGGCTGAGGCAGCGGCCGACGGCGGAGACGGCGTAGCAGCCCCCGGTTGCGTCGGAGCCGATTCCATACTTGGCGGTTCGGCGGCGGCGGAAGTCGTCGAAAATATGACTGTGAGCTGAGCACTTTCGTCCTGGGCGTATTGAACTGCCGCGCGCCTGGCGGTTGCAGCCTTGGACTTTGACAACCCCTCGACTGTCCCAATCCATTTCAGATAGGATTCAGCGACTCGGTTCCGCTCCCGCGGTGTGTTGACCCTGATCTTTTCCCCATTCATCTGGCCGAGTGTCTTGCACCATTCCACGAACTTGTCTTCCCAGCCACGTTGGTCTTTTTGTTTGATCTCAAAATCGGAAGGAGACGGGGTGGGGGGGAGCGTCCAGTCTTTTCCTTCCGGGCTCCCGTGGGATGCCGGTTTGCTGCCCTCGGGCGTCGTGCCACTGGACGGTTGCTGCTCTGAATGGGGGCTCCCTGACTGCTCGACTCCGGCCGGAGAACCAACTCCCAAACCCCCGAACTCGTGTCCGAGAGCTTTGGAAAACATGTCTTGAAGCTTCTCAGCGTCAAGATCGGTATCGGTCGCGGCGCGTAGAGCAGCGGCCCGGGTGACAGGTGGTATTGAGGCCTGGCTGTGCAGCCAAGCTTCCCAGGCGTCTCGCAGGAGAGCATGATCTTGCAGACCCTTCGCGCCCTGGTTCAACGTCATGAGCTGGATGCACCAGTTCACAAACCTGAACTGCCAGCTGCTCCCACGCGCCGGCCGTTTCGAAAAGTCTGGATTTCCCGGGGGCATGACCAAATTGTCAAGGTCTCTGGTCATGCTGCTGCGGGAGGACTCGGTCGGTGGCTGCAGGGGGGTTTCCGAAGCTCGCTGTAATAATGGTTTGCGAGGTTTGTCCTTGGTTGATGGAGCGAATGAGGTCCGTAGGCCGCCGCCGGTGATGCCACGATTCCATCCACCGTGAGGCTTGGGCGGGTCTTCGACGGGGCTTTGATCGGCCGTCCCAACTTCTCCCTCCTCTAGCTCAGCTGCCTCGCCGGCGGCCAAAGACCCGTCCACTTTGATCCTCTTGGAAGATGAAGCGGCGGCATCGACACCAGTATCGGCATCTTCTGCCAGCTCCCCGCGGCCTGCCGATGCTGGATCACCACAGATTTCGGCATCAGAGGCTGATCGTTTCTTGCCTGGCAAAGACTGTGTCAAAGTCTCTCCCACCTTGGGTGAAGCCACATTGTGGCCAGCGGCCGAGTTTAGCGAGAGCGCAGACTCTTCCATAGCTTAGGGGTACTGCGCCGAAGGCCGGCCAAGAAACGACAGAACTTTTGCAGTTCAGGTTCTTGGCAGAAAGCGGCTTTGCCAGCAGTGGCGTTCAGTAAAAACAAGCCCAGGCCCTTGTCGCGGACGCGTGACAGGTAACGGGGCACGGGATAAAGAATCTGATTGGTCCAGTTCTTAGAAATGTCTGCCGCCGTTGCGGATGGCACTACCTCCTGGCTGTAGGGTTTCCACAACTTTGTGGTTGTGAAAGCAAGCCGAGTGGATTGAAAGCAAGCAGCGGAAGCAGCCGTGCAGAGCGCCCTAATTTTGCCGAGGCGGGCCCACACCTGCTTGTCTCTTGGTATAGCGCAATGGAGCGTCTATGCTTCCTCTGTCCCCATCCATCCTTCCAACCTCCAACCTCCAACCTCACAGCTATGTACCTCACCACCTCGCCATCATGCCATCGCACCTGCATTGTATTTCCGCTGCACGGCTCCAAAGACTCTGGGCACCACATCTATACTATTTTATCTTATAGCTGTCTATGCTTGCCGATGCATACGCTGAGCTCCATGGGCCAACACAGGACTCGGCCAATTTCTCGGGCGCTTTGGGGGAGGATCGGGGGATTGAGTGAGGCCGAGGATGGGACCGATGGACAGGATCGGCCAGCCAAGACAAGGCAAACAAGCGCAGGCCAAGGTCAGGAGTTGAACGGCAAGCTGAGTGAAGGTGAGCCTCAGCCCATTGACGGGAAGGTTTCCACGCTTCCTTTCCCATCCTTGTTGTTTGCTTGACGGCTGCCTCGTTTTCTCCGCAATCCATCGACATAACCACCATCGAGTCACGGGCTCAAGGCCGACTGGAGGATCGGAATCGGATCTCGCGGAGGCTTGGTGCGTGAACCACTAGTTACATGTGGGGGAAGCTTGCCCATCTTGTAGTTGCGCTGAAGGGGTTACTCTCTGCCAGGAAAATGTAACGCTGCGGAGATCAAGCAGGTTGCATACAGCCGAAGCTAGAATCTCCTACCAGGTCCAAGGAACGAGATAGCTTACCTTACCAAAACTGCTTTTACGGGCCGACATCTCAACGCTTGGCGTGAGCTCATGCCAGTTCAATGACGGACCGACGGACCATATGGGGAGATGGGGAGGGAAGGCGGGGTAATATGTATATACGATTACTTTAACCCCGTGGTCCGGTGGTTTCAGCCAGAGGCCGCAGCATCAACACCCGTCTGTCTCCTGGGATCTGTCCAAGATTACACTCGTGTACTTTTTCGCCCTCAGGATGCCTTCTGTTGCGAATCTGGTCCTGGCTAGCCTGTTGGCCTTCCAAGGGGCCAACGCCGCCGTTTCGGTTGACAAGTTCGTCAAGAGGCGTAAGAATGGTCATTTCACTCGAGGAACTCAAACAATGCTGACTGCATACTCGTACAGAAAAGGCAATCGCACTCCAGGGGGTGCTCGACAACATTGGCCCCGATGGGGTCAAGGTCCGCGGAGCAGGACGTGGTCTTGTTATTGCCAGTCCATCCAAGTCCAACCCGGACTGTGAGTGAACGGCGCCAAAATGTAAGCACCACACAACAAGGGCCTCTTGTTGACTGCTTGACAGACTTCTTCACCTGGACGCGTGACGCCGCTCTAACCTTCCAGACCCTCATCGACGACTTTCTCTTTGGCAACAAAGGCCTTCAGCCGCACATCGAGGACTACATCTACTCCCAGGCCGTCCTCCAGACAGTCAGCAGCCCATCGGGGACGCTGCTCCCCCACGGCCTTGGCCTGGGCGAGCCCAAGTACGGCGCCAACGGCACGCGCTACAACGGCAACTGGGGTCGGCCGCAGCGAGACGGTCCTGCGCTGAGAGCCGTGGCGCTGATCAAGTACAGCAACCACCTCATCTCCAAGGGCGAGCGAGGCCGGGTCAAGACGGAGATCTGGCCAATCATTGCCAACGACCTGTCCTATGTCGGGCAGTACTGGTCAGCCATGCCTGAGACTTGCAGAAACCCATCGGTACACTGACTGACACGGCGCGTTGCAGGAACGCGTCCGGCTTCGACCTCTGGGAGGAGGTTTACGGGTCCAGCTTCTTCACCACGCAGATCCAGTACCGGTCCCTGGTCGAGGGTGCCACTCTGGCCAAGGCGCTCGGCCTCCCGTGTAAAGCGTGCGGCCAGGCCTCGAACGTGCTCTGTCTTCTGCAGTCGTACTGGAACGGCAAGTTCTTCACGGCCAACTTCATCGCGGGCGACTTCCGCGGCGGCGTCGATGCCAACACGGTCCTGGGCCCCATCTCCTCGTTCGACCCCAAGGCCCCCTGCGACAGCCCCACGCTGCAGCCCTGCCACCCGCGCGTCCTGGCCAACTTCAAGGTTTTTGTCGACACGTTCCGCCACACGGCTCTGTATCCCATCAACGAGGGCATTCTATCCAACACGGGCATCGCGCTGGGCCGGTACCCCGAGGATACCTACTTTGGCGGCAACCCGTGGTACCTCATCACCCTGGGCTCCGCGGAGCTCCTCTATGATGCCGTCCACCAGTGGACCAGGAGCGGCGAGATCACAATCGACGCCACTTCGCTCGGCTTCTTCCGGGACATCTACCCGCTCGCCTCGGTAGGCACCCTTCGCAGCCGCCACCCGGCCTACCAGGCCATCACCGCGCGCGTCCGCAACTACGCCGACTCCTTCGTGGCCGTCGCGCAAAAGTACACGCCCGAGAATGGCATGCTGGCCGAGCAGTTCCTCAAGGCCGCGCCCTTCACGCCCATCTCGGCCGCCAACCTCACCTGGTCCTTTGCCTCGTTCGTGTCCATGGCCCACCGCCGGGACGGCCGCCTGCCCGCCAGCTGGGTGCCCACCAGGGGCCGCGACAAGCCCCAAGTCCCCGCCGTGTGCAAGGCCGGCTCCGTGGTGGGCACGTACGCGCCCGCGCTCGCCGCCGGCGCCCCCAACGTGACGATCCCCTGCATCTCGACGGTGCGCTTCGCGCTCAACGCGTCGACCTACTACGGCGAGAACCTGTACCTCACGGGCGATAGCGTCACGCTCGGCAACGGCAACCTGGACCGCGCCTATCCGCTCCTCAGCAGCAACTACACGTCCGAGCGGCCGCTCTGGTGGGCCGACGTGCCTGTCGAGCAGCCCGGGGGCAGCGGCGCCACGGTGCTGACGTACAAGTATGCACGCCGGCAGGACTGTGGCCAGGGCTGGATCGTCGAGAAGGAGGCCAGGACCGTGGAAGTGCCCGCGTGCAGGGTTGACGGCGGAGAGGCCGTGGTTGCCGAAGTGGACGACGAGTTCATCGGCGACGGCGGCACCCCCGGCGGCTGTTGATTTACCATGCTCTGTTCCCCATTGCGTCAGGCATTAGAGACAGGGTCAATACACCAGGGGCCCCTTGTCTTAAGTTGATTAACACATGCGTAATTGACCAAGCCACAATCGGCATCCACAGGGCCATCTCCCGCTACAACCTCTGGCGCCTACTGGGAAATACGCCTACTGGGAAATACGAGACCAAGCGTGAAATGTCTTACCGTATTCCGCAGTATTGTATCGTATCTGTATCAAACGCGCAATCGAATTGTTAGTGCACAGGTTTCTGCGACCCATTTGTTCCTGCTCAATCTCCGGCCGCGATCTGGGAGTGGAGGTACCTTGGCCCTCATCTTTGCTCCATCTTCTCATCGTGTTCTGGCCACCTTGCCACCTGGACTTCTGGCACCTCGATCTCGTCTTTCGCCTGCTTCGTTTGCTTCTCTCTTGTCTGCCTGTCCCGTTTGCCAATATCGGATACCGGTGTCAGAAGCAGGTGTGATTCGCATTCCTTGCAGCACCGGCTTCTTCTTCTCCATCTCTCGTTTGACGCCGCTTGGCGCATCTCGTCGCAATCGATTGTCCAATAGGCCACGTCCACCACACCGTCACCGGCAACACCACCGAGCCCGTTGCCACCTCCCCGCTGCCGCCGCCGCAGACCGTCTATCGTCTTGTCGACCTTCCTGTCACATCGTTGGGCTCCTTCCGGCGGGTCCGCTGTTCAGCCGAGAACCCTTCCAGCTTGGACCGAAACTTCGGGTGGAGGCTCCAGTTTGGAGACTTTACAGCTGTGACATCATACCGAAATCTGAGTGTCCGCGTCAACCGCCAACCGCCGGCAGCCAACACGCCGTGCGACCGACGTCGGGCTCGACCGTCTCCAATTTGCCGTGGCCCGCCCATTCTATCCGCCGGTACCGAGCCGAGTTCATCGAATCCATTCGCGCGTCGCATCTCGCGGCGACACAACACCGCCAAGCTGTCTTCACCAATACTTCTTCACCGCACCGTCTCGTACGAGGCGGGCGCCAACCCACCGCGTCGCGGGGCGACGCACGCCACGATGGCTGACAAGGGCGGCCGGAGGAGGAGATCTAGTAGCATCCTCCAGGTCTACCACGAACCGCTCGAGCCGATCGAGCAGCTCAGTGACCAGTCAGCTCTGCCGAATCTAAACGCGGATTGGGTCAACGCAAAAGGTATGCTCACATCCGCGCTGGCGGCGACGTGTCTGCCGGCCAAGCCAGCCCTCCGCATGCAAGGAACGCCCGAGTTGACAAAGCCTCCCTGGCAGGTGCCTGGACCATACATCCCCTCCTGATCCTGTGCCTCAAGATCTTCTACAATATCATCCCGGGCGTCTCGCAGGAAACATCATGGACGCTGACCAACATCACGTACATGTTCGGCTCCTACATCATGTTCCACTATGTCCGCGGCGTGCCGTTTGAGTTCAACGCGGGCGCGTACGACAACCTCAACATGTGGGAACAGATCGACGACGGCGCCCAGTACACTCCCGCCAAGAAGTTCCTGCTCAGTGTGCCGATTGTGCTCTTCCTCCTGAGCACGCATTACACGCACTACGACCTGACCTACTTTACCATCAACTTCCTGGCCGTCCTGGCCGTCATCATTCCGAAACTCCCCTTTGTGAGTCCTCTCCATCCCACCCCAGTCTGTTTTGAACGCCTCCCCTGACACCCGGAGCAGAGCCATCGCATGCGTGTAGGGCTGTTTTCCGGAGTCCCCGAAGATTGAGGCGCGACTGGGCGTCGGGGCTTGCGGTTCTGTGACAGACCGGTTTGTGAGGGTTGGACATTAGGACATCAGGGGTTCGGGAAGGGTTTGGCGGGCCGGGGCGGGGGGCAGGTTCAACAGTTGGGCCGGAAATTTCGGCCACAACTCGATCCCGGATGTTTCTGGCGCCAAAACATACGCGCTTATCACCAAGCGGCCAGAAGATCTCGATCAACATCCAGCCACTCAGATGTGGCCCAGTCCGCCTCCGGCCGCGGCGCGCGTTATTAGATGTGGCCGGGTCGAGCCGCGGGATAGGCATCATGACGGTCATGCGAGCCTTTGTTGGGAGCGAGCAGCTTGGGCTAAATCGATGCACACATACAACCGACTACTGTCCCCCATGTGTTTGTCAGATCCCGCTCACAAACATTCTCTCCATCGGCTGTGTCAACGGCAGTTGGTCGTTCCTTGCGGGCCTTTTGCAGCAGAACCGCGATGAATCGGTTTCGCTCCATGACGGCTTGAGCTGACATGAAGGTCTCCTCGTCGTTATTGGAGCTTCCTCGGTCACTCTAGTCGTCGGGGCCCCTCCTTTCTAAGGCGGCGCGGGGACAGAAATTGACATGTCAAAAATAGCGGAGAAAGGCACTAGAGGCCTGTGCGGGTTAGTGTGATCCCCCGCATTCACCATGCATATCCATGCTGCAGGAAGGACGCTTCGATTGCCTGGCCTCAGGCTAGGTTGGATGTTTGCCGTGGGGCGTACGGATATAGATATAGACCATTGGTATTATGGAAAATCCCTTCTGCTATGCTTGCCGCGGCACCCCAGCAAGTTGTGAGACAAGATGTTCATTGTCGGTCGGTTATTTCCAGCCCGTCTCTACTAGTTCGACAGAGTTGACGGCAACTTCAAGTTCCCCGTGCCAAGAAGCGATCCGCCACTGGAAATTCCGCCAAGATGGAAGCTGCAGGGATGCCGCCCTGAGGACTGTGGTTCGATGGTTCGAATTGCAACTGCATTGGACGGATGTCTTGGGGTTTTCCTCCCGAAGCCTCAGTGACGCGCACGAGCGCTAGGGAAGCAGTTGGATACCGCAGGCAAAAACAAGGTGTGTACAGAGTATTCCGTAGCCTGCCCAGTTCGAGTCCCCGCGGCACATGGGATAATTACAGTAGTAGATCGCCGGCCCAAACAGCCGGGGATTCGTCCCATCGTCTCACCCTTCCGTGGCGCTAAGCTACTCCTGGAGAGTGCCGATGTGGAACGATGGACCCTGGACCCGGAATCTCCCCTGCTGGGGGGGGGAGCACCTCGTCCTCAGGAGACCTGGGGAACATAGCAAAACCATCGTGCCCTGCCGGCGGAATCTCGCCCCATTGTTGCGAACGTCTTGATCAGCTGTCGCCTCTTTTACAGCTTGCCTCAACAGTCGGACCAGAATCAGCGACGCCTCGGAACCTGGAACTGGAGCGCTGTGCCAGTAACCGACCTTCGCTGCGCCGAAATAGCACGTCTCCTCCGACAATTACAGTACAGGCCGCCGTCCCGCCGACTGTCTCGTGCAACACCAACGGGGCGCCAATCTCTCATCTCTCTCCCCATCCCATGTGTGGCGCTGGCAACAATTGCTCTGAAAGCGAAGACTGATCCGGCAGGTGCGTTCCCATGTTTCTCATCTCCTACGCAGCAAGGATCTCCCCCCCCCCCCGATCTGCGTGTGTTGTGTTTCGCTCTTCGGCTGCATCTACCCCTGGCCACGTTGCCGTCGCCCGTCGCCGACGGCGTGGACGATGTGGTGTTCCGAGACCGCCGGCTGCCTGCTTGTGCCATTGCAACGAGCACCCAGCATTGTTCTCTCGGCCTCCCTGGGTGTGTGCCAGGTAGCATCCACACCTTGCCTCGCTTGCATACCGTGCCAGTGGACGGACGACCGTGATGAGCGCCGGCACCGATGGCCTCACATGTGTGCGCGCCCCGCGCCAGCAGCGACAGACTGAGGGCGCAGCGCTGTCTCTCTGCGCTTCGGTTTCCTGCTTGCCGCTGCGACAGTCGCCCGCGCGCGCGCGCATGTGTTGTGTGCCACTGACCCGCAGATGCGTCGGGACCTGGCGTCCTTCCTGACCGCGTCTTTGTCCTTCCTCCCCCCACCCCACCGCCTGCCTGTGCCGTCCAGTTTCCCGCCTCGTCTTTGTTTCAGTCCCGCCGCCTGCAATTCCGCCGGCAGCGAATCGACTAACAAGCACCTAGTTTGCTGTCCCAGCCGCCAGCCCTGCCTGCGCGATCGAGTGCCGTCGCCCAGTTTGCGCCGCCGACAACACCGTCGTCCAATCCCGTCGTCCAATCCCGTCGTCCAATCCGCCCCTTGTCCATCTCATAAACCTGCCGGCCGGCCGGCCGCATCCGACAGCTCTGTACGCCGGAACGAAGAAGGATCCGGATGCGTGGCGCGGTCTCTTCCCTGCCACACATCTCAGCTGCACAAATTGGCTGACGGGCTGCGGCAAGACGGCAGTCGGGCCTGCATCCAGGGAGACGGCGCATGGCTTCCCCTATAGACCCGGCCTTGTCCCGACCATCTTCGGACATGGCCGCCTCTCCCCCACAAAGGATGCCGTCACGCTCAAGGACACTGAGCATATCCAGCGACAGGCCATCCACCATTGCACACAGCCTGATGTCGGCGCCGTTGTCCGTGTCCCCCGGGGCGGCCTTCATCGCCGCCTCGGCTGCCTCCCAGATCGTCACCAACGACCACGACAGTCACGCCGAAACCTGGTACGGCCGGCATGGCATTCAGCCGTCGGGCGACGCCGCCGCCGTGTCGCCCGCGGCATTGCAGCTGGTCAACAACTTCCTGGATCAGCTGCTCTTCAACTTCCTCTCCGTCGCGCGCTCCACCCTCCTGTCCATGCTACGCCCGGCCGTGTCCGAGGTCTTGAAGCCCAAGCTCGCGGAGGATGCGATCAACCAGGCAGACGAAGAGCTGCGAGAGTACCTCGGCGGGGACGACGAAGACGCCGGCCAGCCCCAACCGCGCGACCGCGCGTCGTCGACAGACTGGGACCTGGAATTGGCGTGGAAGAGGACACGCCTCCGCTGCATGGTGTACTCGTCGCTTGGCGACATGGAGGAGGAGGACGAAGACTACTACACGGAACAGGGGCATCTCGACACGGGCCTGGACGACGACCCTTCCTCCGAGGTCGTCTCTCCTGCCGTGGCCATTTTTCTGACGTCGATAATGGAGTTCCTCGCCGAACAGGCGCTGATCATCGCCAGCCAAGCCGCGTACCACCGCATGCGCGTCAGGCACGACAAGGAACTCCAGGACGGCGTACGGAGCCCCACGAGCGTTGCCGACCGGATCGTCGTCGAGGAGCTTGACATGGAGCGTGTCGCGCTCGACCGGACCCTCGGCAGGCTGTGGAGGGGCTGGAAGAAGAAGATTCGGTCGCCCGTCGTGGGCTCCGCGGATCGCCTCGCCAGGTCCCACTCTGGGGATTCGATGCACGCGGCGTTTGGCCGTCATTTGCGGTCACCCAGTAGCGCTGCAGAGCCAGCGGTTCCCGCCTCTGTTCCCGCGCCCGTGCTGGAGGATCTGGTTGCGGCGGCTATTCCATTGCCATTGGGCTCCAATGACGTTGCAGAAATCGAAGTGCCTGGCCTTGCGTTCTGCAGTGATGACGAGTCGGAATCCGACGAAGACGACGACGCCGACGCCGAAGAGCAGAGCAAGCCAGTCCGGCCGAAGAGCCTCATGATACTGCCGTCAAGTGGCGCATCTAAGCAACCGGTGCCTACGGTGCCGTCTAAGCAACCGCCTGTCTCTGATTCTGGTTTCAGGAAACGCGCAAACTCGCAACCGACACCGGCACCACCACGCTACATCTCACCCACCAAACCCCAAGGCGTCGAGCCAGTCGATGCGGTTTTGCCCGACAGCTCCCCAGCTGGAAGGTCCGAGACGACTCGTGTTGTGTCCGACGCGGCAACGAGCACAGCAGTGGAAGAGAACCGGCCGACGAGCGACGGACCTGCTCCTGTGCGTCGCGGGCCTCTGTATGGTAGTGTTGACGAGACGCTGGAGGATGGGGCGAGAGACGACGACGACGACGACGAAGTATCTATCGAAGAACCGCGGTTTGTCAGGTCCTCGAGAATCTCGATTTTGGGCCGAAGTCCGTCACTCACATCAACGGAGCATGGCAGCCCGATTTCCATCAACACCAACTTGCCAGACCGGACGCCAAGCATCCACTCCGTGCGGTTGATCGAAGTCTCCAGCCCCCGTAGCCCAGTGGTTGGGTCACGACGCAGCTCGGTGGGCGTAGCCGAATCGACCCATCACCCAAGCCCACCCCTTTCCAGCCGCACCCGCACCCCTCCAGTCTTGGATCTAGGTGCGAGTCACCCCAGCAGGCCAGGGCTGGCGGCAGGCCTGTGCATCTCCGAGGCTGGGAGAGATGTCGACCACGAGTATATGGTTTCGCCGATGACGCCAGTCACTCCCGCCATCGCTTCACTGCCAGTATCCAGGGAGCAGTACGAATCTGCCCCGGGGCCTTCGAGTTCCAGCAGCGACCGCATCCGGGAGCCTTTGACACCTGCCAAACCTGTCACCAAGGTTACCATGATTCCCCGGTCGTCATCCCCGCCGTCAACCGCTTCGACAGCCAGCGGCGCCTTTATCATCGAGTCCATGCCTGTGCTGCCGGAGGGCGTGGAGAGCGAAGAAGATATTCAGGCAGACAACCATGGATACCGACCGTCCCCCCGTCGCCAGTCTCCCGTTGTTCCCGAACGAAATGCTGGGAGGCAGGCCGTTGCCAACACCTCGGCACATCGCCGGCCAGCAACGATTGGCCAAGTGTCTGTCGAACGTTCTCCCACCCGTAGCCCGACCGAACCGTCCTCCTCTCGGCCGTACGACTCCGTAGCAGGTCCAACCCGCCAACAACATGCATCTGGCTCCCCGTCATCGACCAAGCTAAAGGCTGTACGGACTTCGGACGAGGTCATGCACGCCCGTATTGACGTCGTGCGGGATTTTGAAGAACTTATCCAAAGCGACCAGACGATCCAGTACACGCTGACCCCGGAAAATATGCGCGACATGGACGTGAGTGCATTCTGTTTGGTCTTTTCCTCCCCGACTACTCGTCGTCGCCTTTTCTTGTTTCAACTGTGCGCCGCTTAGACAGGGCTAATCTGCAAGCAAACCACAGTCCCAGTCAACACGGACAGTCGGCGGTAGTAGTCCGGTCATACCTGTCAAGACGCGGAAAAGCGAAGAGTCTCGCCACAATGGTGCTCGCTCTCGCCCGTCGTCGGCTCCTCGCTCCTCCCCATCGGGGGCGTCGCCGGCCATGATGGATGCTCATCCGGTCAACAAGAACTTCCCCAGCAGCACAAGCAAACACGGCGGGGTTGTGCCGCGATCGACCCCCCCCCTGCCGTCCAAGGCCCGCACGGCCAACAGCCCCCAAGCAAGAGAGGCGAGGCTCCCCCGTGAATCGCTTGCCGAGTTTGCCGAGTTCATCCGGTCAACTGGTCCTCCTAGCGGCAGCACCGCGTCAGCCAATGCGTCATTGCGTCTGGGCGCACGGAACCCTGCGTCTGTTTCAAAGACCAGCATTGAGCCCCGGCGGGGGTCCGCGGCCAGCAACCCGAACCGACCACGGCTTCTAGCTCGGGAGGCTTCGGTCGACTACAAGGCCGACAATTCTGACCTGATCGACTTCATCCGACGCGGCCCGCCCAGCACGGCAGGGAACCCACGCATTCCCAAGGCTGTCGCTCCCTTCCGGACGACGATGGACTCGGATCAGATGTCTGGTGCAGTTGGGGGTAGAGCCGTGGATGCCCAGTTACACGACTTTGACTTCCGGAACAGCCAAGCCTCCACCGACGCGACCGAGCACTCGGTGCCTCCGTCGGTTCAGTCGTCCATCAATTCCCACAGCGCTCTCCTCGCAAGGAGCAAGCCCGTGTCGTACGATGCCGTGGAGGACGATATGCCGATGCCGAAGCGCAAGACCCGCCGCGTTCGCGACCCTTACGCCATCGACTTCAGCGACGAGGAGGAGATGGAAGACGACGACGAGTTGACACCGATGGCGCCGAGACGGGTGCAGACTCGAGAGGAAAGCCTGATCGATTTCTTGAACAACTGCGCGCCGCCGCCGCCGCCGCCGCCGGAGCCTCCAGCGCAGTCGTTCAACCTGGCGCAGACAACCAACAAGCCGAAGAAGAAGGCCAGCGCCCCCAGCCTCATGGCCAGGCTCACGCGACGGGAGAGCGGGAAATCGAACAACCCCCAGCCCCCCGCGAGCGCGCAGATACCGGCCTCGTCGAGGAGCCTGAGCAGCCGTGCCAGCAGCGGACGGGGAGGCCACGTCCCCATCCAGGTCACAGCGCCCGCATTCGCAGACCAATATACGCCGCAAAACCGAGGGGGATCTTCCAAGGCGGCGGCGCCCATCATCAGCGGGGGGGGCCCGGCTCCTGCCGCGGGAGCGCGAGTGGGGGTGGCCATGAAGAAGTTTCAGGCCCGCGAGGCCGTTCCGGTGGTCACATCGCACGCAACGTCGGACTTGGCCGACTTTCTCAAGCACTCGGGCCCGCCGCCCGGCATCGCGCCGATGGTGCACCAGTTCCCGGGGCCGGTGGAGCGGGACGAGACGAGCAGCATCTCCAAGGTCTTTGGGCGGCGGAAGAAGCCCAGCTATTCCTGATGCATCTACATGTATCTACTTGTGGGTGCGGCCGGCGCGCGGGTGCTTTGCGGGCATGTTTTTGAGAGTTTATTCGAGGCCACAGTGGTTGGAAGGGGTTTTGGATGGGGAATTCCCCCCTTCCTGCGTGTGTCATTCTTTTTTTTTTTTTGTTTTTTTTTTTTTGTTTTTTTTTTGTTTTCTCTAGCGCCTGCCAGCATTCTCCTGAAACGCAGGGGCATGCAAAAGCCCAAGGTTGCGCCAGTCTATGTAGTCTACACCCACCCACCTCGGCTTTGGCACCACCGATGATACCCATGGGAGGCAAGCATTCTGCACGTGGCGGGAAGAGGAATGAATAGACTCGATCGGCCCCAGACTCACACACAGTGACTGTTTTGCTCTGCCGTTTTCCGCGATCCCACTCAGCCTCGCACCACCTCGTCTTCCGGCGCCGTTTGTATGTACCCCGCCGCAGCCAACCCGAGAGAGAGCATAGCATCCATCTCGTTACGCGGCCTACAACGCCGTACCCAGGCTGCCAGACTTGACCCAACTCACCGGCCGGCTTGTAAGACGGAGGAGGGCGGAGGAAGTGGCGCACACAGTCAGCCCGACATGAAACAGCTGTCTATCCATGTATGTATGTACAGATACATGTGTAGAACTTGGCCAGGGGTTGCGTGGCTCTCCCTCCGTTGTTCTCTCACACACGCACGGGCTGCTGACGGGCAATGCGCGCTCTTTCATCACGGACCGCATACCTACCTGCAGCAGCATGCGGGCAGCTGTCCGGGTTGTATGTACTGTAATAATTAGGTACACGGCATGTACGGAACATACACGCTGCGGCGGGGCGAGACGAGGGGATTCCAAGCAGCGGCCCTGCAAGCCACGTGGAGGCGGGGGGTTTGTCCTTTCCTGTCTGGCGGTGAGACGCACACGGTATCGAGATGGGAAATGTGCGGAGCGAGGAAGGCAGTCATCTCCTGTAAGTAATCCCTGCAGTGAGAGACGGCCCGGCGGTGCACCGTGCTGCAGGGCCCGAGTGTTGAGTGGTTGCAGCGTGCTAACGGAGCATCAACCCCTCCCTCCACAACCCCGAGAGCTAATAATATGTATGTACATAATACCCCGCAGTCGTGCTAGAACAAACAAGCAAGCCAGGAGCCAGTCAGCCAAGCTGTCAAGCGCGTCCAGCAAGCAAGCAAGCCTTCTAGCGCACGCAGCCGAGGGTGCTCACTGCGCCTTGCCTCGCGCACTACAACTGGCCGGCCAAGGGTTTGCCGTGTGTCAGCGGACAGCAGCGCATTTCCGGATCCAGATCGGCGAGGCTGCCGCGCGTGTGGTTCTGGGCTTCACTAGCCCCGGCCGCCGCCGACGATCGCCGCGTTTGTCGGGCCCACCACGAAGCTGCAGCATGCAGAAGCCGATGCGGCGACAGCAACACCAGAGGTAGCAGAGGCGGCCAGGACTCGTTTGCGTGTTTCTTGGGCGTGCGGGTCGCGGAAGGAAGGAAGAAGAGCAAGGAAGAGAGGGACGAGGACGAGGACGAGGACGAGGACGAGGACGAGGACGGGGAAGCGGAAACACGGGAACGATGGCTTCGCCCTCGCCCTCGCCGTCACCGTCACCCGCGCCGGGTGCTCGCGCGAGCCATCGCCGCGACAGCAACAGCGCCGCGTCCGACCACGGACCCGACGCCGCCACGCCGCTCCTGCAGACGCTCTGGAGCCTGCAGGTGCCGCTGTACATCACGCACACCGCGCAGCCGGCGAACCCCTTCGTCGTGTCGGTGCCGCGCTTCGGCTACCTCGCGCTGCTGCTGCCGCGCCTGGCGGCCTACTACGGCATGCCGTGCTCCAGCTTCCACCACGAGGAGATCCAGCTGCGCAACCTCGCCGCCGGCCTGCTGGCCGACCTGTACCAGCCGGCCCTGCCGTGGCGCCTGGTCGTGGGAGACGGCCCGGAGTGGGACATCGCCGACACCTTCACCAACGCCGCCAAGGAGGCCGACTTTGTGCGCAACGGCAACGCCAAGCAGATCATGAGCCTGTCCAAGGAGCACAGCACCGCGCTGTGGAATGCCGTGCAGGACAGTAAGCCAGCCACCCCTATCCTCCGTGTCCTCCCTCCCTCGGGGAACCCCGTGTTTTAACCTGTCCCCCTCCGGCGCCCGGCAGACGACTACGCCTCCTTCAGCAAAATCCACAGCCGTCTGCTCAACACGCCCACCCCGCTCAAAAACGTCCCCATCCGCGTCTATATCCCCTCGTCGCCCAACGACCCAACCGGCCCAACGCCCGGGTCGGTCAAGGTCGTCCAGACACTTGTCCCCCCACGGTTGCCCAGCAGTAAGCTCCCGCTCCCGCTCCCGCTCTCCCTCTTCCCCCATCCCACCCCTCCGTAACGAGACTCCCGCTTTCCCCGGGGAGCACGTCCACCACAAGGCTGACTGACGCCACCCCCCTTCCCCACAAAAAAGGGGCACCACAGACACTAGGCACCGCGCTCAAGAGCATCCTGCCAAGCCTCTTCCCCAGCAGCCGGGACCCGGTCCTGGCCAACGTGACACTCCATGGCGGGCCGGTGCCCTTCCGGGCGCCGCTTGAGGAGCTCATGCGCGAGGCAGCCTATCCCGACGGCTGGCTGTGCCTGTGCGTGGTCTTGTTGTGAGGTTCTGCAGTACCATGTGATGGTCAGTCAGGACGGAGGGAGGGCTTTGCTAAGGAAGGGAGGGGGAGAGAGCGGGTCTCGGTCGCGTCCAGGACTCACCAAACACCACAAGGGAACCATCTCGGTTGGCCCTGCTATTCGATGTATAAGCATGTATTCAAAGATATCCAACAACGACTTCATTCAAGACACTGGTGCTCGTTTCTCTCACGGGTGCGCTGCCCGCCGCATTCGACCGGCCGCCTATTTGTATGTACATTGGCTTCGCTGATTTCCGCGCACATCCGCCCCCTTCGCCGTCTGCTACAAACAGATATGCAACTCCTCCCAACGCCTCGAGGGCTCCCACCACGTACAGGCCTACTGCGCCAGAAAATAGCATATTAGAAACAGGGAGGGGGAAACCTGGCTGAGGAGAACAGGTGCAAAAAGACAAGGCGCTGTTAGACACAGGGCAAGTGGGAGAGGGTGGTGTGAAATATTAACAAGAACCAAAATCGGGACGAGGACGGGCGGAGGGAAATAAATACGCAAAAAAGAAAAGGAAAAAGAAAAGAAAAGAGAGAAACACAGCAGATAGCCGCCCCAACTGACCATAGACATGTTCGCACATAGTGGTATCTCCGCCGCTCCGCACCGAAACAAGGCCATGCAAATGCGAGGAAACAGGTCCCGAGACAAGACGGCAAGCAGCGTCTCGAAACGAAAGAAGAAAAAAGAAAAAAAAGGAAAACACACAATTTGAGCCGACCGAAGAGGGGGCCGTCTTCAGTACGGCGGTTGCTGCTGCATCGGCGGCAGGCCCCCGGGTGACGCTCTTTGCGCAAAGTGGCCGGGCCCAAAAGACGCTCCATGGAATGACGCTCCTGGGAATTGCGCTGGCGGGGGCGGACGCAGCGATGGAGACAACCCCGACATGCCGCTATCCATGTGGTTGGCCTGGTGGCCTTGGTTGTTCATGCCGCCGCCGCCTTGTCCGGACATGAGCGACGTCGGCGGCCCCGGGGGAAACGCACTCACGGATGGCACCGGCACCCCGCCGCCCACAAAGTTGGAGAAGTTGGACCCAGCATGGTGATCCACCGCATATGTGCTGCTTGATCTGCCCAAAATCTTTCGTTCGAGGCCTTCCAGAATGCGGAGGTCGATGTGGAGTGCGCTTGTGGGGTGCGCGACGGTTTTGAAGAAGGCAATCGTCCGGAAGAAAAGCTCCTTGAGAGTCTGCTCGTCGACGTATTTGCGGAGCGTGCGGTCCTTATAGACAGCCGACAACGTGAGGACATTGCCCCATTGTCTAGAGATTCGGGTGTTAGCCGCATCGCTGCGGTGTGGGAAGGGGGCAATATGGGTGGTGCTTACGCGTGGGATGTCCCAAAGACGTTTGTGATGATGAATCGCTTCTCCGGGAGTCCGTGAAACGCTCGAGTGCTCTCGATCAGAGCCTGTATGCCCTTCTCCGCATAGTAGAGATGATCTGGAGGGATATCATCATCTGGGCCAGTGTCGGGCCCCCTGGCCGAGTGGGAGTCGCCCGGCGAGTGTTTGCTGAAATTCAATTCGAGGATTTTGCGGACAAAGGGTCGGTATGTAATCACCTGGGCCCCCCAGTATTTGGCGCGCAACCGGGCCGCGAGGATGTCCCCGGCCGGCGGGTCGGCAGGGTCGAACTTGAACACGGGCGGCACAAAGCTGGGAATGTGGAGGGACTTCTGGATGCTGTCGATCATGTCGTCCGACGGCAGCTGCAGTTGGGGTTTGTCGGGGTTGTATATCGTCCCGTGGATCTGGTTGAGCTTCTTGCGCAGGTACAGCTGCGCAAAGTAGCTCTCGATCACCCGCTGGTCGAAGCCCAGCTCCCTTTCGGCCACGACGGGATTGGGATACGGCATCATCCCTTCAAATCCCAAAATGTGCGTCTGTGGGAGTGGCAGCTCGGCAATAATATCACTGTCACTTCCGTGTTAGCCCAACGGTTCGCGGTACACACCATCCTCCCAAGAACTCAACTCACCTTTCGAGCTGCAGACACGTCCAGAAGGCGAAGACATTTTGGTTGTCGTTCTTGTCGGTCAATCCGTCGTTGTTCAGGTTCCTCAAATTCAGCTCCTGCACCCTTCTGAACCGGTCCAGGCTTCTGTGCGGCATGGGTTAGCAATGAAGCCCGATCAATAAGAGGACGCAGGCGGCTCACGGTCTCAACTTGACCTGGATCGCATAGCCCGCTTCCTTGATGTAGGCGTAGCTCTCGATAACCCTCCCCAGCTGCCCATGGTACAGGCCAGCCAGCAACCACGCATGGATGTGGCGCAGGCTGGTCCCGGCCACCTGGCCTCCGAGGATATCGGTGGCATAAGCAAAGTAGTCCAGTCCGGGGATCACGTCCATGTTCCTCCTCAGAGATGTTCCCGCCTTGACCGACGATCCTGCCCCCTGAAACGAGGTTCGCCTACTGGGCCCGTGCCTTTCGGTGCCGTCCTTTGGAGAAGGGAGGCCCGCCGAGTGCGCGTGCGGCGGGTACGACGGCGAGAAGCTCTGGTTAGGAGACACCGGGTACCCGTTGCGCGAGAGTGGCGACCCGTGTAACGGTTCGCTGATGGGCACCACGTCGGGGATCCTGTCCTTGCACAGACAGATCTTCCCCAGCGCAAGCACCAACAATACGAGCGCGTTGTTGATGGAGCGCTGAAAAGTAAGCCTGCCAGTCGTCTTTGGGGACGCCGAAGACGACTCGGCACCGTCGGGCGCTGGAGACCGCTTCCTTTTGAAGCCCGTTTCAGGCTGGGGCCCCGTCGTGACAAACTTGGCGACGCTGGCGTTCCTGGACTGCCTTGAACTCTGCTGGATGCTGTCCAAGAACAGCTTGACCATGGCGTTCAGCTCCTTCGGTATGATGAGCGGGTGCATGTTTTGGATATTGTCCTGGAAACTTTGGACGAGCTTCCAGACAGTGCCCTCGCCGAAGTCCGGCGTCTGCACGGAGACATATTTGGCGTCGCCGGGGCTGGGCGAGCCGCTGATGCCGCCCCAGCAGTCGGCGGGCGAGGGAGCACCAACCTCCGACATGTCGTCCTGCACCTCCATCATGCCAACATCGCGGATCGCCTCCCTGTCCGTCCGACTACCGTCCATGCCCTCGCCGCGGCCCCAAACGCGAAGGAGGCCGCGCTTCTGTTCCTGGCGGATCGGGAACTCGCCCACATACTTGACGTTTTCGGCATCCAAGATACTCCGGACGAGGGCTTCAATGGGCCGCCACTTGAGCAGGAACGCCGCCAGAGTGGTGTGGTTGAGCGGGATGGACAAGTCGTCGGGTTTCACAATCGGGCCGGGCTCGACCTCTTTCTCCTCCTCCATGTTCTGCGTGATCGTCCGCGCCTCCAGGGTGCCGATGGTGGGTGCCTGGGTTCCTGCCGTTTCGCCGGGCGACGACAAATAAACATCATCGGCCGCGGGCGGGACCGAGTTGGCCGACTCGGGTCGCTCGTCGTCGTCCTGCATATCAAGCAGCCGCGCGACACGCTTCATTGTGTGCTCAATCCTGTTCGTGCGCTGGTTCAAGTTCCGCAACTCGTTTCGGAACGACAAGAGGGTATCCAAGATATCAGCGGAAATCTTGTCCTGTCTGTGCTTCCCCGTCAGCGCCAGCCATCGCGGTGGAGGCGAATCATCCGCCGCAGAATGTGTGAGGAGGGGAGACCGGGGGGGGGGGGGGGGGGGGTGGAGACTCACTGTTTCGGAACGGCCTCGCGATACTTGCATTCGACATTCTTCTCCTTACAGCTCTTACACGGCTTCAACTCATCGCACTTAGCTTTGAGCTGCCGGCAGTTATCGCAAGCCTGTGCACCGCCCGTCAGCCCGGTCCACGGTCCGCCTTGCTCGGCCAGGGTACTGGGTAACAACATACCTGAGACGCGCGTTGCGCCTTGCGCTTCCCCGACGCGGCCGCGACCTGGATGGGGTACGGGAGCTCCGTGTGCGAAGTATTATATTGCGGCTGATAGTCGTAGGACTGGTGGTGCGCCAGGGCGGCCTGGGGCTGATAGCCCGACTGGCGGTACGACGAACCGTTTTCGAAACCCATGTGCCGTCTATCCTCGCCGTAGGACTGGGAGGTGACGGCAGAGTGCGGCGTTGCCGGCGTCATGTTGTCCTGGACGTTGCCGCCGGTTGAGGGAGGTCTGCGCAGGTGCGGGAGCGTGTCATCGACAGGGTCTGTCTTGATCATCGATTCCCTGTGATGATAGGGCGGAATGGGCGGGTGTGCGGGCGAGTGCGAAGTCTGTCTGTGTTCTTGCATTCGCGGAAACCTGTCGGCCTCATGTTGTCGTCGGTCATCGACGGGCATCTGGGTAGTTGCTAAAGGGGGGGGCGGCGGAGGCGCGAGAGGTGGGTGGAAATCCCCGGGCCCAGCAGGGCGAACGACGGGCAGCGACGAGGGTTGTTGGTACTGTGTCGATGGCGGGGGTTGAGGGTGATGAGGCAGCTGGCCAACCGTTGGGGAAGGGGTGGGATGGAGCAACGATACACCGTGGTGCGAAGGGCCTACTGACCATGACTGGCCAGTTGATAGGCGCAGCCGCTTCGTGTCAGGCAGCCCGTGGTCCATGGCTGGGGCCTTTTATATATATATGTACATGAATGCTGTTGACACTGGTTCGCGTAGCCAGAGGCGAAGTCAGGCAACGGGGCAGCAGGAAGCTTGCCGCGGCAGCATGGAACACACAAGTGGGGAGAGTCCCGCGGCTGGGGCAAAGGCCAGGGAGTCCCGCAGCCCCCGTGACTCTGAGCCTCAGATTGCCGCTCGCACAACAAGAGAGAGAAAAAAGGCCCCGGAACGCAGGTCCAAGGCCGTCTCCGAAGGGGAGAAAAAGGGAGGGGTGGGGGGGTGGTAGAAGTGGGGTGGGGGGGGGCAGTCAGAAACGCCTGGGTCAGCGCGGGAGAAGCGCCTCAGCTCGGCCTTCCGCCACGCTGGAATACCGCGTCGAAAACAACTGGGCCAAAGCAGGGACCGAGTCGTCAGTTGGGCAGCAACGGTGTGGTGGTTGCGCGTTCGTGGTTTCCAGGTTGGAGCGGCCGCCGAAGTGGGGGAGGACGAAAAGAAAGACAGACGGGAACTTGGTTCTAGGATTTGGGTTTCGGCAGCCCGGCAGGCGCAAGGTCGGGCAGCGCCTTTCTCCTGTGCTGTGTGTGCACTGAGCACTCAGGTCACAATCAAAATCAAAAACTGGTGTGTCCGAGACCTGCTGCCCGGTGTCGTGCGCGACAAACCGGCGGCAAAAAACGGTCAATGGCAAAACGAGGGAGCTGGGTCGGGCGGCGGCTTGGGCCTTGCGAGAAAACAAATTGAGCTCCAGTCTTCAACCCTTGCCGAGCAGGACCCCGGGCGGAACCAGGGTGGTGGAGAGGGCCAGGGCAAGACAGAAGGCGCCAGGGCGCGCAAACGGGTGGGCCTCGACTACCCAAACGGTCCGGGGTATCCCCTCTGTTGCACCCTTTGGAGTTAAGCGGCTCCTGCTAGCACGCTCGCCGCTCGGGTTTCTTAGCGAATGGGCGGGCATGGAGGAATGGCTCCCGCCTGGCCAGCGGAGCCCTTGCTGGTTTTTTCCTCATCCCCTCTCCCGGTTTGTCGCTGTCGTCGGTTTGCGCGGGCGAGGGCGATGGAAAGAGCTAAACCAGGGCAAACGGGGCAGTCGACACTGTTGGCGAGCGACGGCGAGCGAGCACCAAAGTTGATAACTGACACAAAGCACACGCCGTGGCACAGGTGCTTTTGTTTTTGTTTCTGCCCGTTTCTTTTGGAGCTAGGCCACGGGCCACTCTGGGTGTCAGACAAGGGACGGCGGAGATTTGATTCCATCGCAGAACATCGATTCGACCCGCAGGGGTGGCGCCCAGGGAGGGCGGCTGAGCAGACAATGCCAAGCCAAGAGGGACTCGGCTTGACAATGGGATGCAACGAGAGAAACGGCAGGGCGAATACGGCACAAACCGAATGTTACACGCTGAGAAGAGCAAGCAGGGGAAAGACAAAGAGGCGACCTGCTTCTTGTACTTGCAGTACATAACTCGCTCCTTGCCCGACAAAGCAATATGGGCAGAGCTGGGCTGCTGCCAGATGGGATGGTGTTATGCGATGCATAGGGCGCATGGTTGGCAGGGTACGGGCGGGGGCGGGGCCGGGGCCGGGATGGAAGCAATGAGCGCCATTCCATGCCATGCCATGCCCAACTTGCCTCAGCGTCCTGGACCAGGGTGCAATCCCCCACCGTGCCTTTCCGCCATTGCACGGAAGGACAAGTACATTATGCATGTACCATCAAGTACCAGCGACCTGGCCCAGGGCCGGCTGGGATGGGCTCTAGCGGGCCGTGCCATTCGGGATGCCGAGGTGGCCGAAGTGGTGACACGCCTGCCGATAGAGGCGAACGCGGGGTGTTCCACTGCAAACGCATGTCAACAAAAAATGTTGCAAAAGTGTTATTAAGTTGCACCCGAAAAAAGCCTTGTTGCTTCCTTAGAGAAAGGCTAGAAGTTTCGCCAGGCATGCTAGGGCCAGACATGGTTCCAGGGTCTTGGGAAGGGTACGGCACGGCTCCCTCGGACTCCTTCCTGCTTCCAATGGATCGCTGCAAACCGCTCCGCGTAATGAGATTGGCGGTATCCGTACCCGGTTATCCTTAAACTGTTGTAGTGGAGCATCATTTCCGGCCCCTGTCCCGCCACCATCCCACGCCCACCCCACCACCAGCCAATGTACCGTCGAAGTATATGCCAGGGTCGCTGCGCACCTAGCTACGCGCCTACGGCATATAGCTACGCGCTTGCTACGGATCCGGCCGGGTTACCCGCAATCCGCTATATCCTACCGCGCCTGCAATCCGCTATATCCTACCGTACCCGCGTACCGCGCGGAGTATTATATATATATAGTTAGCAAGCTTACTAATATAGCTTTGTACTTAAACGGTAGCTACGTAGCTACAGAACTGTATCTACAACAGGTATATCCTTAACTACTCCTCCTCTCTACTATTATCCTACTACGTGTTCCCTGGCCAAACCCTAGCTGCCTCCTAATACGCCGTAAGATAGGACCGCTAGCCCTTAGTTAGCTCTAGTTCGGCGCGCTCTAGTTCGGCGCGCTCCGGTTCGGCGCGCGTAGGTTTAGCGCGCGTAGGTTCGGCGCGCTCGCGTTTAAGGTTAAGCTATCTAGATCAGCTACTAATTCGCTTTAAGATAGTATCTAAGGTAGTAACTTACTAACTCTCTAGAGATCTAGCGTAGAAGCTTATTATTCTTACTAAAGGCAGTGACTCCTTCCCTAAGGACGTTAAGGAGGCTAGTACCGATATTAACAAGCTACTTATTAGCTATAGTAGTACGCTCGAGCGCGGAGGAGGACTTTTCCTCGGCGCTTTGCTAGGGCGTTACCCTAGTAAGGAATAGAGAGGCGGAGGGGGTAGCGGCGGCGCAAGGCAAGGCGAAGAATAGATTAGCGGCGGGTATAGTAGTAGTTTCCTTGTATATACTACCTATAAACAAAGGGTAAAAGATTAATTAGTTAGCTATATAGTCTTCTATCTAGCTATACTACTTACAAATACCTATAATAATACAGCTACCCTACTCTTTTAAAGTAGGGGATATCTCCTTACTATCCTTAGCCTTACGGATTTCTATATACTAGTCCTAGACCTTATTGTAAAGGCTTTTATATAGCTAGCAAGCTAGTAGCTAGTTAGTATATATAGTAAGTTAGTATTATAAATATTATATTACTAACTATCTTACATTTAGTAGTATACCCCTACTTAGTATACTTAAAACACGCTATACTAAGACCTATCTAATAGTTAGCTAAAGCACTTGCAACTAGTAATACTTAATACTTTCTAGCCTAGAAATAGCATATACGAATAACCCTATTATAAAGGCAGGTAATATAGACGGTATATAGCACTAAACGCGCTTATAGTCCAAGCTCGTTAGCGTCTACCTTCTTCTTCTTCTTCCTTTATAATTAACCATTAGCTAGCTACTTCCCTATAATAGTACCGTACCGTATCTATTTCTATATATACCTTAGACGTAAAAGAGGGAGCCCGCCGTTTAGCAGTGGTCTTATAGGCGGCGGCGGCTACGGTAGAGGAACTTTCCTACTACTTGGTAGTAGCGGGACCGGTAGCGGGCAAGGTATTGTCGTTACCCTTAGTAACTTTTAGGGGGGGGGGAGGTATATTTATATTATAGATAGGGTTAGGCTCGAGGTTAGGCAAGGCGGCTAAGGCGGCTAAGGCAGCGGCGGCGGTAGCAGCGGCGGCAGGAGCAGCGGCGGCAGGAGCGGCGACAGCGGGAGCGGCGGCGGGCAAGGTGTTGTTACCCTCGGTGACTATTAGAGGTATAGGAGGTATACTTATTGTAGTATTTTACTGTTAAATTGTACTAAGTTAGTAAATTAGCCGACTAATAGTTTACTAATTAACAATTTAAATACAAAATACTTACAAATACTTGTAAGGCGCTTGAACTATTAGATCTAATCTATATATATTATATTAGCTTTATATTATTGACAATGGATAAATAGAGTTAATAGGGATAACTTTAATAGTTTAACTTACAAAGTGGGCGTATTAGTTAGAGTATAGAAGAAGGGAGAGAAAAGAGAGAGCTTTAAAATAGTTGAAGAAAATAGAGTTGTATTTAGATAGTAGACCTTTTTAGCTAGAATTAAAATTCTCAATTTAAACACTTATATTTAGAACGAAAACAATTAAAGCAACGTAAATATTAAAGTTACTACCTACTAGTAATAATCCTGTAGCTAGTTAGTATTGTTCTAGCTATTAAACTCTTATTAGAATCTTTACCTTAAGTCTCAAAAATTACAGACTTAAAATATAGTTTCTCCTATATAAATCGCCTTTATTGTATCTTTCACTTATATAGTTTAAAGCTTCTTAATTTTACTAAGGCTTACAACTATCTACAACCCCCCTATTACTAGCTATCTATACCCCTACCGACAGTTAAAAACAGCTGTAGATCTTAGCAATATTAGGTTCTTAGCTACAAATCTTAGCAATATTACCTCTGCTTTTTACAATGCACCCGCTATACGTTGTTTTGTAGTTATATATATAGCTAGTTAGTCCGCCTACTTAGGCAGATAATAACACTTCTAGGGACATTAGACACTTTTAGCTTCAAGCCTTCCTACGCCTCTAGGCATATATGTTATAGTAACAATTGTTCGCCTTCCTCTAAACAAGGGGAGACATATATCTAGAGGGTAATTACTTGATCGGATCTACTATAATTGAAGTTCGAATATATATTAGCAACCTAGGACGCTTGCTTTATATCTATCCCTATTATAGTCTTACCCTCTATATAGATTGTAGCCTTCCTACTACGTCTAGGCACATATATTATAGTAACAATTGTTCGCCTTCCTCTAAATAGGGGGAGATATATATCTAGAGAGTAATTACTTAAGTTTAGCTACTACCCTACGGCTGATCTAACTACCTCTAAACGAAGGTCGAGATATCTAAGTCCGTTGCCTATTGCAAGTCCTCCTATACTTTACTAACTAGCCTATCAAGCATATAGTTAAGATCCTCCTTGGAACTACTAGTCTCTTTAACTATATCCCGAACGCTATATATTTTAGCCTAAATAACCTCTACTACTTTGCGGAATTATAGAGTGAAATTCCGCGGTATAGGAAGCTTCTGCTTATTAGCAGCAGGCGGCGCGCTATAGCGAACGCGCAGGACATTCTAGTATATACTAAAACCATTGTTACGTAAGCTACGTAACAGATGCTAGAAGTACTTGCGCCTTAGCGAGCCAGCTAACATATAGTAGTGCTAGAGATAGGAGTAAAGAAGCCGCTAAGCGGTATACTACTAGTAGAGGTAGCGAGGAATGTCTTCTACCCCTAGAAGTAACGTAGCCTCTACTACGCTATTATTAACTAGCTAGTTAACGATAGAATAGTAGATAGGGTTATCCAATAGATCTAGCTTATCCTATTTAACTTCTCCTATATCTATAGCGGTCGGGACAGAGACAGGGGGTAACGGTCTCGCTATAGTATCGTCGCTCGTAGTGTTGTTATAAAGCTAGGTATTCCAAGCTGCCTATCCTAGGATATAAAGCCTTGTAACGTCGTATAGTTAGCATTTGGTAACACGGCGCTAGGTAAGCTAATATTAGCGAGAGATTAACTTCTATACTTAGATTAGGATATTATTAAAGCCCTAGTCTAGGTACTTTAATGCTAGTACTATAACGTAGTTTACGCTCTGAAAATTAGCCTACTCTACCTTCTCCTTGTAATTACATATATAATAAGTAACATATATAATCGTTCTAACAAGGGTCTAGCTACGGGCTATCGTCTGCTTCGCTATAGGCTTAGAGTTCTTAATCTTTAAGTACCATCCCTTAACCGCGTTAGTTATAGACACCTAGCAAAGCAAGGGGTATAGGTGCCGAACCTATCGTACCTATAGCCGGGTATCGCTTATCTAGTTAAGCCTTAAATACTCCTTCGATTCCTTACTCCTAGCGTAGGCGATAGTAGCGTTTAACGACTTATTGCAACCGTGTTCAGTACAGCGGTAGTAAAGAGCAGCACCTATATACTATAAGCTCTCTGGACTAGCGCGGAGCCTCCTTTTTAGGGTCTCCTAATAATACTTTGTATAAAGGAGATACTATACCCTAGGGGTTCTATCGTCGAAGGAGCTAAAAACGTTAAAGATAGTACGTTACTTAGTAGCTAAGTTATTAGTAATTATATACTTTAAACGCTACCCCTGGTTAGCTAGCCCCTAGTACTAATCTAGTATAACTTGTAGGCAGGTGCTAATAGTCGCGGCTGTCTAGTTAGAGGTAAAGAAGCAGGTAGCGGGAAGCTAGTTACTATACTTATCGCGTACTATAATAGTAAAAAGGTACTAGCTAAAGCGTTCGGTCTTATAGGTAGCGTCTATAATTGTAAGCTAGCTATACTACTTTAACGTATCGATACTATAGCTTCGGCTAAATACTAGGGTAGGGCGCTTGTTAATTATTAGTAGCTTAGAGAGATAGTTACCGCTTCGAAGTAGTAGCTTAGTAATAGTATCCTTATATTCTTGCTCTTTCGAGGCCTTCTAGTATAGCGTTTTATAGCTATCCTTCTTTATAAGCCTAAGAGAGAGAGTAGTGTACCTGATATACTTAACTGTAAGATACTAGCCTCTAATAGCTACAAGACGATCCCTGCCCTCTATAGATTTGGTATAGTTCCGAAGCTTTCGATTAGCTTTAGGTATTAAAGAACTTATTATAATAAGATATATAACATGTTTATAGAAGGCTCTTAGAAAGTGTTTAAACTCGACAAGTTCTAAAGAGTAGTTATACTTATTAACGAATTTAATAAGGTAGGGCTTCCCTAGGGTAATATACTACTTAAGGCGGCAGATATAGGGCGTTATACTCTTAACTAGCTTGTCCCTAGTACCGGTACTACTACTAGCTACCTATAGTACCTTGTTAAAAATATAGCGGAACGATTTTATTGTCCTGCTCTTTGTAGCTAACGTCTTGTCGGTAGTCTAGAAATAGTTAACCTAGCGCTACTACGCTTCGAAGTCTTCCTCTAGGATAGGAAAGTCTATATAGGGAGGTCTAAACTAACGAGTTCAAATGCCTTTAATATTATAGGGTATAAAGAGCCTACTATTAAGTACGCTAGGTACTAGTTACGATATATAGATGTTAGATCTATATCTGTTTTTACTAGTACGTTGCGACAACGCTATAGCGGGACTATACGCCGGTCTACGCGCCGGGCTATATGCCAGGCTATATGCCAGGCTATATGCTAGGCTGCGTCCGCGGCTACGTACGCGGCTACGTGCTAGGCTAGAGGCACGACTCGATGGTGTACTCTAGCTAGGGGAGAGGAGGTTAGTAAGTACAGGAACGGTAGCTAGATCGTTATAGGAAAGCAGTTAGTAACGAATACTATATTGTAGGACGCTATATATAAAGGTAAATAGGAAGGGGATTATATACTATTTTGTAGCTCCTGGTTCTATAGCTTATGGTTCTATAGTACCTGGTTCTATAGCTTGTGGTTCTGCAGCACCTAGTTCTATAGCTTGTGGTTCTGTAGCACCTAGTTCTGCAGCTCGTGGTTCTACATCTCCTAGATATATAGCTCCTAGTTCTATAGCTCCTAGATATATAGCTCCTGGCTCTATAGCTCCTGGATATAACTAGCAAACCATTCGAATTTATAATTCTTGGAGTTAGGAGGTTCTATAATCTAATACGAGCTAGTATCTAGCTAGTAGCAGGTTAGGTTAGCTATAGCCTCTCTTAAACAATAGGAGAACTATATATACTATAAATAATAGGAATAGAAGGTATAGCTAGTGGTAGGTATATATCCTAGGGGCGCGTCGCGGCGTCGTTATTTTAATAGAGGGAAGGATCTAACAAGCGCGTCGAGTATACGCGTCGAGTTAGAATAGTAGCGCGACTAGTACGGTTCTAGATAGGCTAACGGGGTTTTATATACTTATAATAATAGTAGGGTCAGTAGGTAGTAGGTATATATCCTAGGGGCCTGTTATAGCGTCGTTGTTTTAATACGCGTAATAATCTAGGTATAAGCGCGTCGAGTATACACGTTAAGTTAGTACCCTATAACCGTAGCGCAACCGGTACGATTCTAGATAGGCTATAGGGTTTTATATACTTATAATAATAGAGTCCGTATATAGTAGGTATATATCCTAAGGGCGCGTTGCGGCGTCGTTGTTTTAATAGGCGTTAGGATCTAACGAACGCGTCGAGCATATACGTCAAGTTAGTACAGTAGCGCGACCGGTACGATTCCAGATAGGCTATAGGGCTTTTACGTACTTATAATAATAGTGTCGGTGTTAGTATTAGTTTAGTATAGCGGTTCAACGTAGAGGGAGGTAGGCGGCGGCGGTAGTAATAGGGTACCGGTGATAGTATAGTATTAGGATCGTATTAGGTTCCGTTTAGGCCGCGCTAGGTAGCAGGGGGACCGGCGCATAGGCAGTACCGGAAGCGCCGCTAGCCCTAAGCGCGCGCGGTTACGCGGTAGGGATTGCAGGTGGTACTTAGGAAGGAATGGGGGGAGGTATAGCTAGGGCGTGCACGGGGGGCGGGACGGGGGCTGGAAATGATGCTCCACTACGACAGGTTAAGGAACACCCCGTATACCCAAGTCGCGTATCACTCACCGCCCACTGAAAGACGTGCCTCATCGCCATTGGAGCACGGATACCTGGTTTGACCGCCAGACACCCCATCCCCCGCGATACCGAGCACGAACATCTCTGCATCGACGCTACAGGCTGGGCATACTCCAAGTGTAGGACGATGACCCATCTGTCGGGCTCCGAGAGAGCGTTGTTGCTGCCGTCTGGTCACCGCCTTTTGCTGGGCGGGTACAGAACAACAAGATTGTCGGCATGGGTTCCATCATTGCCCATTTGGGCATCCGGGACTTTCTTTCAGGCGAAGGCGGGGTTGACAAAGAACCTGGGAGCTTACGCGCTTACCAAGCTGGGTAATTACCGTATCCATCGATACGATGGCAGGATGGACTGCCTTGCTTAGTGCGGCCCGCCAGCACGGTCACGGAACCTTGTATGTATGTAGCATATCCTCCAATCAACTGCAGAAACACGGTCCCATGAGCGCGGGCGAGGATCCCAGGATCTGGAAATGAGGGCCGCTTGGCTTCCCTCCGTTCCGTCCGGGCTCGCCTCCATCCGCGGCCATGGTCCTGGCTCAACCCCACACTCTAGCACCGATCGCCTCGTCGAACGGGGTCGCGCGTTGCACGGAGAGAGGGGCATTGTCGCAGTCTTGTCCTGTGACCTGTGCGGCGTGTTGAGACGGCCATGCTGGAGGCTGCGGGTGGTGGGCAAAGTGACGGGGCGTGCTGCTGCAGCTGCAGATCCATAAAGCAGCCCGGCAAGGTTCCTGGTCGTGCAGCGGGGTCAGCCGCCCCTCAATCACCACTGCCAATCAAACGCGCCGCGATGGCCGCATGGCTGCAGGGGCAGGAAACGCGAACAAAGACTTTTTTCTCTCTGCGGCAACGGTGTATCCATGGATTAGCAGCACGGGTTGAAACACGCTGAACAGCCAGCCAGCCAGCCAGCCAGCCCGGTGGAAACCCGCGCCTTCCAGAATAGGGCGGTGGTTCTGATTATCCATGCTGCCCGGTATTCCGTCCAGGCGGATCCTGCCAAGAGGGCGGCCCCTTTCAATCCCCGGAGCGACGGAGACGACTCCCCCCCCACGTCCAGACTCTCCAGCGGCCAACACCATCGTGGCCTGTTGGCCACCGTGCCAACCGGGAAATCGGTTTCGATGGTCGGGCACCACGGCCGCCAGTGATTGGCTCGAGTTCCGATACATCTTCGAGCTTGGGAAAGGTGGACAGTGCGACGGCCTCTTGACATATTAACTAATTACCTTGGCTATTAAAACACACAGCATCGTGGCCAAAGGAACATCGCAATCCCGCAAGTCGGGCTGACGGCGTCTGCAGCACATTCCAGACTCGCCACACACAGCCCAGGCTGCGTTGACGATCGACATTGCTCCTCAGATGCCAAGATCACAGTACGAACAAATGAAGATGGACAGTAGCCTATTAGAAACCCCATGGGCGATGATGTCCAACATTGTCATCATGCTGC
This sequence comes from Trichocladium antarcticum, assembly GCA_033297235.1. Classification (NCBI taxonomy): domain Eukaryota; kingdom Fungi; phylum Ascomycota; class Sordariomycetes; order Sordariales; family Chaetomiaceae; genus Trichocladium; species Trichocladium antarcticum. The sequence continues at coordinate 409,490 of MU853427.1, forward strand.
GGACGCCTAGGCAAACACCAGCATCAAGTCGTGCTTGCCATCGCCTCCAAGCCCCCGAGTTCTGGATCCCGCCAGCTTGCTTCTGTCCGAGGAACTTTGCTCGGCCGGATACGGGGCCCAACCACGCGATCAGGATGCTTGCTTCTCTAAGACTCCTCCTTCGCCACCTTCCTCCTCTTTGCTTTTCGGCCGTTCTGCGAGTCCGCCGCCCCTTGGTCGGCTTGGCTGGCGCCTCGGGAGAGAGGCCCGAACGAGTCCCCCGCCTCGTCCTCTGGGCCGTTGGTCGCAGGCCCCAGCTCCGTAGATGCCTCGGTAAAAACCAAGTCGCCCCTCTTTCCCAAGACGTCCCTGCTGGCCTCCTCGAGCAAGACCCCAAAGGCGAGCAAGGCGGTCTCGTCCATGCTCCTCTCGTCGACGGTCCTGTTCCCAACGACGCCGCGAGGCCCGAGTCGGGCGGCCGTTGCCGCGTAGAACCTGCTGGCATAGGCGTGGACGGACTTCAGCAGGTTTCCCTCGGGAAGATGACGGCGCCCGCCGTCCGGGAGGTCCTCGTTGGCCCAGTAGATGTCGTGTTCGGTGTAGCGCGTCGGGGCGTACTTGCGTCTGAACAGGGCCTCTTCGGGCGCCAGCTTGGGGTTCCGCGACGAGTAACGGCCAGCAGTCAGGCTCAGTCGACGCCTGCTCCTGCTGTCGACAGACTTTGAGCCGTCAACGCCCTCGTTGAGAGTGACGCGTCCTGGTAGACGGTCAGCACGTGCGCGACAGATGGATCATGATCAGATCAGGCGCGCGCGTGTGTGGCGGAACCAACCTGCGACCGCATCGTAAACATTGGCCTCGCGCCCGCGGCGTTTCTTGGCTAAGCCAGGCGGTGCACGCGATTCAGACCCTGGAGCCGATGCGCTCTCATGCGAGCTCGAAAATGCCGAGCCTGAAGACGAATCCATGAGAGCAGGCGTCCGTCTGCGAAGATGCTTCAGGGCAGGGTCGCTCCGTGTCGTCTTGTCAGCGTGTTTCCCGGTTTTCCGGGGCCCATGGCGGAACACAAAAGCGCAGACTGGCGGGCAAAAGCCGGTTTGCAAGAATATGTCTGGCTTGCTCTGGCGTTCAGGTTTTCCAATCCAAGTTGGAGAAGGGAGGTTCGAGGATGGAATCTGCGAATCAAGGGAAGAGGGAATCCACAGGCCCCACCCAGGCGCGCCGACGGAGCACTGAGTGAGTGAGTGCAACAAATATTACTAAACACCCACTAAACACCAAACACCAACCACCCAACTACCCATTGAGATCCACGTCGGAGCCTCTTCTCGGCGGCAGTCGTCCTGCCTGGGCTCGACCGGACGCGACTGTCAAACTGTAGGATCTTGAACAGTACCTATGCAAACCCCTCGCGGTCCCACATCTACCACCCTTTTGCTATGGTCCCTCCTGCCGGGATATGACCAGACGCTGAAGCTGTGGTCCACCGAGACCGCATCCGTGTCGGGCTCATTCGGCCTCGGCGCAAAAAGGTCTACGGCCAGATCCGGGCCTGGCTCGCGCGGCATGGAGGCGCGGACGATGAAGCAGATAGCCTTCTCCTCGACGACATGTTGGAAGTGGTGTATCATGCCAGGCGAGTTCACAGTCGGTCAGATCAGAGCAAAGGGTTTTTGTTTGGAAAACCGGCGACGGCCATTTTCATTTATGTTACAGGGTGACAGGATGATGTGGTATCTGCTAATAACTAATACAAAGCGCAGCGACAAAGGAAAAGGTCATAAGCCATCGTGACATCCCATCCGAAAAGGACCGAACCAAGCACCTTAGACACCGCGGTGGGTCTCCTGGTGAGTCTTGACGCTGTTGCGCCTCTCGCGATGGTGATGGTGATCATCGTGCTCAATCACAGGGCCCTCCACATGCTTCCTCAACACCGAGGGAGGGACTTGGGCGGCGTCCGTGGGATCGACGGGGCGTGTTGTGCCAGATCTATGACCGAGAGCTGGTTAGCCACGCACATTCTTGGGGAGAAACGTGGGGAATGAAAGCCATGCCAACTTACTTACGCCTGGTAGGTCTTGTTGCCTCCGACGGTCTTGCTGCCGTCGAGGTCCGAGTCGACGCGGGGATCGATCTTGTTGGCCATGTCGCTCTTGTGAGGGCCGGCAGTGTTGGGCGCCGGTCCAGGGCCGGAGCCGTGGAGGGCACCGCGGCCGTCGCGGTCAGAGTCGACGCGGGGGTCGGCAGCGTTGGCGACGCGGCTGCCGTGCGGGCCATAGGTACCTGTGGGAGCACCGTGGGTGCCGGTGATACCAGTCACGCCAGAGCCGGCGGTGTGGGTGCCGTAGGTACCGGTGGTGTGGGTGGAGCCGAGACCGCCGGCGCCGGTTGAGCCGATGCCGCCGTGGGTACCGGTGGTGTGGGTGGAGCCGAGCCCGCTGGTGCCTGTTGAGCCGAAGCCGCCGGTGGTGCCGCCGGTGGTGCCGCCGGTGTAGTGGGCACCGCGCCCGTCGCGATCAGAGTCGACACGAGGGTCGGCGGCGTTGGCTAGGCGAGAGCTGTGGGGGCCATAGGTGCCCTCGGGGGCGCCAGTGCCAGTGTGGGTGGAGCCGAGGCCGCTGGCGCCGGTCGAGCCGATGCCGCCGTGGGTACCGGTGGTGTGGGTAGAGCCGAGCCCGCTGGTGCCCGTTGAGCCGAAGCCGCCGGTGGTGCCGCCGGTGTGGCGGGCACCGCGACCGTCGAGGTCAGAGTCTACACGGGGGTCGGCGGCGTTCGCAAGGCGAGAGCTGTGGGGGCCGTGGACACCCTCAGCAGTCCCCGAGGACCCTAGACCGGTGCCGGCAGTGTGTGTGCCAGTGGTGTGGCTCGAGCCAAGACCGGTTGTGCCGGTGTGGCCGGTGTGGCCGGTGTGGGCAGCGCGGCCATCACGGTCAGAGTCGATGCGGGGGTCGGCGGCGTTGGCGACGCGAGAGCTGTGCGGGCCGCTGGTGCCCTCAGGGACTCCCTGGTTGCTCTTGTCGCCGCTGTGCATGGCGTCCTTGATCTTGTTGACGATGCCCGACATGTTTGCAGTTTTTGTTGTTGGTATTTGGGTTGTTGTGGGTTGGTTGAGTGTTTGGTGTTTGGTGTTTGGTTGAGAGTGTTGTTGTGGTTGTGTTGTTTGTGAGTGTGTGTGATGATGATTCTAAAATGCTCTTTTGGAGGGGAGGGAAGCAGCCTTATATCTGTCTGCGAGCAGCAGCGTCGGTCGTCTCTGCCCAGGTTGGATGCCGTCAATGGCATCATCTTGGCCGGTTTCATCCCACAATACGCAAACGGGCTACATACGTACCGCGCGTCAATCCTGGCAGCAGCCAACGACGCAGCTGCGTGCAACGCCCATTACCTCAACAGACGTCATAGTCACAGATTCGCCAGGCACGCCCGCGGTCAGCTCTCCACAACCTAAATTGGGAGCGGGCCTTGAGCCATGCAATTCCACTTCCCCAGTTCCGATGATTGTCTCGAGGGCCCCTCTCCATGGCATGGCGTCATATCCTGTGTGTGGCTAATGATGCAACTTTGCGTTCTCCCGCGATGATCTCCAGCGGTTTACACTTCCCCACAAACCACAAACCGAGACTGCGCCACGCTGATACATCCATTACCGTCAATGTAGATCAAAACTGTGTAGGTACCTACCTATTGCGTTTCAGAACGCAATATGTACCGTAGCATCGCCACGAGCAGCCACTAACTGCAGCAGTTCCAAGCCCACTGTGAGGCGTCTACGAAGTGGGGCTTTCTTAAGGCGAGGAATCAGGATCGTCATGGAGGTCGAGAGTCGAGACCAGAGAGCTACGAATGTGGGGTTGGCACGCAAGATACCGATGACGTCATAATCCAACAGGGTTAATCCACAAACCAATTCACCCTTGCAGGGCCGTCAAAGACCTGGACTTTACTCTGTACATACACATACAGGCTCATGCACGCGCCGCATGTGCTTGCTGATGGGAATAACCAGGGTTTGGAGCTCAACATATGTATGTACCTTGACCAGCGCCAGCATTACGACATCGACGGCAGGGACGCAACTTTACGATGTGTATCCTTGGAGAAAGATACGTATAATCAGGGGTTGCAGAGGGTCTAGAAACGGCGCACGCCAATCCCCATCCTCTGTCTGCAACATCTCTCGACATGTGGGGCATCGGGGTGAGTTGGAAGAAGTCTGTGGAGGATCAGAAAAGAGGTGTGACAACATCGGTACTTTGAAGTTTGGCGTCCACCACCACTGCGACACACACTGGAACCAAAGTCGAGATTAAGAACGTTGGATACGGGTTGAGAGAAAGGACAGGCTGTTGCGCTAAATTACAGGAAGGAGGTGAAAGAAAACGGGTATCGTAAGCTGGGGTCGGCGCGCTGCCGCGAGACGCAAACACATCGTCGGCATAACGTGAAATCAAATACAAGCAGCCGTGTCCAAATGGACCTACTCAGTAACGGGAACGGTACCAGCGGCGGCGGTGAACGGTGACAGGCGCCTCTCTGTGCCGGCGAACCCAGTAGACGCTGTGTCCTCCAGAATTAGCTTCACAGCGCGCAAGTTGGGGACGGGACGTGACGCGACGGCTCCTTACCCGAGAATGGCGCTCGCAAGCCAGCAGATCGCGCTCAGAAAGGAGAAGGCAACGGTCGCCTTCCACTGGGCGCATGTGGCGGTGCTATCGAACGACATGTCGCTCCAGTTGAAGATGTAGCTAGGGCCGGCCAGCTGTCAGCAACCTCGTCTTTCCCCATCCATCCATACATGCCATGTGTGTACTCACCCGCAGCTGCCGTCCAAATACTCAACCAGCAGCCCAAAGCTGACAAACCAGCACACACTGAGGATCAAGTCGGCCGGCCAGTGGATGAAGGAGCTGCTGAAGGGGATGAGCCAGATGACGGCGAGCAGGATCGAGAGACCCGCGACCACCTCGGTGTAGATGAATCGCTTGATGTCCCATGCGTCGACGCCTTCCACCGAGTGCAGGTAGTTGCCGTTCAGGCCCGCGACGATGGCGGCAAAGACCAGCTCCGCGAGGCGGAGGATGATGGAGCAGAGCTCTGCGAGAATCATGGTTCCGACAGCGGCTGGTTCTGGTTCTGGTTCGGTGACTTGGCTGTGGCTAAGCTGGCCTAGCTGTTATGCTTCCCCCGAAAAGGCGGTGGGGTGGTGGAATCACTTAGTAGAGTATGTGAGTATGTGTGTTCTGGTTTCGTCAAGTTCGTCGGTTCAGGGAGGGTGGAGCAGCAGCATGGGCGCTTTATATACCGGGTACCACACTCGCCGAAACCATGTTGTTGCAACGCCAAGTCTCCGTGTCGGTGGTGGTTGTGGCCCCATCGTCAGGGCTGGTGCTCCTCGCTCCTGTAGAACCTGTAGAACCTGACCTTGAGCCGGCAACACACCGAGGTTTGTGCATCGTCAACGTCATGTTCCGTGACTGGCGGCCGCAGGTTGGTCAAGACGTGTTTCCCCCTCAGCATTGTACACGTGTGCAAGTGCCGGCAGCCAATCCCAAGACGGGCTGAAACCCTTGATGGTTGCTGCATCTGCGGTTGGTTGCATGATGTCATGTGGCGCAACCTCAAATAACACCAGGTGCTAGCAGCAAGGCAAAGTCAGTTCAAGCTGTCAAGTACTGTACAGGGGGGATCTGTATTCGTAAGACCTAAACTGTCGTGGCCGCCGTCCTGGGTAGCATCCGCTCACCACCCGTAGAAAAGTCCAGGTCAGGTAGGTTTGCTTACCCGGTTGTGGAATGCGCGCCGAGCATCCTACCCCAGCATCGTCGCCGGGACATCAAAAATACTGTTGCGCCAGCCGTCTCTCTCATTCTCCCGGATTCTCTGCGGAGCCTGCGTTGCCTCGTCCCTCCACAGCCGAACGACGCTCCCTGGCGCATACACCCCCTCAAAGACACCGTGCCCTGGCTCGCCGACTCCAAGGCGAGCCTGGAGATCAGGGTCCTCGGGCGGTGTAAGCCTCGCCAAGACAGCCCTGAAGAAGGTTCGCAGATCGGCCGGGTCTGCGATGCGAGTGGCCCGGAGCCTCTCTCGCGCATAGAGAAGCTCGCGGTTCGCAAAGCGCAGGGCTTCCCCGATGGCAGTTGCAATCTTCATCTCCACAGTCTTGCGAATGACTGGCTTGATAAAGGGTCTAAAGAGCCACGCCCAGAAGCTGAACTTGCTTTTCCGCAAGGTCCAGTTGAGTTTGTGTATGCGCACACGGACCCCCCTCAGCGACAGGATATTCTCAAGCCTGTCCCGCCCAACCTCGATGTCGAGCTGGATGTCGAGACCCCTTTCGTCGAGCTCAAACGACGCGATGCCCTCGTCAGCCAGCCGGAAAAGCCCAGAATGTGCTCTAAGCCAGAAGCCAATCTCGTCGCCGCGGATCGAGAGGCCGTCGACCCTGATGCGGACCAAGGTCTTGACTGACGAGGCCGTCCGGAATCTCCCCTTCCGGATCTCGATATCATTGAGAGTCTCGATGCGCAGCTTGTACGGGAAAAAAGACGTTTGGTTGATTGTGGCTCCGGGTTCGAGGATAAGGTTCTCAAGCAAGAGGTCGAGCCCGGGAGTCGAAAGCTCAAGCCTAGGGATGGGGATGTAGTTGATCGACTGGACGAGCAATGGCACGAACACGTTGATCGAATCGGCCAAAAGCTCGGTGTTTGCATAGTGGTGCTTGGGCGAGAGAACCTTGCCGATCAGGGTCGTGGTCTTGATCAAGTCGGAAACCTCCCTGTCCTTGAGCACCGAATGAAAGGTCGTCTGTAGCTGTGACAACAGCCTGTCGATATCGTCCCGCAGAGCGGAGTGCGACGAGAGTTGTTTGGACTTGGCCCGGAGCTCCTGGAAACGCTGTTCGGCGTGGTCAAAGAATGACGGGTCGGTAAACATCTCCTGAGCAGCGGTTCCCAGATGGCCAACCAGCTCCTCGAAATCAGGATCCTCGCGGCCGTGCTCCATGACTGCGCTCAAACGCTGTTCCAACTCTTGCCACTCTTTTTCCTCGCCAAACGACTTGATGAAGAGCCAGAAATTCCACAGGGCCCGGTCCGCCTCGGGGTTATGACCAACGTCTTCGTCGACAGCTTCGAGGGTGTCGCGAGCAATGCGAGAATAGACCATGGCGTAGCGTTTCAGAAGAAGCGACAGTGTTGAAACCGAGTCCGAGTAGTCGCGCCGTTGACGGAGCTTTCCCACAGCCTGCTTCAGACGGTGCAGCATCGTGTCCTTCTCCGGGCCTTGCCACTTCTGAGCGATGCTGTTCTCTGCCTCTTCCACGACGGTGGACGCGGTACCGGCCAACACATTGGACAAGTCGGCAGTCTGGTCGACCAAATCCCGCTGGGAGGGCGGGCTCTGCGAATCGTTGCCGGGGTGCTGCAACAGCGCCTGCTCTTCGGCGGAGGGCTCAATGCGCTTGCCGGCTTCCCGGGACGCATCCGACAGAGCAAAAGCAGTGTCCTTGAAGACCTCCCGCGCAACCACATTGAGATCGCCGAGAAACGTGCGGAAGTCGGAGTTGGTGAGGAGCAGGGAGCCGACTGTCTGGAGGCTGGCGTAGGCTGCTTTGCGGTCAGTGTTGGTGTAGAGTCACAGATGGAGTAGCACTCCCACATACCCGCCCCAGTGTCGGCTCTCGCGCTGGCCTGGGTGGCGCGCTCCGCAATGTGCTCGGCGTCGACTGATATCCTCGCCCTGGACAGATACCACACGAGATCCTGGATTTGGTCGTTGGCGTTCTTGTGCCGCAAGAGCTCGATGAGCTGTTGTATCCACTGCTTGGAGTAGTGCACCAGGGCCTGGCCCGAGTCGCTGAGCCGGGCGCTGTCCGGATTGAGGATGTCGGCGGAGAGCAGGGTGCGGAGGCTGGTGATGGCCTGCTCGTTCGAGGGCATGAATCCTTTGGACAGGGCGCGGAGCATCTGGTACGTGTGCAGTTTCTGATGCAGCGTCCGCTGAAGCGATGTATCGTGCTCGTATTGGGGGAGGAGCGGCTCCTGCTCCGCGGACCGCGCATCGCGGCCAGAGCCGAAGCACGCCGAGAACATGGTGATCTCTTCTGACTAGGTCGCTGGATGCCGCTCGATGCGCGGAGAATCAGCCGTTGGCATGGTGTTTATTTCGGGGTGATGCCATTGCCCAGTTCGTATATGCGGCCATGATTGAGGCTGCCGTCATCGATGGGTGTGATGGAGTCGGATAACGATGACGTAGGGGCACGCCGACCCAAGCATGGACCCGAGCCTTATTTGCCGGGCGCGCCATTGCGCAGCATCAACAAACAGCCTCGACCACCGCGCGGCAGGAATATTCATACCAGTATACAATACTGTATGGCCTGTAATTAATATCTGGCAGCCCTGTGTACCCGCCCTCCAACCGTTACCTCCAACCGCCCTCTAACCGCCTAAACTCTTTGACAAAGTGGAAGTTTGCGAATGCATCTGACGGAAGCCCGCCACTTGATTGGTGGGGGGCCTCGGACTCGGCGCCCGGCACTGCCACCATTGTTTGTTCCTTTACGAATACCACATGACAGTTGGGTGTCGGTACCACCAGACTGGTTGGTTCGTCCAGACAAGGTTGCACGCGTGGCGTTTTGGCATCTTGCTAGGCTGATCACCTGCAAGTTCGTGCGTCACCTCCCGCCCCAAAAACCTTCGCCAGAGAGGCACCCGAGCAGTCCCCGCCAGTCCACACAGCTTTCGGTATCCACACAGCTTTGGACTTTAGAGGTTCGCCGTGAAACCATACCTCCGAGCAACACCGATTTTTCGATATGGATTCCAGCGGGTTAAAACGAAAAGACACAACAAAAGGACCGCCCCTGCGCATCCTATCACTAGGTACGTCCCCCCCTTCCGGTGCTGCCGCATGTTGGCGCACCACCGACGCATCGCTGACGGACCCCTCGCTAGATGGAGGAGGCGTGCGCGGCTACTCGATGTTCCTGGTCCTCCAGGAGCTCATGCACCGGACATTTGTCGAAATTGAAGGCCGAGCACCGCGACGGCACGAGATCCCGAAGCCATGCGACCATTTCGACCTCATCGTCGGTACCGGCACGGGCGGCCTGATCGCGCTGATGCTCGGCCGGCTGCGGCTCGACATCGAGACATGCAAAGAACTCTATGTCCGCCTTACGCGCATGGTCTTTGAAACCGACAAGACAATCGCGGGGATTCCGTATCGCTCGACCTTGTTCAAGGCGACAAAGCTGGAGGAGGCGATCAAGGACTGCGTCAGGGAGCACACAGTCAATGAAAAGGAGGGCAACGACGGCTCCGAGTCGAGCAGCATGTTGAGCCCCAGTTCGCGCTCAAGCGCCGCATACCCACGGAGGCTCGCCAGCAATTCGAGCGTCATCAGCTTCAGCGCGCGGCGCCCCAGTGCGCAGACCGCCAGGCCCTCGTTCTTTTCCCGCCTGGGAGACCCGAATTCCCGCTTATACGACGAACGGGAGAATCGGACCAAGACGTGAGCACTCTCTGACCCGCAGAGCTGCCCGGCTTTTTCGGCCATGGCTAACCTCTCCAGTGCTGTTACCGCCGTTTACAAGGGCACTCCCAGAGGCGGGCCGCCGGCCTTGCTGCGTTCTTACGACTCGAGGCGAGAGCCATCCCCTGAATTCGACTGCAAGATCTGGCAGGCTGGGCGCGCTACGTGCGCCATCGGTCTCGCGTTCAAGCCTATCCAGATCGGACAGTCCGTGTTCCACGATGACGGCGCAGGGAACTTCAACCCTTCCCTGACAGCACTCAACGAGGCGGTCGTGAACGAGTGGCCAGGTCGCGAGGTTGGCGTCTTCGTCAGTGTCGGAACCGGAAAGAGGCCCAAGAGCAGCGACGCGAACTCGTCCTTGTGGTACGAGGGCTTCTTGGGCGAGTTTGCCGAGGCGAGGAGGAAGTTGATCACAAAGATTGAGGGTTGCGAGAGGATCCACGAGCTGCTGAAGAGGGAATACCTGGCAAAGCGGGGCGTCAGCATCGACCACTACTACCGGTGGAATGTCGAGGTCGGAGTTGGCGAGTTTGGCATGAATGAGTGGAACCGACTGGTCGATATCAGCACAAACACCAGGAGATACCTCGCCAGGGAGGAGGAACAGAAGAAGGTGCAGGGCGCATCGGCAAAGCTGGCCAAGATCCACTTTGCAAAGCAAAGATGGGAGCGAGTCAGCATGTCAACCCCGGACGCGGCACCAATGGTGCCCGAAATAGCATTCCCGCTAGCGGTCGAGTTGCCAGGAGACGTGCCCATGTACCCGCCGTCCATCAGACCGTCGAGCCACCAATCATACGACTCTGGGAATGAAATGCTACCGGTGCGTGTCCACACGCCGTCACCAAGGAGTTCAGGCGAGCCGCCGCGATACTCGCCAAAGACGGACCGGCCGCCGTATCCCCATGCGCCTCCTATAGTGGCTCCGCTAGCTCTGCCCAGTCGTGTCTCTTTGGGCCCCAGCACCACTGCTGCGAGCCGACCCGAGGAAGGTGGTGACGACTCGGACCGCCTGGTGGTCAGCGCCCCGACGCCGTCACAGTACCGGATCGCAGCGGGGACAGACAAGATCGCGATAACCGGGCCCGATGACCACCCCCGGCGGTACCCGGAGCCGGTCATGCCGCAGATGCCGCCACCCACGGAGCCTCCTCCGCTGCCACCCAAGACACCGCTCCCGGAGTACCCGGCACGATATGGCCGGGGGTCGGCGCCGGTGTTGCCGTATCCTGTTGACGAGGATGCGCCGCCAATGGTCAATATGGCGAGAAAGCCGAACTACAGCGCCAGGTAGTGAGCACCGCATCATGTGGGCGCGTGCTGGTGGGTGGTGGCTGTGACGGGCGCGGCTCTGGCCGCATTTCCTGTTATGAATCATGATGAACGACCAAGTACACGAGAGGCCAACCGGGGAATAGGAGTATGGAGTTGAATTTTACGATACCAAATATAGCAAGGGGCTGGGCTCGGATTTCATGGCATTTTTTGAAACAAACTACCTTCGTGTTGTATATATCGTGTTCCACGCGGATACTGCGGCGTATTTTGTGATCCGCTTTCGCGTCTTCAGCTCAGGCAGTCTGTGCACCCGGTTCTCCCTCCCACCGGCCGGTCAGCCGGTCTGGGCCCGGGCTCGGTTAGCGGTGCCTTGCACCTGAAGACTGATAGGCCACTGCAGGTGTGGAGCTCTGAGCGTAGTACTCTGTAATCTTCACGCGACGTCACAGTGCAGTCTCCTGCCGGCGCTGTCTCAGCTCATTCAGTTGGGTCCAACACCAACTCTATTTTGACACGTTATTTTGACTGCCCTCTGTGGATTTCGTCGGCGTTTTTGATCTCGAGTCGTGTGATATGGATTTGGTTTGACCCAACCTGCCAACGAATTTACTACCTATTATGAATAGACGAAAGATGAGGACATGGACCGCGCAATCTGCAAGCCTTGTGCTGGGCTCTTGAGATTGCTCCTCCATTTCGATGGGCTGCGAGACATGCACTATTGACACGACCCCCGCCTGATCAATGCATTCCGCGCCGCGTGCCGTTCAGCTCTTCGACGCCACCCCCAGGGCCCGGCCACGCGAGAGCCGGATTTATCGTGGTTTCTCGACGTCCATTGGTCTACTCCGCACATGTCTCTTTGCGCAGCACCTCCCTCCTTCCCTCCCTCCCTCCGGCGGTTGATGGTTCGTACTGACCCGGGTGCAGGGTGTAGCTTGCACCATCGAACCCCGCCGCCACGAGCCATAACACTCCGGGCGCGGTACCAGTCCTGCATGGCCACACACACTTCCCCCGGCGGCGCAGACTGGTGGCGCAGAGCTGTCGCGCATATCTGATTCCGGACGGCTCAGACCACACGGCATCTTCCGTCACACTCATCACCTTGGGCGCTCAGGTGAACCCGAGCCAAGCCAAGCCACTCTTTAAGCGGGAGGGAACGGGGCGCGAGAAACAGCTAAGGCACCAAGAGCCGACGGGCTGGTGCCGGCGTGCCGTGACGGCCGCATCGATCGCTGGATGTGGCCACAATATTCGGCCGGTGGGACAGCCACTTTCACGTCAGTCATCGACGTTCCCGGGTCGGCGGCACAACTGTCTGCGGAGGGTGGTTTTTTCCCGGCGCAGTTTGCGGGTGCCTGTCAAGCACGCGCGCTTCTATTCGTATTTCGTTCGCGCTCCATGGCGGAGCTAGGCAAGCGATGTCGAGGAACATGGCATCCCTGAGTTCCACCCCCTTTCACCACCTTGGAAGCCACGGTCGGAGTTTGGCTTCTCCGGGGGCACTGCTCTCCGAAGACACTGCTGAAGAGAGACTCCTCCCTCACCGCCGAAAAGCGAGCTAGCAGCACCGCCTTCGATGCACTACGACAGCCAGCTACCGCGGCAGCGAGTCTTCAACCTGGCCGAAATAAATACATACCGGCTAGTCACCGTCGACTGTCTTGTTTCTCTTCCCCTCGCCATTACGACTTCCACTACCCGGCTCACACGCACCCGCCTTCCCGTCCATGATACCGCCCCGTACCGCCAGGGTCATAAAACAAGCTTTGTCTCATACCGATTAAAATACTGGACCTGTCCCATCCTGATCACCAGTGGCAGCCTGGGAGCCCGGAACCGGTTGGTACCCTACGCGCTAGTCCCAAGGGGTCCCAAATCCGAAGCCGTGCATGTGCAGGCCAGACATGCCGGTGCGTGGGTGAATCCCAGACAGGGGGCCCCTTATAAGTCAGCCCTACGGCCGGCCAGCGTCTCTAACCGATGCAGACGCCTGTGTCTGCAGCACAGTCAAAACGATGTCCGAACCAATGCAAGCCCCTGTATCACGCGCCCCACGTGCCGAGAGAACGACAACATCATGTGGGGAGTGCAGGCGGAGAAAACAGAAGGTGAGGTCCGACTTCTTCTGTCGACTGTCTCGGATCGCACCACCGACGAGCCAGCGACACCAGCGACACCAGCATACTAACGCCCCACCGCGTGTCTCGCAGTGCAACCAAGGCCAGCCGTGCAGTAACTGTGCGAGGCGGTTCCCGCCGCCGGTGTGTGAGTACAAGCCAAGCAACAGGTGCGTCCAATGCTGGATGCATTACCACCACCAAGGCAGTAACGAGAAGACATCGTACTTACCCGAGCCATGTAAACCAAGGCGGCCCAGTGCCGTGGCGATACCCCAACGGCCCGCCTTTGCCGTCGCCGTGTCCGGTTTCGACAGCGCGATCGCCCAGCACGGCTCCTTACCCCAGCACTCGCCGCTCACCTCACCATGGAGCCACCGTGGCAGCGAGGAGATGGGGGATTCTTCCCCGCGCTGGCCAGGGCTCGATGTGTTGGGCCAGCCCTCGACGCCACCTTCACCCGGCCAATACGCCTGGAGCACCGACGTGAGCAACATCTCCATGTGTATTCTCGCCTGCCAGGAGGGCTGCACGTCGCATTCGGATGAGGTCCACGATGCCATCAGGACCCTCCGTGCGTACCGCTCGACGCCCGGTCACTGGGCCGGCGGTAACCAGACCCTCGGGAGCAACACCTGGACCCTGGCGCCGGCCGCGCTCCCGGATGCCGACGGCATCGCATGGCCACTTGCAAGTCTGAGCCCGGAACTCCCCCATCACCCGGTGCCGCAAACCATGCAGAACTCCGAGCTCTTGTCAATCTGTATGTATCCCACTGGCCCGTTCCCGGACTCGAGAGCCTGGCTAGTGTGCTGACCAGAGCGTTGTGCACGTAGACGTCAAATTCCTGGCTCAGTTCACGGCGTCGCTGGACGGCAGCCCAGACGCGTCGAATCCGTTCATCAAGTATTACGTACCCTACTGCGTCCATTCAGAGCTTCTAGTCCATGTGGCCATCTACACAGCCGCCTGCTTCCTCACGGACACGGGCCACGTCGAACGAACGAGCGCCATGGCGCACAAGGGCCATGTGATCAAGCTGCTCAACGAACATGTTCGGTCGCAGCTGTCCACGAGCGACGAGGCGATAGCCGGTGTGGTCCAGCTTATTGTAGTTGAGTGGTATGTACCTGGTATTTTCTCGCTACCCCTTGGCCCCACCCCGCCCCCTTTTCTGACACACGCACTGATGGCGTCCAGGCTCTGGGGAAACACGAACGATCTACGGGCACATCTTCGTGGACTCCGCGAAATGATTCGGTTTCGGGGCGGGTTCCGCACTCTAGGTCTGCATGGGTTGATTAGCAAGTATGCCATAACGTGAGTCAACCCCTTTTTCATACCTCTGGCCTCGGCACCGCGCGGACTAACCTCGCCGAATTAGCTCTGACGTCGCAATCGCCCTGTCCTTCGAGATGTCGCCCTTCCTGCGAGGATGGAGCGACTTCGACTTTTGCGACAACTCGCAAATCCCCCTACGGCTCGCCCTCAACACCCCCATCATCTCCACGCTCGTGTCATTCTCCTCGTGCGCCGATGCGCTCCACATTCACCGGGCTGTGACATCCATCCTCGACGACCTGCGCTTCCTCCTCGCCGCAGTCCTCGCGCTTCCAGAACGGCCAACGGCCAAGGAGTTGCAGAAGGTGCACACGACCTCGGCCTGGATCCACGAACGCATCTCGAGCCTCCCCGCCGACGCGCCCGCACCACAGCGGCCCCCCCCGGTCGCGTCCCCCGCACCCTCATTGGCCGCAAGTTTGGGCTTCCACCACTCGGCCAGAGCCACCCCCGAAATCACCGACGACCAGCAGCAACACCGCACCAACAACTCTCGCCCCCGCGCGCCGCAACAACAGCACCACCAACCCCCCCGACGCCTCTCCGCCCAGACCACAACACCCGAACTGACCCCTTCCCAGCGCTCCTCCCCGCAGCCACAGCACCAAGCACCCATCCCACGGCCCCTTTCTCCCGCACCCATACTACCCTCCGCCCCGGCGCCGCCAGACTACGTCTACCAAACCATCCGCCTCGCCGCCCTCCTCTACACGCGCGCCATCAAGGACCGCCGCCCCTTCAGCGCCATCGTCACCCCGGCCGAGCTCACCCGGCTCTGGACCACCGCCTGGCGGGTCCCGCTGTCGGTCTGGCGGTCCCTGCTGGGGGTCTTTACCTGGTATGTCGAAGCAGACTCTCCGTCTCCCCCCCCCTTCTTTTTCTTTTCCGTCTGTGGCTTTCCGTCTCCTCAACGGGGGGTGAGTGATGAGGACTGATTGGCTGACGTCTGTTGCTCCGTTGTTGTCAAAACAGGATCCTGCTGCCCATCGCGTCTGGCGGCGGGGCGACGCCGCACGACCGGTCGGTCAAGGGGATGATGGGCGTGAGCCTGCTGCAGATGGGCATGGAGAATTGGGAGATTGCGCGCGGGGTCATGGAGGCCGGGCTGCGGCTGCAGAGGTGCCGAGGAGGGGGGGGAGGGAGCGAGACACGGGGGGAGGCGGTGGGCGGGGAGGGCGAGGGCGAGTGGTAGCGGAGTCGGTGGTGGTGGTGGTGGTGGTGGTGGTGGCGGGGAAGACCAGTAAGGGGCAGAGACGCGACCGGGTTGGAGCGGCGAGGAGTAAAGGAGGTATAAGGGGATTGTGGGATTGGGGTTGTTTGGACAAGGGAATCGGCAATGTTGATACCAATGATTCGTGGACGGAGGCGCAGGATGGGAAAAGCAAGTATTCTTCGGTTTGCGACACAGGGAGCGATTCTTTGGCACGGGGTTCTTCCCGGCCGGACAAGCCGGCTTCCGGTGTATATGATACGTGCCAATACCATGGCGTCAACCAAGTGCTGTCCCCTGGGTTTCTCGTGGCTTCGTTCTAGATCAACCCTAAACTAGGCAGCCCCTTTGCTGGCAGGATCTGGGGACCCACCAGTTCCGGCTCCGACTTCAATGGTGGACGGCCTATGTCTCTCATGCGCCGAGAACTGCACTCCAGGCCAGGAAATGACGGCAGATGGGAAGAGTGTCGGAGAAGACGGGCGGGCCAAGGTCAGGCAGTGGACTCCAAAATCCGTAGCGGATGTTCCGGACAGCACCTCGTCAGGCTCCTCTCCGTGACCGTCCCTCCGAGTGGAGTGATCGCTCAGCTAGCTGGCCAAATGCCGCAGCGAGCTGGACCAGTCAAGACTGCAGCCAGCTGCAGAAGGCTGACACTCTCCAATGAGAAGAATAAGCGGCCAAGAGCTGCAGCGCTGGCGGACTTCGGCCTTGTTGTGCATGGTCCCATTCCTGGTCTGATTCGTCGCCTCTGTCACGACTTGGACGGGACATCCCCAGAAATCACAGACATCCATGTGGACAACACGGGGGACGAACCAAGGTTGGGCAGAAACGCATGCATGCGACCGAGGAACGATCGGGCTCGCTCACTAACTAGGTGAACAGCGTCGCTTTCCAAGGCGAGCTGCATTTGTGGCCGACGGCACGAATGCTCGTCGTTCCCAGCGCCTTTGGTCGGATAATCGCCCGGCCTGCAGAGTCGAGCAGGGAGCGGGGAGCATGCGGCAGCGTGTTCTTGAGGCAGGTGTGCGGACGGGAGACCCATTTGGACGTGTCAGAAAAATAGAAATAAATCGGCGCAAAGAAGGCGTCAAACCAGGGCGAGGAAGGCCGTCAAAGTCAACACGCAGATATCTCAGGGTGCCTGATACAATTGGGGGTTGGACTTTGGAATCCCAACTCTTGCCAGTGCGAGACGGGTCGGCTCGTCCGGTAGGTGGAATGGTGAAGCTCAACAACACTCACCCCTTTCTGTGGGAAGCGGGGCTACCAAGCCAGCCGAACCACAAATCACACGTGGCTCGTGCGCCAATTATCATTTGGCACCCTCTGAATGGACGCGAGGCCGACTGTCAGCCCCGCTCCCCCTCCTTGCCGCTCCATCCCCTCGCCAAAGCCAAGTGCCCCCTCCCAGCCAATCATAGCACTCCAGTGCGCAGCCACAAGGCTAATTCAGAGCCGAGTGGTTCTTGCGCAGCTCAGCACAGCCTTACCTTCTGCAAGTGCGTCGCCCACCCATACCGCCCCGCTGTGCGGCCTCACCTCGCCCGCTGTGCTTCTCCTCACCTGTTGTCGTCAATCCGACCTGTTTTGTTTTGGTGTCAATTTCGGTGTATTTTTCCTTGCCGCCTGGGGAGAGATATCGAGGCCATCTGCAGCCTGCCGACGCCCCATCCACGCCCGGGTTCGGACTGGAACGGCTTCCGCCTCGTCTTCCGACGTTTCCCGCCGCTCTGCTCCGAGGCCGCCGCTCGCGGCTGCGGTGCCGAACCATGGAGCCCTCGTCAAAACGGAGAAGGCTGGCGCCGAAAGTTCCTGACCCTCCGGCCTTGCCCTCCCTTCCGCCGACACCACAAGCCCAGCCACAGCCTCCAGCACATCCCTTCCCGCAGGACCAGGTAGGTGATTCCGTTGCTGCCATCCCTCTCCTGCCACCGCACAATACTGACAAGCTCCCAGATCCCCCCACAACACCACCCCCATGCCGACCCGATTCCACGGCTACCCGAGTTCGAGGCATTCGCCCGCCATCTCCAGGATGCCGCCATACACCTCCAACAGCAAACGCTGAAACCGAAGCACACCAGCGTGTCGGTGCTGATGCTGCGATGGGAAGAAGACACAGCCGTCGAGCAGGATCTCTTGGCTCTGGAACGCGTGTTCCGCGAGCGGTATCACTACCACACCGACAAATGGGCCATCCCTACGGTATCCAACCCCAGCATCAAGCTAGGGGTCCAGATGGCTTCCTTCCTCGAAAACGCCCGGCCGGACCACCTCCTGATCATATACTATGCTGGCCACGGTTATGTGGGGGCTGACAACCAGTTGTACTGGGCTTGGTGCGTAGAACGGGCACGCGTGCAGCCTCCCTACCTAGGCTGACCTTTGGTGTCTAGTAACCCTCGCGAAGATGCGGCCAAGTTGAAATGGGACGGCGTCCGCTGCTTGTTCGAAGATGCCCAATCCGAGATCCTCCTTCTGATCGACTCGTGCGCGGTCCGCGATACGCCCATGGCTGGTAGCCATGGCCCAAAGCAAGCCATCGCTGCCTACACCCCTGACCAGGTCCCGTTGGAGACGGGGCCCCGCTCCTTCAGTGCGGTGTTGGCCGAAACGCTCCAAAAGCTCAGTACTTCAGGCCGGCCCTTTAGTGTACAGAGGCTCTACGACGATCTCCGACAACAGAAGCAGCAAGAAAGCGCACTGGCGTGTGGCAAGTTATCCAACGGGCCTACCAAGCCGAACCCAGCCCCCGAAAGACTGCCGGTCTTTTTCACCATAACTCCTGCAAAGGGTCAGGGAATCATCCTGGTCCCCCTGGACCCAACGGTCGCTCAGCTCCAGTCACCGCCCCAGTCGGCCGACGCAGATGCGCCGAGCGCTTGGAAGTCGAATCGCGAGGGCCCGTCGCTTGTTCCAGAAGAAGTCCTCGAACTAAGCCTGGACGAACAGAGGGTGCTTGTGTGCACCACGTTTGTTGGCGATGCAAGTCCCGACATGGCCTTCTTCAACCAGTGGCTCCACAATACGCCACCGACCGTGTCGAAATTCACTGTCGAGGGCATGTTTTTGGGACCCCCGACCATGTTGTTGATCTCCATGCCACACAATGTCTGGAACATCGTCCAGCACGACAAGGTCTGCTGTTTTTTGGGCAATATCAACTCGCACAACATGATACACCTCTACCAGCGACTCGTCAACTCGGCGGCCAGCAGCGTACCGGCCATCAGAGATGTCGAGGACGGACACCCGCTCAAGGTTTACCCACCCCCCCAGCGGCACGAGCATTCTGGCCACTACTCCCCCCTCCTAATAGAGACGCCGGGACGTCCAGGGAGTCATCTCACTCAGGTGGTGGGAGCCGCCGGGCCTGCCGCCCTGGCTCGGGCTAGTCCCGCCCAGACGCCTGCGGCGGGCCCCAAAGACGAGGTTGAAGACTCGGCTGAGATGCAGGAGGCGGCGGAACAGCTGAAGGCACTGAGCCATGTCCGACACTTGAACGAGGACACTCCTGCAACACTCGATCGCCAGATAACGCGGGTAGGGGATAGCATTGCTGTCAGACACCCAGGCGATCCTGGGTCTCCGATCGAAGCCACTGAACCCGGCGCCGACGGGGGTCTGTATGATGCGGTATATGGCACTCCCTCTGCCAAGCCAAAGCCCAGGAGACCGCTGCAAAAACAGACACCGAAGCAGGAAACACGGTGCAACCATTGCAGCCACGCTCCATTCAAAGATTCCTCGTCTCTCCGGAAGCACATTGCGGCTGCTCATACGAGGCCGTTCCCCTGCGCCTTTTCGTTTGCGGGTTGCATGAGCACCTTCGGGTCCAAGAATGAGTGGAAACGACACATCGCGTCGCAGCACCTGTGTCTGCAATATTACCGATGCTCGTCGTGTCCACAGAACAGCGCAGATGGGAAGGGAAACGAGTTCAATCGCAAGGACCTGTTCACGCAACATCTCCGCCGAATGCACGCTCCGTTCGCAATCAAAAAGGCGATACCCAAGGGAGACGGCAAACTGCAGGGAGAGTGGGATGGCCATGTCAAGGAGATGCAGGCGTCCTGCCTCGTCACGCGACGACAGCCGCCGCAACGGTCCGCGTGCCCCAAACCGGATTGCCAGAGCGTCTTTGAGGGCCCCGGGTCGTGGGACGAGTGGACGGAGCATGTCGGGCGACACATGGAAAAGGGAGAGGCTCAGCGTCTGGAGGTCGACCGACTCTTGGCCAAGTGGGCGCTAGACGAAGGCATTATCGAGCGCCGGGCCGATGGGGAGTACAGGCTCTGCGTCGGAAACGGGTCAAATCTGAACGAAAGGGATTTGAGCAGCAACATCAACGGCAACGGCAACGGCAACAGCCACGGCCACAAAGCCCTCTCGGATGGTGGACAGAGAGAGGAGGAAGATAATCCCTCCATCACAGTGGCGATACCGGCTCCTATTTCCGAAAACATGGACGTGGACTGACATGTGTCTTTTTCTAACGACAATCATGATATATATGGGTTGACGACGGCATGTGGGAAAAGGTTGGCGGTCGGCGGTCGGCGTACTATATATATTCCATACCGGATATGTGGCTTGGGGTTGGGAAGGACGTGCCTGTGTGGGCTGGTTGGTTGCAATACAGGTGACTTGTGGATGAAGCGACAAAAAAGGACTCCTGTTCATTGAGTAAAAGCATCCAGCGATTCACAAGCTTGCAATGGTGTCGGCATCCTTGCCCAAGGTTACACGGGCCAGCAGAGCCTGGAGTTCTGGCATGGCGGGAAAAGAAGCTCTCGTCTCCGCCGTCGTCCGCCCTCTCCCGGCAGCTTGGCGGCCGGCCGGGCCATTTCGGGTCCACTGTGCGTTACGCGACCGGAGAGCCGAGCCAAGCACCAGCCAATCGGAAACCCGAGCGTTGCCAAGAACCAACAAGATCGGTCCGCAGTCGGGTCCGCGATGCCAAATCGAGGCGACGAGGTCTGCTGGCGATGGTGTTGTATCGATGGCGGACGATTTCTGGAAGGCAGGATGAACGGATGCGCGAGACTGCGATGACGGGACCGAGGGATTCTTCCCGACCCCATGGCATTTGCTGCTCCGCTGCCCAGAACCTCGAACCCTACTCGACTGAAGGGCCCTTGGCCAAGTGCCCCGGTTACAGGGCCTCCAATGTCCAGACGAGCGCAACCGGTCTCGTCGCCGACCTGAAACTTGCGGGAGCTGCGTGCAACACACGCAGGGGACCGATCTCAAGAACCTCCGTCTGGAAGTCACGTACGAGACCGATACGCGGGCAGTGGCGGGCACGCATGCCGTGAAGCAGCACACAGGACTCCTTCGGCACTCCCAGCAACGCCAATCTGTACGGCAACCACCCGGTGTACTTTGAGCACCGCAGGGGCGGCACCCATGGCGTCTTCCTCCTCAGCCCCAACGGCATGGACATCAAAGATCAGCAAGGAGGGACGCTAAGGGCAGTATCCCGAGTACAACACCCTCCTCGGTGGCGTGGTGGAACTTTTACTTTGTGAGCGGGCCGAGCCCTGTCGAGGTCTCGCGCCAGTACGCCGAAATCGGTACGCGTCCCCCAAGGCCGAAACTGACAATGGAACAAGGGACTGACACTCTTTCCTCTCCAGCCCCAGACGGCCGGCTTTACGCTCAACGTTGCTGGTCTCGTAATACGCTGGGCAGTGGTCTCCAGTCTGCAGTCTGCATTTGTATTTAGCATACGAGCATGCTGAGTATCTTTCTCTGGGTGAGGGTGGTAGTTCTCGAAGCAGACGTTTGGTTTAGTGCGTAGTCTCAACGCTGATCCGGATATGATGACCGTTAACGGACCATGCAATATCCTGTCTCTTCCTCTCCTGCCTTCCTACCCTTAAAACTTTTGCTATATCTCCTCCAACCCTGGTGCCTCCAAGAGCATTTCTCCTCACTCATGTGCGGGTCCGCTTTGGGGGCCGGGGTGGGGGGGGGTGGTTGCTGGGGGCGCCGCGGGCAGGGCGAGCGGTGGCCCACGGCAACCACAAAGTAAACATTGGACTTGGGATGAAAATCACCATGGTTGCTGCCGTGGGGCTTGCACACTTGCAAAATTTGCATTTTCGCAGACGTGCACGGTTGCCAGGCGACCGTGTATAAATACCCCCCCACCCGACTTCCTCCCAGCGCTCTTCTTCTCTTTTTCTTCCACATCAGTCCCCGAATTTTTTTCGACGATTGATACGTGCCATCGCTGCTCTGCTGCTCTGACACGCATACGAATTCACGACAACACTGCTTGGTCCCGACCTCGCAGTTTTTACTCGCCATTTCCCCCCGTTCCCCCCCCCCCCGTACCCAAGTTCCCCTCCTCGCCACGAGATCGTCCACAGAGAACAATGTTCTCCATGTACGGCCTTCTCGTTCTTATCCTGGCTTCGGCCTTTACCGCCACCCTCATCGCCGCCCTCCCGGCACTCGGGCTTCTGTCTGAGCACCTGGAGGTCCTTGGTAATGTGTTCCTCTTCTTCCTTTTCCTGTGGGCAAGTGCCGAAGGGTACTTGCTCTCTGCTTGGGGCCGACCCCCCCCAAGCACACTGACTATCGCAGCCCACTCACTGTCTTCGGTGATGTGTCGTCTTGCACTGTTTGTCCGCTCGACAGTTCGTAACGTAGGGCTGTTCCCCGAGCACGTCGACGGCCTCTTCAGAGATGAGGGGCGCCGGTCGGCTCTCGCGTCGGAATACGCCAAGCTACGAACCGAGTACGACATTCAGTGCCAAAAGATCGGCACCTTGAACGACGCGGCGCTCGAGGTCTGCAAGGAACGCAACCATATGTCCCACGATTTCGAATCTGGGCGTGTGTTTGCGTCCCGTAGGCGGCCTTGCACCCACCCGGTCAAGCACCAAGAAGTCAGCGCGTGGCGTGAGCCATCTACCCTCGCCAAACTCTGTAAGTCCGATTTTTCTTTTTCCTGCCCGACTCTCAATCCGGTCCCAGTCCCTTCCGTACCCGACGCCCTCTCTTCTCCAAATCTCTTTCCTGCCTGGGTTTCTTTCCTGTCGGCGTCCCGTTCTTGTCCAATCGCTTTCCTGCCCGAGTCTATTCCCTGTTCAATTCCCTTTCCTGTCCGTCGCGTCAGGGCCCTCTGTCAATCTCGCGTCTTTTGACGTCGCATCTGCCGACGCCAAACCAATGACGCGACCCTCACCCGCTCCTGGCTCCCTGCTGCTCATGTTTGCTGACTGCCGGGTGGGCACAGTCCAAGGAAAGGATCTCAAGGTCGACTTTCTCAGCACCTGCGTCGACGAGCTCCGGTCGGCGGTTCTCGCCAACCCGGACCTCATTCGCCAAGCACAGTCGATGCTCGAGGCCGAGGAGGCTGACCTTCGCCGTGTCGTCCACGGGATCGCCGAGGGCAAGCGCAAGGCTGCCCATGACCAGCGGGTGGCAGAGGAACGGGCGAGATAGAATCTCTTCCGGGCCGAACCCACCATCTTGCGTCGTAAGTTGCAGTCCCCACATCTCTCTCTCTCTCCCGTGTCGCAATGCTGACTGTCCTGTTCCCGCGCAGATGGCAACGACCACGAACCTTGGTATCCCATTCGAGGTCCCTTGCGCCCCCTGCCAGAGCGCCCATGGCCTGCAGCCCCCGCCCCTGTCCGCAGGGAACTTCCCGAGCTGCCCTTCCACGCTGCTGCTCGCGCAGCCGGGACGGTTCTCGATATCTACCGGCCCCCTGCCCCCATCATCCGTCCTCTTCCGTTGCTGCAGTCTGAGCAGGTTCAGGAAGTCCCGGTCCAAGCTCCCGCGCCGGTCTCGACTCCTGCCTTCCCCGACCTGCAGCTCGTCGGCCCTCAGGAGGTCCTGGTCTTGCTCCCCGCGCCGGCCCCTGAGTCAACCCACGTCCAGCACGAGGTGTTTGCCGCCCCGGTTCTGCCGGAGGTTGACACTGACATGCCGGATGCCCCCGACCTGGAGGAGGACGTGATGATGGTGGATGCCCCGCCTCTGGAGCCACAGTCCGGTCTGGATCTCGAGCTTGCTCGTGATCAGGACTGGGGTATGGATCTGGACGAGGACAACGCCATGGACCTGGACGGCATGGACCTGGACGGCATGGACTTGGTCGACACGAACGTGGTCGACATGGACCTGGACGACATGGACGTGGATGACACGGCCGTGAACGACGACATGGAGCTGGAATCCCTCGACGAAAGGGCCGACGTTGTAAGTTCTTTTGCTCTCCCACTCGTGGTTTGTCTTGGCTTCTCTGGCGATCGGTCTGCTGACATGACGGCTTTGCACAGCAACCTCCGCAGCAGTTCTCCTACCACGCCTCTTCCGCTCCCATGCCTCTTGCCCCGCCTTCCCTTTTCGTCCCTGTGTCGACCGTCGTGGCAGACACACACGAGATCGAGATGCCGGAGGCGCCAGCCCTCAGCGTGGAAGAGGCCGTGGAAGGACCGCCTGTTTTGCCTCCCAACAACACCTTTGTGTCCGCCGCTTCAGACGACACAACCGAGGAGGCCGAACAAGCCCAAGCTGTTGTGGTGGCGCCGATGCCATTCCTCACTGTAAGTTCACTGCATCTTCTCGCTCTTCTCCGACATGATTGGCATGCTGACAAGTCTTCCTTTTCAGCAACCGCCGTCTGTCCCCGCCGAGCCTTCAGCCGAGTCTTCCGCCGCTGAACCCTCTGCCGCCGCCACTCCTTCGCAGCCGACGCCGCCTGTTGCTCCTGTCCTTCCGCCAACCGAGGAGACAAACACCCACGTCCCGTCTCCGCCGCAGGAACAACAGGTTGCGCCCGCTGTGGAGGAAGAGGCCGACCTGTCTCCGATTGTCGCCTACCTGGCCGAGGAAGCGCCCGCACCCCGCCGGATCGTCAAGCCGGTATCGAGGCTCAAGTCGCGCTGGGCACCCGCACCCGCAGCCGAGGCCTCGGCCGACGCTGCGCCAGCCCCCACCGCGGCTCCGATCCCCGCCGCTGCTGCGACCGCATCCTCGTCCCGCGCGAAGACGCCAACCCCCACCCCGCCCGCTCCCGCTGCCCCCCCGCCGCCCGTCAACCCCCCCTCGCAGGCGGTGGCGCCGAGCAGCACCAAGGACAAGGGCAAGGGCAAGGCCAACGCCAACGCCAACGCCAACGCCGCCAGCCCGGTGGCCGCGGCCGAGGACGAGTTTGACGACTACCTCGTGATCGACACGGACCAGCTGCGCGTGTACTGCGTCAAGTTCGTCCGCAGCTGCGCGTCGTTCATGAGCGGCTCGCTGCTGTGCGGCCGCCTGTCGCAGAGCTGGGTCGAGAACTGGACGCGCGGCACGCTCGCGGCGCTCGACAACGAGGTCATGGACGTGCACGACTACCTGCACAAGGACGCTGCCGCCTTTGTGACGCGCTTCTTTGTCGCCGCCATGAAGCGGAGGATGGACGGCCCGGATGACAAGGGCAAGAACGCGGTCCTCAAGCACCTGACCGCGATCGCCCTGGTCGACGAGATCAACCTGGGATTGATCGAGGTTTGATGGGGTTGGATGGATGGATGGATGGATGGATGGATGGATGGATGGATGGATGGATGGATGGATAGGGCGGCCTGTGATTCGCCAGGTGGGGGATTTGGGGGATACGGTGGATGGGGAGATGGATTGGGGGGGATACGGCGGGGGATTGGGGGGCTCGGGGGGTGGATTGGGGTCGGGAGGGTCGGGAGGGTCGGGTTTTCTTTTTTGGACTGTGTATTTAGTATATACCCAAGGGCGCGAGCTTGCGGGGGTGGTGGGTGGGCCATTTTGTATTTTTAGTTTTTTTCTTCTGTTTTTTTGTACGGATACGGATACGGAATGGGGAACTTGGGAGGTTTTTGGGCAAGGTGGCTCGGTATGCAACTGCGGGTTTGGCGGGCCTGGGCATTTATGGGGGTCTTGAGCATCAACTTGGATCCCGGATTCCAGTTCCACACAACTCAATCAAATCTCGCCAGCCCAATTGCAACACACACACATTATTCTCTGTTCAGTGAAATTGTGACTTCTGGCATATCCAACAGAATTGCTCGCCCATCAGGGCTCCCGTCGGTGTACGAATCTCTTATAACAGGTGTTTAACCGGCTTGGGGGACGGCCGAAAAGCGGCAACATCTCATTTCTTTTCCAATAAAGATTCAAGTCGGGCATCGAAACATGCCAACTAACAGAGTCTTCCCCAGGCAGCCCCGCCGCCACCGACTGCGTGCGCAATGGCGACGCCTCATTCACTGAACCAAGGATGCCGTACTGCGTCCCGGGCAGTGATCCGCCGCAGAGGATTGAGGCAGGTCATCTTGCTAACGAGATCCTTGAACTCCGGGTCTACCGGATACCACCTGCTGAAAGGCGCTCTCTTCTTGTCCTTGCCGTCGAACGTATCAAGGATTCCGATGAAACGCTGGACAAATGGTACTCGATGAAACCACCGAAGTCCTCGATGCCGTTGACGAAATGAGATGCGTGGAGCTTTAGTATCATGTCCGACGGGTCCTCAGCTTCATTTGCATCGTCAGGGAAGAATACCATCCTGCCCAGCCAGACATATATAGCCTAGACCGGGGTAGGGGAAGAGGGCTTGGAAGCTTACCACGATGCCGAAAGAGAAGATGTCGGCTGGGGTATGCTGCGCTGCGCGTCGGTCGTGCATCAAAATGTTCGCCATAGAACCTACCTCGCGCGGTACAAGCAGCAGAGTAGGCTCCCCCTTGACTGCTGGTAGATGATCTCATCAACCACATAAGATCTCCCAGACGGGGATGTGACCTGCACTCCTCCAGCGAGAGGCTGCTGGCCGGTCGCCATTGAAGAGGGAGCTGTGACCAAGCGCCCCCGCACTGCGACAACCCCCGAAAAATGGATGGCGACCCTGCCTAGCCAAACCCGGCCGCCACGAAAGCAAGGTGTGTACGCAGTTTGTATTTGCCTCCCGACAGTCACTGTCTCGAGAAGGAGGCTTGAAGGGGAGGCGGGCGGGCATTCCGCAGTCATCAGCATAGTTTCGCTGCTGAATTTGGAACCGCGCCATCACTGAGTGCGATTAGGAACAACTGACTCAAAGGTCCTTGGGTTAACTACCCAAACTCCCAAGGCAAGCTCTCAACAGTTGTCGCCTGCATGCAATGACTGGAGGCTACAAGAAACGGATTGTGTGGCTGCCTGGGAGTGTTGACCATGGACGGCGCTGCTCTGAACCTGTTGGGCTGCTAACTTCCACTTCTTTACGAGTTTAGCCTGGAGGGGTGTCAGCTGCAGGGCTGTGCCAGGCACACAAATGGGGGTGTCTGCTGAGGGTGCATCCTCACCTCCTCACCGGACCAGGAATTCAGGGCGGCAGCCAAGGTGTTGTGCCTTCCGCGGTTGGGTCATTTGCCCAAGTCAGGCGGATCTGGGGGATCGTCGATAGTCAGGCGCGCTTGCCATTTGGAAATGTTTATCTTGGTATATCAATTGCCCTCATCGCCAGGTCCCATGGGCGGATCATATCCTCGGCTAAGTTGTTTCTCAAATACTGCAAGTTTGCAACCGCATTTGCTGCACCAGCGTGTCTACTAACTACTTACCCACCTTGTAGTGATCCATCAGCAGCTGCCATACCTGAATTCGATACCTCACTGCCATGTCCAATCCGCGACGCACACGGCTTCGGAGCCTAACGGCCAGATATGGGAAGCTCGAGAGACAAACTCGGAGCAATGGTGGGTTCAGCGATACCGAGTCGTCACTGGCCCGTAGTTCGACAAACCAACGCCAGGTGTCGCGTCGGCAGAGCAAAATCTGCCATTTACTCTCGTATTTCGGCAACAAGAATCCGCTGCCGGTCCCGATCCTCGACGATGACGTGGTCTGGCTCATGGACAATGTTGCATTCCGGGGCCCGGGCGGCATCTGGAATGCCGAATTTGTTGCCGCCGCTTTCGACAAGCAGCCGTCGGCAAGGGTGGTCGACCTTGTGGGCGACATAGCCAGCATGGTCGGCTTGTCCAGGGGTCGATCGGAGGAAAAGACGATCGAGCAGCGCGTTGCTCCCTTCGTCATGCAGGCCCTCCCGGGGAGGCAGATCAAGGTACAGTTCGACGGCCTGGGTCTGTTGAATCTCGGCCCCGGGGGCAGGAACGGCATCAGCAGCGGCATCAAGAGACTCGCCCGAGCGCCTGGTACCAGCGTGGCGAGGTGCACGGCGGAGGTGCCTGTGGGAGTCGTCGGCTTGCTTGAGATGAAGACGGTGTTTGCGGAGCCACAGGGATGGGCCATAATCTCAGGTATGGCGATTCCCATTTCCTCTTTGCCGTACTCTTCGCCAACGCAGCTCATGGCAGACATCGACGACACGATCAAGATCACACAAACGAGTGATCCTGTGGGGATTCTGCGGTCAACCTTCGTTGTGAGTAGCATGTCCGCATTCTCCTATGACGGCCGGAAGTTCGGGTGGCATTCTTACAGGGAGCAGTCTGAGCCCGCTCCAGTCCCCGGCATGCCCGAGCTCTACGCATATATCCAGAGTGTCATAACGACGTCCGCCCCGTTCTTCTATCTTTCTGCCTCGCCATATTGCCTCTATCCTTTTCTGCGCACTTTCAGGGATGCTCACTACCCGCACGGGCAACTGATCCTGCGCGATGCCAACCTGCTGACGGCATCTGGACTGCTTTCAAGCCTGACGCTGGGGACCGAGAAGTACAAGGTTGACAGGATCAAAAAGGTCCACCATTGGTTCCCGCGGCGGAAGATGATAGTCATTGGGGACTCGACACAGAGTGACCCCGAAGCCTACGGTACGTGGGCCTGTCCCTGCGGCCGGCCTGGCCAGAACTGCACTTGCCTGACAGCAAGCACAGGCTCCATCTGTAGGATGTTTCCGGGTTGGGTCGGGCTGGTCCTCATACGCAAGGTTGTTGACATTGCCTCGGTCGGAATCGAGGAGAAGAATGCGCCGGAGAGGTTCGAGAGGGCATTCGCTGCTGTTCCTCGGTAAGCTCAGTTGCAAGACCCAAGGTATATACATGTCAGTTCCACTCACACAGAGACCAGGGAATTATGGCATGTATTCGAAGATCCGGCGGAGTGCCGGCAGCTGGTTCGCAACGCGGTGGCAGAATAATAGCAGCCACGCTCGCCGCGAGAGACTGACGTCACCTGCCTCTGCAGCGCTGCTGCAACTGAGCGGCAACCCCTCACTCCTCCCCGCGACGCGCGCACACTGTCACATTGCACAACCACGCCAAAAGTGTTCCATCACGCCGATCCCACCAATATCATGGCTTCTGACACCCCGGCGAACCGACAAAAGTCGGCCAAGGACGTGCCCTACAGCCTCATCTACTGGCCCGGGATCCCCGGCCGCGGTGAGTTCGTCCGCCTCGCTCTCGAGGAAGCGGGCGCCGAGTACACCGACACGGCCTTCGCCGAGAGCGGGATTGACGAGGTGCTCGCATACGTGCAGGGCAAGGCAGCCGACGACGGCATCAACCCGCCGCCCTGCGCTCCGCCGATTCTGAAACATGGGGATCTCGTAATCAGCCAAACGCCAAACATCCTCCTCTACCTCGGGGTCCGCCTGGGACTCGTGGCGGATGCCGATAAGGACTCGGATGCCCTGTACAGGATCAACGGGCTGGCTCTGACGGCGTTGGACGGGCTGAGCAATGAGCCCCACGATTGCCACCATCCCATCTCGACGGCACTCTACTACGAGGATCAGAAGCCCGAGAGCAAGAAGAGGGCCGAGGACTATGTGAAGAACCGACTGCCCAAGTTCCTGGGGTACTTCGAGCGAGTTCTTGGCTCCAAAGCCAGCGGCGACGGTCCATGGCTATACGGAGGAAAGCTGACATATGCCGACCTGGTGCTCTTCCAAGTACGTATTCACCTGTCTGTTTCTCGCAACGCTCGGCGATGGCTCTAACATGATACCGTTCCCAGTGTGTGGATGGTGTCAAATTCATGTTCCCCAGGGCAACGGCGAAGCTAGAGGGCGAGGGCAAGCACTCCAAGGTCTTTGCCCTGCATCAAGCTGTTGCCAAGCGTCCGAAAATCAGGGCGTACTTGGAGAGTCCACGTCGGCAGAAGTATTCAATCGGGATATACAGATATTATAAGGAGCTTGACTTTGAAGGCTGATCGGGCAGGATATGCGGACCTGCGGGGCTGGGCTGCTGGGTTCCCAGTTCAATCAGTCATGTCAGTCAGGCACACTGTCAAGGGCGTTGATGGTGACGCACCGATTTTCCAATCATTATTTCATGTCTGCACACCCAGCAACTACAAACTGTGTGCGCCATACCATACCACCCGTCCTGCATTGCGGGCTTCTGCCACCTTCAGCCAGTACTACACTAGCCTGGCTAGCCATTTGCCAATTCATATTTCGGTATGCTTTCCCTTCCCTGTCGGTGGCTGTATCGCATCTCCTACTCCACGCGCTCTCTCTCAACCAGGTCCAGGACTGCCTTTGTCCGTCAGGCAAGCGGGTCCAGCAACAAGAAGATGGCACCTTTCCCCAAGCCTAACAGTGACCCTCCAAAGCATGAAATGCAATACTTTCCCAGCATGACGACGGCCCTGCCGTCTGAATCTGGCGAGTTCCGACGCGTGCTCTGGACAGGTCTGTATTCCCAGGTAGTCTTGATGACAATCCCCGTGGGGGGTGATATCGGCGATGAGGTAAGTAATCAACCAGCCTGAGCGTCAGATACAATCAATGGTGGGGGCTAACCAACCACAATCTGGCCAGATCCATACCGTGGACCAGATCCTCACTTTTACGTCCGGGATCGGCCTTGCCCAGGTAGGCGGCCGGGAGCAGGAGATCAAGGCCGGCGACATGGTCACCGTCCCTGCAGGAACCCAACACCAGTTCCTGAACAAGGGGCCGACGCCGCTTATCCTGTACACTGTGTACTCGCCCGCCGAGCACAAGGCCACGACCGTACACAGGACCAAGGAGGAGGGGGACCGCGAGGAGGACGAGGGTATCGACAAGCCGCCGGCGTGGAGCCAACGAAGCAAGCGGGAGAATGAGAAGGAGGGGCTGGTTGGGTAACGGGACATCCGGAACAGGGGCCAGGGGACCTGTTTGCGCCCACAGATGCTTTACTGTGTGAGTCAAGGTATGAAATTGAATGGGACGCAGTCGTTGTGGAAAGTCCATGTCATTACAGAATGTCGTCAGGAAGACTGTCTCGTCTAGGCAGCCAGGCAGCATACAAACACGTAGTAACAATGTACAAGACGAGGCTGGACGCAAATGAACACGAGGACTCCGCCCTGGTGCGTTCAGAAGTAGAATGGTGGGCATATATGAAGAGTTCGACTTTGATATACCAGTTACCCTACTCGGTCTGACCGGTAGATTACTTACTGGAACGGTCCGGTACAGCAATTCCTTGCTCAGTCACAGTTTGACATACCTGAATCGCGACATATGGGGAAACCTATTACTTACAACCATGGAGCCAGTGAGGCTAGGCTGGAAATGGCCAGAGAGGACACCTTGGAGGTGTAGGTAGTAATCGTTGGCCACATCTGCACTCCCTGGAACGGGGTTGCCGCTGGAGCTGCTGAAATCCCCAAACCACACCGAAAATCCCGCCTCCTGGTCAGATTAGACAGCATACGTCCTGTACACGCCAGGGGGGTGTATCTCCTTCTTCGCTCTCCTCGTCTTTCAACCACGGATCTCATCCGAATCGAAAACACGGTCGAGTCTACCGTCCAAAACACCATCAACCGCAGCCTTGACCCTTGCGGAAAAGTCCGAGCCATGAAACACGATGCCGAGCTCTTGGCTGGTGTACCAGCTCGCGCGGTCCATATTGCCCGACCCGAACACGGCATACTCGCCATCGACAAGCGTAAGCTTCAGGTGCGAGTGCACGGGCTCCTCGCCCCGAGAGGGGGTTGCAACTCGAGGGCTGTCGTGCGGCCGCGCATGGAAGTATGAAATACGGAGGTGCCCCAAGGGGCGACGACCTTCTTCGAGATGATCGCGGTTAGAGTTGTCAGCCTCGGCGGGTCCGTGGCCGTGGCGTCGGCTGTCTGATGCGGGCCGGAGCTGCTTGAAGCGGCGCACAAGCGACCGGATGCACCGGGACGTGGTGGTGCCGGCAGTGACGAGCTGTTCGAGACGCATCATGTTGCGGTTGGTGACAATGGTTACATCGACGCCCCTCGCCAGGGCATCCAGGAGACCGGCGAGCACTGGCTCGCACGTTATGTTGGGTGTCTGTATGTAGATGGACCGCCGGGCCTGGTCAAAGAGCTGGAGCAATGCAATGTTGAGAGGCGTGGGGGGCGGCGTATGGTGCTGTTGCCAGGGAAAGGGGCGGAAGTGCGGGTTGCGGTGGTGGGAGGAGGGGAGGACAAGTGTTGGAAGCACCACGGCGGAGCTTGGAAGAGCCAAACGGCAGTGGGCGGCGCTTGCGACCAATCTCAGGCCGCGGGCGTCAAGGGCCGGGATATCGTCCACTCGTTCCTCAAGAGGTTGCCTGGTATCAAGCGTGCGCTCCCAGGTAAGGGAGTAGAACGAGAACAAGGCCTGGACAGCATCACCCACGATTTCCACGCAGCCCTCGAGCCATGGCTCCCAACTGACGTTGCAGCTCGGGACAAATGCCCGCTGCCGGTCGATGATGACAAACTTGGGATGCATCACACTGAAGGGGAGGAAGAACAGGCTCTTCACTTGCAGCCGAATGCCGCCAGCCTCCAGCAATGCGTGCTCAGGCAACCCGAGCTTCGTCGGCCATGCTGAGGGTGGGTAATTGTAGCCACTTCGGGATTGTGGGTGCAGAAGCTTCTGCCACAGAGACCGAGACGACAGACATATGCTGACTCGCAGCGGCGGGATTGCACGCTCCCCCCTTGCGTTCCCTTCCCGGATGAGGGTGCGGCGGTGATGGGCAAGCTTTGTGAGGACGTCGTGGAGGGCCGTCAAGGTGTCGGAAGGAGCCCAGAAGCAGGTGACGAGGATGACCTCGGATCGGGCGGATGCGATGGCGGGGATTAAAGTGTCTGTGAAGATGGATGCGCCCGTGCCGAGCTGGAAAGTTTGCGGCTGGCTGTGCGTCACGAGCAGGTCGCGAACGGACGCGTCCTGGAAATCGTAATCGGGGAGCTCAGCATTGGCCACGCGTGTCGCTGCAGAACGACGTGCTAATTCTAATCTCTTAAGGAAGTCGTGGACAAAGCTTTGCGAGTAACTCATGTCGCAATCAAGACTCAGGATGGTTAGGGCGGGAGTTCGGTGTAAAAAGGAAGCAGCTGCCTGAGAATGTTGGAACTTGGAAATGCACAGCAGGTCTCAGCAGAGCAGCAAAGTGGGGTATCTAAAAGGGGTACGCATAGGTATACTGCCGGGAATCTAAACCAGACCTTCCCTTCTTGTCCTATTTTCTTCCTCTAGACTGCATGGCATATAAAAACACAAACGAAAAGTCCAGACGCCTCTCTGCAGGTTGTCGAACCAACGTATAGAGCATTGTCAACGACTCTGGTCAGGGGCTACAGGATGCGACTCGCTGTTGTGGCCCAATGCGCCTGCTATCAATCCAGTTTCGTATACTCGTTTCTCATTATCCTTTCTCACGTCCGTTTCTCATGTCCGTTCCTCATTCTCCCCCATAATGTAGGCCTCCCCAAGGCGCATCGGGGCTGGACTACCGATACAACAGACTGCGATCCAGCTCCTTGATGTCACTATCGCCCTCGTACTCGATGGAGCTGTGTTTGCTTGTTATGTGGTTCACGAGCCCTTCCTCTGACCGGCACAGCGTGTCCCGATCACGCTGGCAAAAGCAAAGATAGCAGGCATAGCCGGAGCCCTCCCGGTGACACTTGAAGATGAAGCGCGCCGTCAACACATAGGACCGGACCACAATGGTCTCGGATCCATCATCCGAGCCCCGGGAGGGCCGACGATCCTGCCTCGCCGAGAGGCCGCGCACTGCGACTTCTTTTTCAATCCTCCAGGGCTGGCAGTCCCTGAGCCCATCCCCGCCAGCACCGCATGTGGGACATGGCGCCAGCGAGTGGTCCAGCGGCCTGCTGGTGTGTTGTAACTCTTCTGCACCGCGGCAAAAGAGCGGGCCATGTTTGTGATAGGTGAGGGTCTTTTGCGGTGGCCGGCGGCCGCTCCAGACAGAGCCGGTGGGACGGTCTCTTAGCGAAGGCGTCGATGATGTTCTCCTCATCGGTCCGGTGGGCCGTCGCTGGGGGGGTGCGGCTTGCAGCAGGCGCTGGTATTGATCGTGCAGCGCTCGGATGCTCCCTTCTCGGGCAAATTCTGACGTGTTGTAAAGCTTGCTGATGTCTGGTGGCCTCCCGGTGAGAATGGATTCTTCAAGTAGCTTGATGACAGTGCCCTGAAGGAGGATGATTTGGCTCTGGATCTGGGTCTGTGCGATCACTGGCCGGAGTATTAGCATTGTGTCCTGGCTTCGGCGCATCCGGCGTTGAGTGGGGTGTTGGGGGGCCCTCACAGTCACCCTGGGCAAACTTGGGGCCCATGCTCCCGAAACACCGGTCATACTCGTGCTGAACTGTATTCCCACTGCGCTCGAGCGAACCCCTGAAGTCGTCGTCTCGGCCGGTGTCCCCTTTCCCTCCCCCCTCTTTGGATCGCTTCGCCTCTGTTCTCGACTCATCCAGGCGCTGCTCGAGCTCCTGGATCTTTTTATTCTGTCCCTTGTCTAGCTTCCTTTGCCTCCGTTGCTCCACGAGGCGGTCGTATAGGTTGATGCCTGTGATGAAGGTGCCAGCAACTGTCGATACAAGTGTTGCGAGGGCAAAGCCTTGCTACAATGATACGGGTCGGCATGGTCAGCACATGCTGTATAAAAGCACCTCGCGAGTACTTACCCTGAGTCTCCTTTGCTCGAGCACATCAGCTCCGTCCATGATAGAGATGTGCCGGTGAACCCTTGATCGGCACGGCGATGGCTGTACTTGATTTGAATAGAGCCAAGAGACGGGAGCGATGTTGGCTGTAGACTGACCGCAGTCTGAAAGGCCAAAGGTAGATGAATTTCAATCAAAACCCCAAGCCTGCACCACACTACGGACTTTCCGCCGACAGTGGACCTACATACATACTAGCCAGGCAGCCCGGGCAGGCTTGAGCCAGGCTTGAGCCAGGCTTGAGCCAGGCTTGAGCCAGGCAAGCGGCCGCCCTGAGCATGACATCATCAGCCGACGGGTTCTGTTCTGATTGGCCGCTTGTTTCAATTGGGCTAGAGGAAGCTCTGAGATCACCGGTGACCTGTGCGTGGCTAGGTAGGCTTGCCGGGCAGGTTCTCTGTCGGCCTCACGAAGACGCTCTGCTGGTGGCTCTATGTGACTCGTTTCCTACGGCCGGCCATCCATTGGTGATGATCCCCTGGCGAGGAGGAACGGCATCATGTGTGCCACCACCAACGGCGTCATCATCAGACAACACCCGCGCCGCTACCTGAGTACAGCATGGATTCTGCTCACAGGCAACAAAGTGTTGGTTTTTTGAATGGAATCCCAAGGGAGAACGAACTGACGCGCTGGTGGATCGTGGAATGGAGCGCGTCGCCGTCAAAGAGTCGAGACTCGAGACTGCGAGCGGGGTCCGGCTGTGGGCACCTGTCGCCAGCTTCCATCTCACCGCCTGGGCGGTTGCGGGGGGCCCAATTTCGCGGGATCCAGAATTCTGCCAGATTGGCATGGAAGTGCAGCTCTTGGCGTTGTCCCCCTTGATCCCTTCGCATCATCTGCTCGCTGTGTGCTCCCGGTCCAGCAATCCCGGCTCCCCCGTTGTCGCGCGAGACCTTCACCATGTTGTCCGGGATACTCATCTTCAACCAAAAGGGCGAGAACCTGATTTTCCGGGCGTTCCGCAACGACTGCCGCCCGCGACTCGCCGATGTGTTCCGCATCCAGGTCATCAGCAACGCCCAGGTCCGCTCGCCCATCCTCACCCTCGGCAGCACCACCTTCAGCCATGTCAAGCACGAAAACATATACCTGGTTGCCATTACCAAGAGCAACGCCAATGCCGCCCTCGTCTTTGAGTTCCTGTACCGGCTGATCCAGCTCGGCCGTGGCTACTTTGGCAAGTTCGACGAAGAGGCCGTCAAGAACAACTTTGTCCTGGTCTATGAGCTTCTAGACGGTGCGTCGCCGCTCCCAATACGGTTCCGCTCCCGGGCACTCTGCTCTGGAATGTTACTGACCGTCTGGCGCCTCCAGAGATTATCGACTTTGGCTACCCCCAGAACACCGAGACCGATACGCTCAAGATGTACATCACCACCGAGGGCGTCATGTCCGAACGTGCCGTCGAAGACTCGGCCAAAATCACAATGCAGGCTACGGGCGCGCTGTCTTGGCGCAAGGCCGACGTCAAATACCGCAAGAACGAGGCGTTTGTCGACGTCATCGAGGATGTGAATCTCCTCATGAGCGCGACCGGCTCCGTGTTGCGCGCCGACGTTACCGGCCAGATCATCATGCGCGCCTACCTCAGCGGCACCCCCGAGTGCAAGTTTGGCCTGAACGATCGCCTGCTACTCGACAACGACGGGCTGCTCAGCCTTCCAAGCGGGAACAGGATGGGGAGTAAGGCAACCAAAGCCGCGGCCGGGAGCGTCACCTTGGAGGACTGCCAGTTTCATCAATGCGTCAAGCTCGGCAAGTTCGACAGCGACCGCATCATCAGCTTCGTGCCTCCCGACGGCGAATTTGAGCTGATGCGCTACCGCGCCACCGAGAACGTCAACCTACCCTTCAAGGTCCACGCCATTGTCAACGAGGTGGGCAAGACAAAGGTGGAATACAGCATCGGCGTCCGCGCAAATTTCGGCTCCAAACTCTTCGCCACCAACGTCGTCGTCCGCATCCCCACACCGCTCAACACTGCTCGGATCACCGAGCGCTGCACCCAGGGGAAGGCCAAGTATGAGCCGTCCGAGAACAACATTGTGTG
The DNA here is from genome assembly GCA_033297235.1 of Trichocladium antarcticum. Classification (NCBI taxonomy): domain Eukaryota; kingdom Fungi; phylum Ascomycota; class Sordariomycetes; order Sordariales; family Chaetomiaceae; genus Trichocladium; species Trichocladium antarcticum. Next base: position 445,947 of record MU853427.1, read on the forward strand.
GAAGATCGGCCGCTTCACCGGCCAGAGCGAGTTCGTCCTGAGTGCCGAAGCCGAGCTGACCAGCATGACCAACCAAAAGGCCTGGAGCCGGCCGCCGCTGAGCATGAACTTTAGCCTCCTGATGTTCACAAGCTCCGGCCTGTTGGTGAGGTATCTCAAAGTGTTTGAGAAGAGTAATTACTCGAGCGTGAAATGGGTGAGGTATATGACAAGAGCTGGAAGTTATGAGATCAGGTCAGTTGTCCCGGGCTCTCCCTCCGCTTCCCCTTCCCCGTCCATCGTCAACCGATTGGTCCGCTAATGCTCTCCTAAGGTTCTGAGCTGATCCGACCTTGTCATTTCTCTGCATCGGGCGTTACGTGCGTGTAGCACTTCATAGCACTGGCGTTGGGGCGTTTTGGTTACTTGTGGTGATACCTTGAAATGAGAGCGCTGTTCTGTTGAAGGCGGTGTGTCAATATCATATCGCAGAACATGCTGTCAAAGTCTCCTGTCCTGTTCTTCAAGATGCGATGTTTTCGGACTGTGACGGTTATCTCGGTGGCCTATCGAGATACTGGCCAGGCATTCCTGAACGCCGGGATTTGCTTGAGGCCTTCTGAAACTGAAAATAACTAGCATACCACGGTGAGAGGCCCAGGAGCGTCATCTAGACTAGTAGAAGCTATAGCCGGCAGCAGATACCACACTGCAGGTGGTAGACGCATCTGATGAGCCAGATCTCACGGGAAAGCGCCTCATGTATCACCATTTTCAAGTGAACGACCGTTACTGAAGAGGAACAATAAAGGGCCGAGGTCGGGGACGGACCGAGTTGAGACGATAAAAGTCTAGGGCAGGTCAAACTACAGCACACCTTGTTTTGATTTTCCCTACCATGTCCCAAGCAAATGATTATGTATATACGTATTCATGTGTTTGCCCAACACCCCGTCGTCCATCAACTCAAACAGAGCTTTTGACACGGCTCAGCTTTTCAGAGATGGATCGTCTACCGCCTTCGGCCACGATTTCCCTGTGTCTCTGGCTCACAAACGTGGCCTCAACCTTGTGGACCACTGCCTCCCGGATGTTTGCCTCGCCGCGGTTCATCCACACGGGCCAGCCCGAGTTTGAAAGCGGCCACAGCACGCGGTTGTTAGGTGATTCCATCCACTGCCTGCTCCGAGGCGTGGGGAGGCTGCCAATGATATCCATCTCGGCGGCAATCTGGGCGCAGTACACCTCGAGGGGCAGATCGTTGACATCCTGGCCAAATGGGTTCTCGATCTCGCGGCCGATGAACAAGATGCCCAGAATAATGTAAGCCGCAACAACAGTCGCCGGAATTGTTAGCCATATGCTAGTAGTGAAGCTCGAAAGAAGCTGGAAAGGCAGAACCAGGACATAGACCCATGTGATCTGTGCGATGGCGATCGAGTAGCCAATGGGAAGTGGCGTGTTGAGGACACGCTCAGTGCCTACAAGCACGTCATTCAACAGCGCGATGTTGTTGTATGCCGTCGTCTGGTGCATCACGACAGGCAGCCGGCCGGCGAGCGCGAGCTCATCGGCGTAGCTAGCCAAATACGAGAGGATCTCAAGTGGCAGGTTGCCTAACGGCCGGCCAGCCCGCTTGAGCACCTTGCGTGGGTTGCTCTCGGCAAACGAGACGCCCAGATACTCGCCCACACTCTTAAAGAAACCGTAGCGCTTGAACGTCAGTTGCGTGTTTTCGGGGTCGTCGCGCGTCGCGGCATAGGCGAACGTGTCGAGGTGCGAGACGAGGCTCGAGATATCATCATAACAAGTATACGGCTCAAATCGGAGCTTATGCTTGAGAGCAACACTGAAGGCCACAACAAGATTCATCGCAGTACTGCCGAAAGAGCCAGCAGTCAGCACGGTGAGCAAACAAATGGCGAGGGGTGGGAAACCCACAGCTTCTCAAGCACCTCTCTCGTTCTGTTTTCCTCCTGTTGGTCTTCCGGAACATCCTTACGCTCGGAAGCATGTATCCAAAAGACCCGGCCAAGGTTTTGGCTTGCCAGGACCAGCTGCGCCCAGTATCTTCGCCCCTCGGCGTAGCGTTCGTATGCTGTCGAGCTACGGAATGAGAGACACAAACCAACGACAAAGCCGAGGACTGTAAGCAAGACAGTACTAATGGCAACTGTCACGGCTCTTGCGTCAGCGCGCCAGTTCTCTCGGGTGTTGGAACTTCGGGGGGGCCAACCTACGGCTTTGTACTTTATGGGAAATCACTGTGATGAGAGATGCCCACGCTGCAACGGCAAGCAGAGGCAGGACCATTTTGGGCAGGATGCTGCCATGCATTTGAAGGAAGATGGGCCATTTCGAATGCTTTTGTATGTCACGGGGACCGGTCTGTGGTCCAAGTTAGCCCCCCACATTGAGGCGGCAGGAGATGCGAGGGCTGCGTACAAAGTAATCATCAACATCCAGCGAGGTGTTTTTCCGGCTGAAGGGATTTGGCGTGAAGAGGCGGGGAGACGTTAGGGATGCGATTTCCTCCAGCATCGGGCCGTTGGTGACACTGCCGCTTGTTTTGTGGTTGTGTACGGCATGAGCAGGAACCGAGGTTGGGCCAGCTCCAGCCTGGCCGCCGACGCCGACGCCGCCGCCGGCAGCCGGGGCACTTGGCGCGGCTAGACCCCCCTCGTCAGCCATGATCTCTGAGTAGTTCGGGTGCGGCTGTGGCGGAAAATGCTGGGAAATGGGAAACCGTTGGGCCTGCTGCTGGATGTGTGACGGCCAATGGTTGAGGAAAATGTTAAATTCTGGAGATGGACAGTGGTAAAACCGCGGTTAACGAGTGAAAGAAGAATACATGAATTAGAACATTAGGTAGAGATCAAAGGCTTAGGAGTGGCCAAGGTCAGCACGAGGCAAGTACAGCAGGTTGGCAAAGAAAGGATCGGGAAGGAGGAATGCTGTCTTTGAGGTCTTTCCTGTCGGTCCTGAAAGGCTCCCCTCCCCCTGCCAAGCGACAGGGGGTTGGGTGCCTTCACAACGAGTTGGACGTGAGATTCCGTGCTGCGCCAGGCTCGACAGCATGTTCCTGAGCGGTCTGGGCCCTCCACGGCCCTCTGGAGGGGTTCCTCCGAAACAAAACCCTACCCAGCAGGGGGTGAGACAAGATGAGGCGCGCGCCATTGGATTATCAAAATGCAGGCGCTTGGGCCAGGTCTCCTACCTAACAAATCAGCAAGGCCCAAGTCGCGCGCGTCAGCGAAAACCACAAACGCGCTGTCTCGGCATTGGATTCGGCGGACCCTACGGAGACAGAGATACGAAACAAGGGGTAGCCTTTGTAAATGGTCTCAGCCCTTGATGCCATCCCACGCGACGCGCGAAGAACGCCACGTCTTGCGGCCATGGGATTCCGAAGAAACCCCAAAGAACTATCATGTTCGTGGCAGATGGCCAATCTATTTGTTCCATTTGTTCCGCGGCAGAAGGCAGAAGGCAGAAGACAGAAGGCAGCACCACGCCAAGATGCATGCTCGCGTTGACTGCCGGTAGGCCCACCACATCCATCCAATGTCCGGACCCCTTGCACTCGCCAGTCCTCGACTTCGTGTTCGCCGTACATGTAAATAACACGAGTGGGACATTTTTGATGTGAGCCGATCACGTCAGGGACCTGCAGGCCGCTTTAGCGCTTACAGGACACGGATACCGAGGGATACAAAGCAGTGCCTCGCTCCGCCGCCCCACACACAGAATTCCCTGGCTTGTTGGATACATGCTGATCTTTACTGCGTACGATTGCCAGGAGCGGGAGAACGCCAACCGCCTGCTTGGCTCGGGAGCCCCCGACACCCCGACGGCCCTGTTTCATTTCAATGAACCCTGTCCCATGCCCACATTTGCATTAATTAAGCTCATGTACTAGAACCTGGAACCCCCACGACGGATCATTGTCGCCAGACTAGCCAGTGTTTTGACGTGGTCTTGTGAGTTTGGGCCGCCCGCCCGTGATGGTGCCGGTTGTTGGGCATCCTCCAACGTCTCGTCCCCGAGCTAGACAGCCATAGCCACATCACCCTAGAATTGCGACCTGAGGTTTTGATCCATATTACAGGGCACCCCCCACGCTGCCATGCATGGACAGTGGAGGAGCTCTCCCTGCGGGATTGCATCGAGAGACCCTTGTTGCCTCGTCTGCGGGTTTTGCTTTGCCGGCCGCAACCAGTTGTTGGCATTCGCTGTTCCACAACCGAGTTGGCGAGGTTGGCTAGAGAAAAGCTCAGGCCAGCCGGTATTCTGATAGGACGGTCTTGGTATCCGTACCTTCCTTCCCTCTGCCTTCCTCGACGCTGTTCCTCCTCTCCAATCACCAGCGACCTCTGGTTCCGCATTTGTGCTTTTGCATCTCCCTCTTCACAATGCCCATTCGTCTTGTTCCTATATTTTCCGTTTTCTCTCGAGTCCGGTGTCCAATTCCTCCGCGCTTTTTGCTACCCAAACACTTGGTTATCGTATATCCGATTGTCCCCGTTCCCGCGCGATGCCGACTCGAATGAGACGGACAGAGACCACGGCGATGAGCACCTCATTGCGTGGTGATGTACGAACTGCACCCGCACCGACTCCTCGTTGTGAGGGGTTGGATGGATTCGTGCGGCTGACCGGGCCAGGTTCGGTTTAGTGGCTTAGCGCCCTGATGCCAAGGTTCAACCAGCCGCCGCTGTCTCTTCTGCTCTCCCTCAGCCACGAATTATTTCCGGGGAATCCCTCGCCCAAAAGCTTTCGCAGCCGTCCTTGCCCCTGAGCAAGCTTCAGTCCCGAGTCTGGACGACTTTCCGCGGCCATGGAGAACAACGGGGCGCCGTCCTATGGACCGGGCCACGGTGCGCCTCAATATGCCCCGTACCGGCCGCCCGCCGTCCAGCATCCGCAACAGCTGCAACACCAGCAGAACCAGCACCCCGCACCATCTGGAGTTCAACCGTCACAGTACCCTCGGCAGAATCAGTACCAGCCACACCCGCCACTGCATGCCGACCGCTTGGCGTCCCTAGTGGCCGGCATGGGAGTTGACAACATGATCGCCGCTTCCCCCCGACAGCAGCGGAAACCCGTACCGGGCCCGGGTGGGCCTCTCGAGGCGTCGCCGTCGATACACACACCGCAGTCTCAAAACCAGCCAGCACTCCACCCTCCAACGGGTCACCTATTCCCCCCAACCCCGCCGTATCCATCTGATGCGAGCGTCACGGACACAGCTCACCCGCTCCCACCCCAGCAGAACGCACCACACTCCGGATCTAGCCCTGAGTTTTCAACACCCCCGGCGCTGGACGAATGGCCTGTCACCCAGACACAGTTTGCGCCAGGGATGTATGCGACTCTGTCCGGTCCGCCCCCGACGCACCTCGAGTCCGCCAACCCCCTGTTCTTTACTGAGCTTCAGGGATCAGACCCTCCGAAACACAGCAACCAAAGCACCACCCCAGGTATCCAGCACAACGATGCACTCCCAGCTCAGAATCCCGCCCCGGCTGCCCCTGACAGTGAAGGCCTAATCGTTGTGGACAAGCCGGGCCCGCCTGATCATGAAGGGCTCATCCCGCTTTATACCGCTGGTTCACAGCAAACTCACACCCCCCAGTCAATACCAAGCATCATCCAACATCCGGGCCCATTGCCAGCAGCATATGGGGGCCCGAATACCCACCAGACTAGATCGACCTACCCCATTTCCAACACGACGGACATTCAACCCCCGTATCCTTATCCCAGCTCTTCACCGGCAAACCAGCACCCAGCTGGAGATTTTCACCCTCCGGCCACCTCTACTCCTTCCCCAGTGGCCTTCACCTCGCCATCAACATACACAGGTCATTCATCGTCACCCATCACCCAGCCTCACTCCCCGTCGCCAACTCATCAGGCCACCCGGATGCCAGGTCCTCCAAACCCGTCAACTCCCCCCCAAACCCAGCCATCATCCTTGCCCCCGCCCGTCCCCCAGGGGACCGTTACAGGCATATATTCTCCGGCAGCCTTCCCCGCCAAACCACCCATGTTCTCGTCTCAGACGACTCCTCCCGGCCCGACACATGCCGGCACATTTCCAACCCCCCAACCATCGGCTATTCCGTCCACGCCCTCAATCACCCCGTCATCGTCTTTCCCACACTCTCAACACAACCTCTTGGTCCCACCCCGACCTCGCACATCCAAACCCGGCAAGCACACCGGAGCAAGCGGCAGCTTTAGTGATTTCACTAGCTCAGTCTTCAGCAAGGACACGGTAAAATGGAGCAAAAAGACAGCAAGCCGACTCGGTGGTGCCATCAAAAGTGCTGCGTCTCAAGCCCATGTGGCTGCCACAAATGCACAAGTAGCTGCACAGGCGGCCTCGTTGCAGCGGCAGAAGTCGGCTGCTCATGCCAAAGCACACTCGGCTGTCTCTAACAATACCAGCGGCCACGGCCCGGCAACTAGTGTCCCGCAACCCGTCCCAGGTGGCCAGCCTCAAGTCTGGGCGGTCCCGGCTGCCCCTGGCGTTGCGGCTCCTAGCGGTCCAGTGCGCGGGGGCCCGTATGCGAATCCTAGTGTTGTTCCACCGAACGGCAGCAGCCCAGTGGGAGGAGCGTCAGTTCAGCCGGCGCCACAGGGACAAGTACCTCCTGCTTGGCAGCCTGGTGCTCCTTCCCCTGGAGTTCCCAATATTTCACCGGGTGGCTCTGCATTGGCTAGTAATACTGCACAAGCAATGGGAGGGACTGCGCAGGTTCTTCAACCCAGAGTCAGTGTTCCCTCTCCTGAGTATTTCCAGGGACTCGGAGGGCAGCCCACACATCACAACGCACAGGGTCAACACCTTCGAACGGTCGTTCCGGTGTCAGGCCAACCGACGCCACCTCCTCAATCCCATCAACAGCTGCCCACCAACGTTGCAATGCCGCCACATGCGGCGCAGAGTGTACCAGCCCAGGCCCAGCAACACTGGGGAGCGGTACAGGCGCAAACCTGGAGCGCCCAAACCCCTGGAGTTCCAATATCTGGGCCAGAACACACCGCCCATTTCCAACATGCAGCGGTTCCACCATCTCAGTTCCCGGGGCCCAGCAACCAGCAAGCACATATCTGGGCGCCTGCCATGACTGGCCCTGTCTCTTATCCCGATCCAAACGCAGCACCGATCAGCGGTCAACAGCCTGCAAGTTGGCAACAGCCGCATCCCCAGTGGAGCGTGACGACCCAGCCACAGCAAGGTTTTGCCCCTTATCCTTACCAGTGGAACAGGCAGCAGCAGTTCGCTCCGCCCATCAGTTCCGCAGTCCAGCACCAGCACCAGCAACCGCAACCGCAACCCCAACCCCAACAGTTCTGGGCCCCTACTAGCTACCCACTCACCTCTACGCCCTCACACTTACTCACGGGGTCGGGCCAAACACCACCACCTGCGGTCAACTACCAAGTATCCCCTTACAACGTTGGCCCTGCGTATCTCCAATATCCCTGGCAAGGACAACAACAATACCCCCCGGGGTACGTCGGCCAACCGCAAATGCCTTCGAATTGGCAGGGCGGCACTACGCAGCCCGCTTCCCACGTGGGCGCAAGTCAACATCAGCCCGGCTCGCTGCACTCAGGAGGGCAGGTGATGGAACAAGGAACCGGAGCAGTTGGTGTGTGCTCCACCAGCGTGGCTGTCCCTCTCGAGGGTGGGTTCGCTACAGCAACAGCTGCCGGTAGCAAGTCTGAGCGCGGAGGCTCTGGCACCGGATGTGATGGCAGCGGCGGCGCAACTGGCGTTTCCGGGACTGTCGAAGATGGGAGTGCCGGCAGCGATAGCAGCGGCGGAAATTCAGCCGCGGGCCAAAAGGATGGCGGCAAAGAGGAAATCATTTGTCAGACGGAAGACAAGGAATCCCAAGGGGCCAGCGCCAAATCAGCAGACAAGAATCCGACAGTCCCTGAAGCTGGCAACCAGTCTGTTGTGGGTGGGACGACTGCGGAGCCTGCAGATGCCCGGTCTCAGAATAACGCTGCCACGGCGCCTTGATGGGGCTGGCCAGCAAGAATAGAGATATATGGATGCGCAAAGGCGCATGATATATCTTGCCCACACCGGTGCTACCGAGGCCATTCTTTTTGTTTGTAGTTTGTTCATTCTTCAGATGTGCCGAAATCTTTTAGCAACCAAGGCAGGCAAAGAGGCGAGTGAGGTTTTGACAACTATCTTGCAGCTGGAGTCGTTTTGTCACTTGATCTGGATTTGGAATGAATAAACACGACCAGTTGAAAAACTTTGATCTTGTTGAGGTATCCTAGTGGTGGTCTTGCCAAACGCTGTCAGGAGCTCAGGGGTTATGTACATGGAGGGTTAGGGTTCTGTTTTGGACTGCAACGCCATTGGATCTGCCACTTTCTCCAGCTGCAAAAGAATAATCAGCCGTGTTGAAGACTCGAGTATAACAGCAAACGGACAATCATTTGCTTTTTCCCCAAATTCATCTTCAACCTCGTGCAACGCAACATCTTATCAACTCGCCGGGTCAGAAACCATGGGGCAAAGAAATCTGCTGCTGTGCTTTGACGCATTCGGAACTCTGTTCAAACCCAAGCGCCCCGTTCCCGAGCAGTATGCCGCCGTGGCCCGACAGTGCGGGCTCCATCTCAACACCACTCAGGTCGAGACCTCGTTTCAGGCTGCTTTCTTGCAAGAAGCGAAAGCACACCCCAACTACGGCAAGGCCAGTGACATGGGTGCGAGTGCGTGGTGGACCAACGTAAGAAGGAGAAAACATGGCAATCCCCCCGTCTTCCGTCACCCAGTTCCTTGACACCGCCCGCAGGTGATACACGAGACATTCCAACCCCTCCTGGGACCGCACAGGGCGCTGCCCAGGGACCTCGCCCCGAAACTCCTGGAACGCTTCTCCTCCAGCGCCGGCTACACCCTCGCGCCCGGCCTGCCCTCTCTCCTCCGGTCCCTCCGGAAGCAGCAGCAGCAGCAGCAGCGGTCGGCCGCCACAGCCCACCCCTACCAGATCGTCGTCGGCGTCATCACCAACTCGGACGACAGGGTGCCGGGTATTCTATCGTCCTTTGGGTTCCGCGTCAGCCCCGTCCGTTTCGGGTCTCCCATCAGCTTGGCCGAGGTCGTTCCAGAACAGCACCAGTTTGACATTGACTTCCACTGCATGTCGTACGATGTCGGGTCTTCGAAGCCGGAGCGCCGCATCTTCGATGCCGCCGAGGCCATGGCCATGAGGCTCGCGGCCCTGCAGGGGAGCGCAGATACTGATCACCGGGGCGGGGGAGTTGGGCACGGCGTGCCTTGGCTGAAACTGTACATTGGTGATGAGTTTGAAAAGGACGGGAAAGCGGCCAACTCTGCGGGTTGGAACTCGGTCCTTGTTGGCTTGGGGGCTGATACAGGGGAGCAGGTCAATCTTCTGAACCTGGATCCATGCGGAACAGTAGCCCTTGATGATGTCTTCCCGCAGGAAGGGTCTCCGTCAATGATTCGGGCCGAGAACATACGGGGGGTGCTGGAGTGGCTCATAGATCAATATGGAAGAACGGGCTGAGGGATTGGTTACCGTACATTCTACTGTCCTGACTGTTTGGACAATTCGTGGGGGTTTGAGGATAACGAGAACTTGGACAAAAGCAGCCCATTGTATATTCCCACGCCCTAGTCCCTGGTTTAACGTCACAAGGAGTACTTACTATGCAGCCTTCTTGTCTGTGTTCTGTTCCGCTCTTCGTCCTGATCAGCATTCCTCTTCTGCATTTTTCTTGTGCTAGAGTTGTTTTTGCTTTCGCAGTCATATGCCCTTTCTATATTTTCTTTCCTCTTTCTTGTTCCCGCCACCGCCCAGCAGTATACCACCTTTAGTATCCAGACATCTGATCTATAATCCCCTGAAACAACTGGTACAGTCGGAGGGCCCCGTTTCCTGCACAACATGGAACCACATCCATGCCCTCTCTCTATATATATGAGTTCATAATTCTCCTTCCAGGCCGTATCTCGGCCACCAGCTAAATTCTGGGACCAGTTCCGTTGATGGACCAAGCCAGGCGTAACTGTCTGCATTGCTGTTAGTTTTCGCTGAGGCTAGTAATGACAGCAACGGAACAAGAGACCGTTTTCACCACTAATCAAGCGATCGTTTGCCGGATCCAAACACCTCCCCACCATTGTAGGTTATTGTTAAGCGGGTATATTTAAACAAAAAAGGAATCTGGAAGGGTGTACAAACGACCCAGAGTGGGGTTGTAACAACTCCCCAAGTTATACTAGCAAGACTATAAAATACCAGACGAATCAGCCCAATAGCTGTAGGCTTGAAACGAGAATCCAGGTGTGCTGTTCCGAAACAACGCAAACTGAGAAGACCAAAAGGAAAGAAAAGAGCGTGAGTGTTGAGCCTTTCAAGAGAAAGCAAGAAAATATCAATGAGATGATAAACGGGGGTTCCGCGGTCGCCGGTTCATGAAAGTTCCCACAGAGGAAACGCCGATACTGTTGCTGTTTTGTTCCTTTTCTCTTCGCCGTTTCAGGGGCCCGTCCCACCTGTGCGAGCCTGTGCTCATGCCGTCCGGTCTAACCACCCGTTTTCTCACCCAAACTCCATATCTCGCAACGCACACTTTGCAGCAAGCCCTAAGCCGACATCCCGATAGCCTGCTCCATGGCAGGCGGCGGCGGAACCGGTGATGACTCGGTACCACCGAGCGGAGATTCAGCCTGCTCAGCCCGCTCGTTGTCCTTCTTGTACAGCGCCTCGCACCATTCCTCTGCGCTCACAACGGTCCTGTTGAGGACATCGCCAACTTGCGTCATCATCTGCAGGGCCTCCTTTGCAAAAAGCAGCGCCAGGTGGGCGCTGTCGCGCGACATTGCTTCCGGGTTGGCAATGTCGCGCCGCCCCTCTGGGGATTCCCGCATATAGTGGAGCTGGTATAGCCCCGGCAGGCTCATGAGCTGACGATGGACGAGATTCCTGGCATTCTCAGGGAGAGCGCTGCCGGCGTACTTCGATACAGTCTGCACGGTGCGGTGGATGGCGCGAAAGATGTCGTCCCGAAGTTCGTTCATGCTTGAAATGAGCTTGCGGCGGTCAGCAGCCGTGTGGGGTGGGGAGTGTTGCCCATCCTCCATGGCGTGATCTTCGCCGTCCTTCTGGGTTGCGAGATCATATTCCTCAATGACCCCCTTAAGCTTCAAGAGAACATCATTGATGTGCCCATTCGTGTCCCTGACCACCCTGAGGCAATACTTGAGACTCCTTAGACTCTCCTGCTTCATGGCAACGCCAAGTCCTGAGGTTGTCACTACGAGCCGCTGGCCCCATGGCTGTGTTGGGGTACCAGGCCCTCCTGGTCTCGATGCTACCTGACCATCAGCCACCTCTGTATACGCTGGAGATCGTTGGTCGTCGTAAGCAGGCAGAGTATCGACAGTGCTTATTGACATGCGTCGGTCCTCGCCGTCGGCGCCGAACTGGAGGCCCGATGTAATTGAGACATTACGTGCCTTGTCGTCCCGCTCGGATTTGCGTCGTTTATTTCGTCCGCGTTCGCCCACCTCGAGGTCAGAAGATGACGGTTGCTTCTTGTTGCGTATCCCGAATATCCACCTCACTCCTCCTTCAACGCCGGTTTTCCGGCCCACGTTGCCCACTGCCTTGGCAACCGGATTGAGGCAACTCTCGACGTATTCGGCACCAGTTTTTAGATGCGGCGAATAGTTCTTGCCGCTGTTGTACGCAGATGCTGCGCCCTCGATGGTGGTTGCCAGCAGTGGGTGTGAGGTTGTGATCAGGGACAGCAGAGGCTCTGAGTCTGGTTGCCCGCGGCCGTTGCTCTCGGGCGAGTGAGTGTTCGCTTTGTCGTCTCTAGATGTCTTGTAGCTGTCGCGCGTAGATGCCAGGGGCGTGGTTTGGTTGCGAGGGGAAGACACGAAGTCTGGTAACAGTGAGAGGTCAGTCAGCATCCAGGCGCCACGGGGGACATGGAGTCTCGGGGCTCTCTGTAAACGCACCTGTTCTCATCTGCCCCAGCGCCTCTGCAGCTATCCTCACATCAGGATCATCCATGCTCACGCTGGCTGCCCTTCGACCGCCGCTCCGCTCCGAATCCATACTAGGAGACGACTCGCCAGGTTCCAGATAGCTGGGCGAGTAGTATGTCGTAAAAGGGTTGAGACTAGGCCAGTGGTTGGTCACCCTCGAGGATGCGGCGGGATGCGAAGGCTCTGTTGGTTGTGGCAGGGGCGCATGGCGTTGCACCTGCGAGCCCGTGACCGAAGACAGCGGCGGCAAGGTTTGGCTCAACACTCCAGCGGGCCGTTCGTACGACGCTTGGATCGGCGGCAGCTCGGTGGTGGAGTGTCCGGACATGGAGAGTGCGAGAGGCGGTAGCTGCAGAGAGAGTGCCGTGTTGGCGTGCGCCGAGAAGTCGCCCGAGAGCTTTTGTTGGTGTCCCAGGTGATCTTGGGGAGCTTGCCTAACTGGCAGCATTGACGCATCTGCAGCGGGCACGGCCGAGCTTGTTTCGTGCTGAATCGCCATCGCTGAGACTCCCGGATTATCAGCGGGCTGTGGTTGAGGCCGGCGCCGGCTGGCCAGCATGTGACTGTGCTCCATCTTGGGCTTCCCAAGGGCAAAGTCAAAACCAGCGGGGCCGGGGATCAGAGAAGTGTCGACATTGGCGTCGCAAAGCTAAACCGAGCGAAATCTCACTCGGCGACCACTGCGTCGCTCGCTCGGGCGCACGTTGGATTGTTTCGTCACTCGCTCTGGCCACCCGCAACTGTTCGGTCGGTTCGGTTTCCGTGGGTTAGGGAAGTCCACCTTTTTTAGGAGAGTCGCCCAGGAAATTCAGGGCAGCTCGTCTTGGCAAAGCAGGGGATCGGTCGTGATTGTATAGCGAAAGGGCCGGCCGGAGTCCGGAGTAAATGAGTATAGTACGAATATAAGAAACGGGGAATACTGATGATGGATACTGAAGGCAATCTTGGGAGGGAGGTGAGGGAGGTGACCAGGGGTTGCAGGAGGCGAGTTGGGAGAGGTAATTGATGTTCAGGCGGTTTGCAGCCAGCGCCTGCAGCTTATTGGGCATGCCTGCTGTCAGCTGGTTTCACACGGGGAAGGAAAAACCGGCAGTGCCCCGGCCGCGTCCTCCCCTCCCTTGGCTGGCGGCTTCCACATGGCTCCTGGCCCGTCACCAGGTAAGCTCGTAAGGTATCTACCTCCAAGGCTTAGGGAAACCACTCGTTCGGGATGTCACACTGAGGTCAGGTGCAACAACCCCCGCCCGTCTGCCCCAACCACGCTCTGAGGGCCGAGGCTTCCAACGCCTTCGCTCCATTCAGACACTTTCCCGGAGTACTACAACGTATAATGGAAAGATGGCCGACCGACTATTGCCAGCTAGATCCAAAGTTCCAGGACGGCCGGGTGCACTCGAACCCGAAGACACGGGATGGACTGAGAGGACCGCGAGTCCCGCCCTCGTGCTGCGCAATACCTTCCCCACCAGACGCGGGGTGCAACACTACAATCTCCAGCGCGAACCTCACATCCTCGAAATGATACTTTGTCAGTGATGATGGATTGCAGATAACCACCAAGTGCTGTAGGTAAACGGCATCATTTCTATCCAAGTCCTATATATATGTCAGCTGGCTTTATCGTTGAAGTTCGTAAAACGGTCACGTTTCCAACGTGGTTACGTCTCAGTTGAGCTGCCAGGCCGTGAGCACATGTCAGAGCTTGCAAGCAAGTGAAATTATCCATCCACGTTTGCACCCGGCTCCATCTTGCAGCGCTTTGTCACGGTGGACCCACCATCACATGCTGTGCGGAGGCAGGCTCGCTGGCTCGCTGGCTAGCCAGCAAGCCGTCGCTGTGTCCACTGTCCCCAGCCTACCAGCGGTTCCCAACGGCATTATTCCGCTTTGGACCCCTTCTTCGGTGCTATTCAGAGACACGGGAGAGTTCATCCGTAAAAGCACATGTTTACGGGAGTTGCCTATATTCCCTATATTGAATGCAGATGTGGATTGCCAAAATGCAGCTCGCATTATCTGCGCTTTTAGCGCCAGTCTAGATCGCCCATGTTGAGATTTCGATTGTCATCACAACCCTGGCCCAGTTTGTCACGACAGCCGGCCGGCTGGCGGCAAATGCGGCAAAGGCTGAGCATCACACACAAATCATGTAGATAGCAATGGCAAAAATGTGCGGTGCCTCTGACGCTGCCCAAGCAACAAAGACATACTCGGGCGGCTCTTATGGCACCGCAATGGAAAAATCCATTCCTCTCCGCGCCTCAGAATCGCAGCCATCATCAACAGTGACACATAGATACTCGACAGAAAGCCGGCATCTATTGTGCATATGAAGGACTGCACTGTCTAAAAAGGGCGCGTTGGGGAAAAGAAAAAGCAGGAAGGAATCCGCGAAGCGAAAAATAGTTTTATTCTCGGATTGGGCAGCTGCTCCACCCCGGAACTAGGTTTGGCCTTCGGCCGGCCAATGGTGCGCCTGACTCCTGAGCCTGCCGCCGGGCAGGTCGATCGATTCGTCGCAGGAATGGTGGGGCTCAGCCAGCTCCAGCTCAAGTGTGTCGGCGACGTATCGGCAGTGGGCCATCATTAAACAGCGGCATTCCGAGACGTGCTACCTCGACGACGACGACGACGACGACGACGACAAAGACGAAGACAAGACGACGAAGAAAACGACGACTAGCCATTCACGAGTCTCTCTGGATTCTGTGGTTTTCTGACGACAAGAGGAGCCTACACAACGAGCCCGAAAGACCAACGCACGCCCCAACCCGCAGCCCCTGTCCCGACCTGCCCTCATCACGACCTCACCCCTCCGCCGCCTCCCTGCAAACTCCCCGAGCTTGAGTCTGGGCGGGAACGCGCCCCATCACCCCTCGCCATGGCGTCGGCCATCTTTTTTCTCGACCTCAAGGGCAAGACCCTCCTTGCTCGGAACTATCGCGGAGACATCCCCATGTCGGCCGTCGAGCAGTTCCCCATCCTCCTGAGCGAGGCCGAAGAAGAGTCGTCGGCCGTCCCGCCGTGCTTCTCCCAGGAGGGTATCAATGTAAGAGTGGTTGGCTGCCGCCCTCGTGGCCCGCCCGGGGATGCTAATCGAGCCCGTTGCTACAGTACCTCTACATCAGACACAACAACCTCTATCTGCTCGCCCTCACAAAACGAAACACCAATGCTGCCGAAATTCTTCTCTTTCTACACAAGGTCGTCGAGGTGTTTACCGAGTACTTCAAAGCGCTCGAGGAGGAATCCATCCGCGACAATTTCGTCATCATCTACGAGCTTCTCGACGAGATGATGGACTTTGGCTACCCGCAGACCACCGAGTCCAAGATCCTGCAGGAGTACATCACCCAGGAGTCGCACAAGCTCGAGATCCAGGCCCGCCCGCCCATTGCCGTCACCAACGCCGTGTCTTGGCGCTCCGAAGGCATCCGGTACCGCAAGAACGAAGTGTTCCTCGACGTGGTCGAGTCCCTCAACCTGCTCGTGTCGGCAAACGGCAACGTGCTACGGTCCGAGATCCTCGGGGCCATCAAGATGAAGTGCTACCTGTCGGGCATGCCGGAGCTGCGCCTGGGGCTGAACGACAAGGTCATGTTCGAGACAACGGGGCGGACAACACGCGGCAAGGCCATTGAGATGGAGGATGTCAAGTTTCACCAATGCGTGCGCCTCTCGCGCTTCGAGAACGACCGCACCATCAGCTTCATCCCGCCCGACGGCGAGTTCGAGCTCATGTCGTACCGGCTCAACACCCAAGTCAAGCCGCTCATCTGGGTCGAGTGCGTGGTCGAGTCGCACAGCGGGTCTCGCATCGAATACATGCTCAAGGCCAGGGCGCAGTTCAAGCGGCGCAGCACCGCCAACAACGTCGAGATTATCGTGCCCGTCCCTGACGACGCAGACACACCACGGTTCCGGACCAACGTCGGCTCAGTTCACTACGCTCCCGAGCAAAGCGCCATCGTCTGGAAGATCAAGCAGTTTGGCGGCGGCAAAGAGTTTCTCATGCGCGCAGAGCTGGGCCTCCCCAGCGTCCGTGGAGACGACGAGCACGGCGGCGGTATGACGGGCGGGTTCGGAGGCAGCATGGGCGGCATCGGGGCACCCGGCAAAGGGGCCAAGAGACCCATCCAAGTCAAGTTTGAGATTCCCTACTTCACCACCAGCGGAATCCAGGTGCGCTATTTGAAGATTACGGAGCCCAAGGTTTGTATTCCCAGCTTCCATTCGAGTTGCCTCGGCGAGCTGACATGTTTTGTGCCTTTTTTCTTCTTCTTTTTT
The DNA here is from genome assembly GCA_033297235.1 of Trichocladium antarcticum. Taxonomy (NCBI): domain Eukaryota; kingdom Fungi; phylum Ascomycota; class Sordariomycetes; order Sordariales; family Chaetomiaceae; genus Trichocladium; species Trichocladium antarcticum. The sequence continues at coordinate 462,280 of MU853427.1, forward strand.
TGCAGCTCCAGTACCCTTCTCTGCCATGGGTGCGCTACATTACACAGTCCGGAGACATTGCTGTCAGGCTGCCAGATGCGGTATAAGACCCAGCGTCACGATGGGCGTCGGCGTTGTTTGGCACGGAGGACTCGCAATGGTTGCAGCTGGGTCACGCCGAAGCGCGGGAAATGGAAAGGCAGATGAAGGCCAATTCTGGCATATGGTGTATAGTGAGCCAGGCGGTGTCAACAATCCAGCTAGACCGAACAACAAGGCACGGGTGCTGAGAGGGCATACTTGCAACAACTTTCCCACACAAATAACCCTTTAGGCTGAGTTGGCATTGGTATCTATGCTAGACCGATCCTACCCAGAGGCAGGGGGGTATGACCAGGGTTCCGTCCAGCGCCGCTATGCTTGTCACCACGAGCATGGAAGATACTGTGGAAAGCAGCCAGTCATGTTAGACAAGAAACGAAGCGCCAAGTCGGAGAAGACTTTGCAGAAGCTGGAGTTCAAGGAGAAGAAGAACTAGAGGGATGGGACGATGCAAGGTGGAAGAGAGTAGAGAGGATGGAAACGAAGCTGCTTGAAGTTAGTCTCGCACAAGTACGGTGGAATATTCAAGATACTCCAACAGCGCCTTGCACTCGTCTTCGTTCCCCTCGTCATCTGCGTTCCCATGCACCAAGTTGTCGGCGCAAACCTGGACGACGAGGCCTCGAGGGCTCTCGCCCGCGCGAGGCACTGGACCCGGGTCAGCTGGACCATCATCAAATGCGAAGAAAGCCGGGGGGTTCTCGAGGCACGTACGGTGAGACGAGGCCCGGGTTGAGCCCCGCCACTCGCCCAGCTGCCACTGGCACCGTTCTGGGAAAAACTCTTCGCTCACCCGGCCCGGTCGCCCGTGGAATCCGATGAGGGCCAGGATGATGGGCAGCTCTCCCGCGAGACCCCGAGAGGGCTGTGCCGTCGCCGTGTTTTGGTAGCAGCTGGGGATCAAGGCTAGAATCCATCTGGCGTCTTTTCCGGCCACGAATGGGGCGCCGGCGGCCCTTGCATTGACATGCGAGATGCCCGCCCGGTGCTCAAAGTGCAACTGATACCAGGGCCAGCATCCGTCGTCGTACGTCCTGTTGCAGGAACACAGCTGGCGCAGGACGGAGCATCCCAGCGAGGCGTCCTCGTTGGTCACGATCATGGGCAGGAGCGGCGAGCAGGCGAAGACGGTCTGGGTTTTGTAGTGGGTTGGGAGGCCATCAACCATGCCGGCCTGGTTGACCCGGACAATGGAACCCCGCTGGCCCATAGCCGGCCGGTGCCACGCGTACCCGGGCGCCGGCGCGATGACGCCGTTGTGATAGCGGAATACGGTCCCGACAGTCTCTCCGGTGTATCCCCCAGCTCTCTGCGGAGGCAGGAGGTTCAGCCAGGGATCAATGGTAGGTCGCTCTTCTCCTGGCAAACGCTCAAAGTCGACCTGAAGCTCGTTCACGACGAAGAGAAAGGACCGCAGCGTGGGCTTTGGGGACACGGCCCTGGAAGACTTTGACTTGGCAGGCTTCGAGTGCTTCGTGGTGTTTCGGCGAGTGCTGCTGTTGGAACCGCTGCCGTGGCTGTGGTGGCCCTTGGCGGTGGCCTCGGCCATGCACTGTGAGGCGTCAGGGGAGGGCTGGCCATGGGGCCGTGCAGGACTGGGCATCGCCGCGGGCGGCAACTCACAGGAGAAAACATGGCAGTGCTCTGCGGGCGACGAATGGCGAGGGTGGTGGAACGGCAGTGGTTCGGGAATCCCCAGAGAAGGTTTGTGGTGTGGCGTTAGGCCCTGATCCAGATCCAGATCTATCACAAATGACAGCGACCACCCCAGATATAACATGTCACAAATGGCCAGCCACGGCAGCTCGGTAGCGACGGGGTCGAGGATGTGAATGCCCAACCCGCCTTGCCATGCCACCCACTTACCGGGATCTGTTGGGCATAGATGGGCCAAGGCGACGCCGGTGATGGATCCGTCCTGGGAGTGGTTTGTTCCCCACGTTATTTCGAAGACCCGCAGGCCATCTGACCAGGCGGGAAGACGGAGGGGATCACAGCGAAACAGGAATCTAGGTCCCAGGTACCACAACAGGGCCATCATGCAGTCTCGCTGTAATCAGCGGTGTGATGACACCAAGTGCCTAGCCTATCGCGTCTCACTCCCGCAGGATTGATATCACAGTAGTCTGTCCAGTGACTAGACCGCAGGCGCAGTATACTTGTAAGCAGCCAGAGTGTGTAAATGCCTGGGAAGATAGTCTGGCAGGCCACAGCGCATGTGTTAGATATGTTCCGGTTGATGGAGATCGCCATATATGAAATGTCTTGCCAGGTCCCGAGGGAAGACGACCGGCAGATAGAAGTGCCGAGGCCAATCAAGTCCCCTCTGCCCGATGCCGCGACTCGAATCGACGCGTTGAAGTTATAAATCACCAGTACATCTGTCTCACATCCCGCCTCGGTGGGGGGTGTAACATGAAACCTTGGCTTGGTTGGGATAGAGTCAAATATCTAACTGCAAGTGCCAGTGCCGGTGGGTTGGTTTGTGGAGAGAACGGTTGACTCGGCACATGGGGGTTGTCAGGAGCCACAAGAGTCTCTCGAAGCAAAATTTTACTGCCGCCGCATGCGAGGGCTAACGCGTACTCCCCTGCCATTCGGTTCTTTCTGGTGCTGGCTCTATCTCTTGGGTTGGGTTGTCATGAAGAATCTGGAGTATCTGCCCCCCCCTTCCCCCCCCGGATTACCAGTAAACCTAAGATATGACGACAGATTCCATCCCCTATCTCACTGCGTTTTTCTGGCCCTGATGACGTGTACCTGGTATCGCAGCAGCCGTTTCTAGCACGGGGTTTGACATCTCGCTGCCCAACGGGTTTGGATGCTGCCTTCTGCAGACATGTGACGCATCAAGATGCAGCCACCACGGCTACAAACGGCCGGTGAAGGATTTCAGTGGCTGCTGTTGTGCCATGCATCCCATCCCACGAGGATCTCAGCTCGCTAACAGCGCCTAATACTAGGTGCAACCCCCACCATCAGGTCACCGTTTGATACCTAGATACTTGAAGACTTGATAGTACTTGCCAGACTCCTTGTTGCAGATGTCTCACCAAGGGAGGCGGCGGAACTCTAGCTGCAGAGTCCAATGAGCGCTGCTGTGACAAAGGCGGCTAGCTACATATATACAACGTATAAGTTAAGCTTTGCGTTACACATCTAACAAAGAGAAATGTTAAAGCAATGAAGATAGAAGCTACTTAAGCTCGGCCCTATACTCTCCGTCTCCTCGTTTTAAACCTCCTAAAGAGCTTCGTATATATTATTAAGGACTTTCTTCGCAAACAGGCCCGCACCAACTAGTGCAGCAGCGCGCCAAAACGGCCGAAACCTACATTGCTAGAAAGCTCCCGACGAGCTCTATCTAACTATACCAAATGCATCTACGCGCGAGACGCTGCACAGGTGCTGCAGGCGTAGGAAGATAGGGAAAACAAGCTACACGAAGCTCCTAGAAATCTTCTCCTATACTGCCTAGACCTATAACCTAGATCTATAGCGGATCTACCTAGCGCTAGCCCTAATAGCTTATACTATACTAAGGATAGAGGTCGATAGTAACCTCCCCCCCTTTACTACCCCTGCTACTAGGTATAATAGTTATATATAACAAGGTTACATAATACATAATAGTATATGTGTAACGGTCGTATACAACAAGGTTGCACAACAGTGCAACCTTCGTAGGAGCTCGCAAGGGCTGAAGGCTCTGCGCGGCGAGCTCTACCTAGTATAGAGCCACGCTCCTCTAGCTACAGAGTGCTTAGCCAACCATATAGTATAGTATATAATATAGCATATGACATAGGCTGTACCTATAACACTACCCTCCCTCTCTAAACAAGCCCTCTATATAAAAATAGCCCCCTATCCTAGGTGCTTGTATCCGGAGTTAGAGTCATCTTAGCGCCTACCCTAGCGCTGCGCCTTCCTTCTCCGCGTCTACAATAGCGGGCCCGGAAGCTCGGGGTATATATCGTAGAACTCCTAGATAGCGTCCTTAGCGCCTACCCTAGCGCTGCGCCTTCCTTCTCCGCGTCTACAATAGCGGGCCTAGAAGCTTAGGGTACGTATCGTAGAACTCCTAGATGGCGTTATTATAGCCGCGTAGATCCGTTGTAGGTTGCTAAGTTAGGTTATTATAACCTTCCTACTTAACTTGGTACTACTAGCGACCGTTCGCTGCCTTACTGAACCCTATGATCCTCTCGAACCTCTACTCTACTACGTCTTCGCCTTCGTTAGTCTATATAACTACACGCCTATAGTTAGCGCTTATATCGTCGTTAGCCCTCTCTTAGCTAGCTAGCCCCTTACTTAGGTAGCGCCTTACTCTTAAGATATAGAACGTAGGGAAGATTGTTATATTGAACTGGAGCAAACTACAAACCAACCTACTCTATGACGGTGGCAAGACCATAGTGGGGATGGACAAGTCGGCAAGCGTCCATAGTTGCCGACGCATCTTCGGACTTCAATTGTGACCGATCCGATCAAGATATCGCCCTCCGGACACATGTCTCCCCCTGTTCAGAGGAAGGCGAACAAGATCACCATAAAAACATGTGCCCAGAGGCAGCGGGAAGGCTTAGAGCTAAAAGTGTCAAATTTAGGGGGGGAGTTTTATATCCCAAGATTGTTGTCGTCTGCCTAAGTAGGCGGACTAACTAGCTATATATATAACCCCAAAACAACGTATGGCGCTACAAGCAGTCAAAAAACGAAAAATCCACTACGAATGCCCCCCTGTTCTGGCCAAGAGCTGTCTGCCCTAGTTCACACTTCCCTTTCGAGTTTGCTAGGGCTCCTGCCTAAGAACTCGCAAAACAAAACAAAGCTCTATCTATCTCCGTCAACGTCTATTAACGTCCCTACTCCCGGCGACGAGCCCTCTCGGCGCGACTTAGCCGCTAATCCTATACTTACGTACCCTACTAACAGCGCTTAAGCTCTTCCGCTTGCTTGTCGATATCGTCCTACCTAGCGAACTATGGCATATATAGCGGTGGCATGCGGAACCCGTGAGGGAACGTATCTTAAAAGGTTAGCGGGCGGACAACTACTCTAGAGGCAGGCTCTTCCTAGATAGGAGGCAACTATAGTGCCGGGAGATCAACAGTCTTAGGGGGGATACTAGCTAGACGCTAAGAGCGTCTTGAGGGGGTTGGCTGCGGCTGTGACTGTAACTGTGACTGTGACCGTGGCGTCTTGGTCCTTGGTGTCGCTATAGAATCGCCGGAGGACTTTGTCTTACAAGGCTCCGGCCGCGGCTAGGACGGCGGCGACGCCGGGGTATCTTCCTGCTCTCTCTGAACGGGCGAAGACGGGATCTGTCACAGGCACAGCCTGTGTCATGTGCCATGTTATGTGCCATGCTATGTGGTTGGCTGAGCACCCTATAGCTAGAGGAGCGTGGCTCCACACTAGGTGGAGCTCGCCGCGTAGAGCCTTTAGCCCTCGCGAGCTCCTACGAAGGTTGCACTGTTATATAACCTTGTTATATACGACCGTTATAGTAGGTTATACCTTCAACTCGCGCGCGTAGCTAGTTAGACCGTTAGAGGCAGATCGAACACCTTAGACTAGCTAGAACGCTTCTTTTTTCCGACGTACCGGACTTTGTTTAACCTCGACTACGTAGTACAAGTTAAAACGAGCACCCTACCCCTATTTACAGTCTGACGTATAGGATATCCAACGTATAGGACTATCCCCTATAGAACTACCCTAACGAACTAGGATAATAGACAGGGTAGAAGATAGCAATAATATACTAATATAGGCGCTAGAGTAAGCTAGCCTGTTACGTACTGCTATTATACGCAAGTAGCTAAGAGCCGCGCTGGCGGAGCAGAAGGCGACACTCGCTACGCTCGCTAATACCTAGGCGATAGCTAATAACGCGGTTACTAAGGGTAAGGCGCTCTACGAATAGCTTAAGGCGTAGAAGTATACGAACGTAGTAATCTCGAAGATACTCGAGGAGTAGAGACTAATAACCCTACAGGCGCTCGAGGCGACGAGCGCTGCGCTAGCCAGAGGCGGTAGAGGTAGTAGCTAGCCGTTATACTAGCCCTATAATAAGGATAACCTAGCTGCAATGTCCCTCCCCTACCTAATACCGTTTATAGGGGAGGAGAAGGATACTGTTAAGCGGACTACCCTGTTTAACGACTAGTTAGATAAGGTCCGGGGGCGCTGGAGAACACGCCCTCGCGAGTTCTTAACTAAGCGTATAAAGATCCTATATACTAAGGCGATGCTCGGTAGCAACGTAAGCTACGCGGTTAAGTCGAAGCTCTAGACGATCGAGAACTATTTAAACGACAATAGGCGCTAGTACTAGAAGACTAGGACTAAGTTCCTAAATAACCTCGAGAAGTAGTATATAACCTACGACGTCGCTACGGTAGCTACGAACCAGCTCTATATACTCGTCTAGGAGAATAAGTTCGCGAACTTTAACGACTTCCTAACGGAGTTCTCGAACCTAGCCGACACCGCTAATATCGAGAGCGCGATATAGGTCTGTATATTTAGAGAACGGATCTCGGCCTACCTCTCGGCTACGTTTACGTTATAGGTTAGGCTACTAGCGTCGGACGATTTCGACGTGTAGGCCGAGATAGCCTAGACCCTATCTACAAACTTAGATATAGAGGACTTTAGGAAGAAGATCCGTAGCGGCAACAGCGCGCTTGCTATATATTATAGTAGCGGTAGCGGGGGTACCGGGAGAGCCTAGGATCCTAACGCTATAGAGATCGACGCTATTACCCTAGCTGCGCTTATACCGTAAGAAAAGGAGCGCTGTAGGGCTAGCGGCCTATGCTTTAAGTGCGGCGCCGGCGACTATATCTTAAGGTATTGCCGGGCTAGCCAAGGAGGCTGTAGTAGCTGCGGCGGCTAGCTATAGCGCAGAGGCGCGTAGGGCTACGGCGGTACGTAGGGCTATAGCGGGGTATAGGGCTACGGCAGCGCGCAAGGCTATGGCGGGGCGTAGGGCCACGGCGGAGCGTAGGGCTACGGCGGAGCGTAGGGCCACGGCGGCGCGCAGAGATAGCAGCAGCCTTAGGGATAGTAGTAGCCTACTTAGCAAGGCTTCGGTCAAGCCCCCTCTAGGGGCCTCCCGGCTCGCGGCGGCGTAAGCGGCTACGCTAGGGCCTATTAGAGGGGTTAAGGCGGGCTCGCTATACGTTTTACAGACGCCCCTAACTAGAGCGGTTTTGTCGTTAGGGAGGTAGACGAGCAGGAGGACTATAGCGCTTACTAGAGCATAGAGCAACCCCCTAGTTTCGGCTTCTTATATAACAACTAGAGAAACAAGGAGCTCCTATAAACTATCGCTTATAGGAGGGGTACCGCTAGCTATAGGAGGGATAGGGAGATAGTTTAGTTATTAGTACTATAGGCAGTAGCGCTAAATCTATTCTCTTATTATCGTACCTAGCGGTTAGTAGGCGCAATATAGAGTATATAGCACTTGTAGACTCGGGTTATATAGGTCTAGCGTTTATAGATTTTAGCTTTACGGTTACAAATAGGCTACTACTAGAGAAGCTAGTAGTATAGTAGCCGCTATTTCTAGCCGACGGAGGGTTCTCGCGCTAGATCGAGCACTTAGCGGCGCTTACGCTAGTCGTTAGTAACTACTAGGAGACCCTAGTGTACTTCGTTACAACGCTTATAAAGGAGACCCTAGTAATCTTAGGCCTCCTATAGCTACGGAAGTACAACCTACGGATTAACTAGGAGACCCTATAGCTCGAATTTATAGAGCACTACTATAGAAGGTACCTACTAGAGTATATTAGGAGCTAGGTCGCTCGGTAGGTAGGCTAGCTAGAGGCACCCCTACCCCCTAGGAACAGCAAGCGGTACTATATAACAGTAGAGGACGTACCTAAAGACAACGACTATAGCACCTCTAGTAACAACGACGAGGTCGCTATCGCTACGAGCAAGCTCTCCAACTACAAGAGAGCTAGGCGGTCCGACAGGCGGAGACGGGCCCGTAGATAGTAGAGATCCACGTCCTAGGGAGGCGCGTAGGCTAACCCGTAGGGGACGCTCGTACCGCTAGGAGCGATAGGCGTACTAGTCGAAGCGCCACCCCCTATATCACTAAGGCCGGTAGAGGCAGTAGCCGGCGCTAGGAGACTACCCCCTAGACCCTGTTCCCCCCCCTACGCCCTACCCCCGCTTAGTTAAATACAGGGGAAGATCCGCTAGGATAACGCGAAGATCCTAAACGGAGCGAGCTTCCTGGCGGTGTACCGATAGAAGGGCGTAGTAGTTATATAGACTATAATAGGTAAGCTAAAAAGAGCGGTAGAGGCTAAGAAGAGAGACTATATACTAGTTCTACCTAAGTAGTTTTTCAAGGACTTACTAAGTTAAAAGAGTATACTAGAGTACGCGAAGTCGATGCTCCTAGCGAGGTTCTATAGCTTTATCGACGCGCTTGCCAAAGGGGACAAAAAGCTTAATAAGATTATAGAGAAGGATTCTAAGAAGTTCTTCGATAAGGTAGATAGACTAGCGCCTACTCTGGACGAGATTAAGGCGCGCCTACCGAAGGAATACCGAGACCTAGTAGCCGCCTTCGTCCTATAGGACGCTAATATCTTACCCCCCTACCGTACGTATAACTATAGGATCAAGCTGCTCCTAGGGAGTATAGTCCTGTACTTAAGGAATCGCCCGATATCGTTAATAGAGCTATACGTACTAAAGCGCTAGCTTAACGACAACCTTGCGAAGGGGTTTATCCAGCCCTTACGCTCGAGCGCCTCGTTACCTATCCTTATAGCCTAGAAGCTAGGCGGAGGTATTAGGATCTACGTCGACTACTATAGTATTAATAACGCGACGCTAAAGAGCCGGTACCCTATCCTACTAATCTAGGAGACCCTAGACTCTATCTACAAGGCGAAGATCTTTACAAAGCTTGACGTAATCGTAGCGTTTAACCAAGTATATATAGCGCCGGGCTACAAGTAGCTTACGGCGTTCATTACAAGATTCGGCCTATATAAGACGCTAGTTACGCTATTTGGCCTATAGGGCGCGCCCGCTACCTTCTAGTATTATATAAACAACATCCTCTACGACGCTCTAGATAACTACGTAATAGCGTACCTAGACAATATCCTAGTCTACTCTAGCACGCTTAAGGAGTATATTAAGCAAGTTAAGGAGATACTAAAGCGTATAATCGACGTAGGCCTATAGGTAGATATCGATAAGTGCGAATTCTACATGAAGCAGACAAAGTACCTAGGGCTTATTATTATACCTAGGGGCATTAAGATAGACCTAGACAAGGTCGAAGCAATATATAATTAAAAGGCTCTAGAGACAAGGAGGTACCTCTAGCGGTTCTTAGGGTTCGCGAACTTCTACCGCCGATTTATACAAGGTTTTTCAAGCTATATACAGCCGCTATACGAGCTTACGAAGAAGATAGTAGACTAGGAGTAGTCTAAGCAGTATAAGGTGGCTTTCTAGCGCCTAAAGGTGTACTTTATTATAGTACCGGCACTATAGATATATAACTAGGAGAAGCGAGCGGTAGTAGAAGTTAATACGTTAGACTAGTCGGCGGGTAGAGCGCTACTATAAGAGGGGGATAATAGCGAGTTATATCTAGTTACTTACTTCTTAGCGAAGTATACTACGGCTAAGTGCAACTATAACATCTATAACAAGGAGCTCCTTACGATCGTTAAAGCGCTCGAGGAATAGCGCCCCGAGCTCGAAGGTATAGCTAAGAGGTTCGATATTATTATAGATTATAAGAACCTATAGACCTTTGGTATAACGAAGTAGCTATTGCTACGCTATATACGCTAGTCGGAGTTCTTATTGCGCTTTGACTTCTAGATTATCTACCGCCTAGGTACGGCAAACGGCCGCCCCAACGCGCTTAGTAGGAAGCTAGAGTTTATACTAAAAGACGTTAAAGATAATAGGCTACGGAATAGGTAGCGCCCCCTAATTGACCTAAGCAAGTTCGACCTAGAGACCTTTAGTAGCAAATACAATACTAAGCTACTAGGCGAGACACTAGAGCTCTTTAGCCTCGACGTTTCGCGCTACGCTAACGACTTTATTGTAAAGAGCTACGTAACCTTGCCGTTTATAGCAGACGTAGTAGAGGCGCTTAGCGACTAGGAGGTACGCGCCTAGCTAAGCAAGATCAAGCGGGAGCTAAAAGTACTATTTGCTAAGTGCAAGTTAGTCTCGGGCAGGGCGTTCTACCGTAGCAGGCTAATAATCGACCTAGGCGATATAGAGCTCTATTTATAGCTTATCTACTAGATATACACGTTAGGGCCTAGCGGGTACCTAGGGAGGACAAAGACGCTCGACCTAATAAATAGGGTCTACTAGTAGCTAGGGATAAGCGTATTAGTAAGGACGTTCGTAAGAGCCTATACGCTATACTTTAAGACGAAGAACCCCCGCTCGAAGCCCGTAAGGTTCCTTAAGCCACTCCCGCTACCATTAGCGCCATAGCAAGATATATCAGTAGACTATATTACGCCGCTCCCGCTATATAAACGGAGGGGGTAGGAGTTTAGGTATATAGCAGTAGTAGTTAACTAGCTTATAAAGATACGCTACTTTATTACGACGGCGACACTAGAGGCTAATAAGCTAGCTAACCGGTTTATTAAGCACGTATACTTACTCTATAGCGTACTAGAGACGATCGTGTTAGATAGAGGCACGTAGTTCGTTTCAGGGTTCTAGAAGGCGCTATCGGCGCGCCTCGCGATTACCCTAAAACCCTTATCGGCGTTCTACCCCTAGACAAACGGCTAGATAGAGCGGATTAACGTAGAACTAGAGTAGTACCTACGGCTATATATTAACTAGGCGCAGAATAACTAGGTTAACTAGCTCCCCCTAGTGGAGTTTGTAGGGAATAATATAGTCTCTAAGACAACGGGCGTATTACCGTTCTTCACGAATTATAGCTTTAACCCTAGGATAGGCGTAGAGCTGTCGAAGCTATACCTACTAAATATCTTAGAGTAGTAGAAGCGGGAGTTTTTCCAGGTATCTAAGCTTACGGACCGCTTTAGGGCGATCCTTAGGAAGGTTATAGCGCTAGCAAAGTAGTTACAGGACCGCTACGAACAGAACGCAAATCGCTATAGGGAGGATACGCCGTAGTACTACGTTAGCGATAGGGCGATGCTCGATATATAGAACTATAAGACTAGCAGGCTAACTGTAAAGCTCGCGCCGCGGTAGGAGGGCCCGTTCGAGGTTACAAAGGCCTCGTTATATACGGTAACTCTAAAGCTCCTAGCGAATATAACGATCTTCCCTACGTTCTACGTCTCGAGAGTAAGGTACTACCTAGGGCAGGGGCTAGCTAGCTAAGAGAGGGTTAACGACGATATAAGCGCTAACCGCGGGTACGTAGTTACATAGACTAACGAAGGCGAAGACGTAGTAGAGTAGAGGTTCGAGAGGATCGTAGGGTTCGGCAAGGCGGCGAACGGTCACTAGTAGTACCAAGTTAAGTAAGAAGGTTACAACAACCTAACTTAGCAACCTACAACGGATCTACGCGGCTGTAATAACGCTATCTAGGAGTTCTACGATACGTACCCCGAGCTTCTAGGCCTGCTATCGTAGACGCGGAGAAGGAAGGCGCAGCGCTAGGGTAGGCGCTAAGGTAACTCTGACTCCAGATACAAGCACCTGGGATAGGGGGCTATTTTTATATAGGGGGCTTGTTTAGAGAGGGAGGGTAGTGTTATAGGCACAGCCTATATTATATGCTATGTTATATGCTATGCTATATGGTTAGCTAAGTACCCTGTAGCTAGAGGAGCGTGGCTCCACACTAGGTGGAGCTCGCCGCGCAGAGCCTTCAGCCCTCGCGAGCTCCTACGAAGGTTGCACTGTTGTGCAACCTTGTTGTATACGACCGTTACAGGATCCTAATGATCGCTAGCGATGACGTAGAAGGTAGTAGGCCAGGTCGAAGGAGGTTGGACATCTGTCGGGTGATGAAGCCGATAGCGGAACCGCCGGAGGTTGTACGTATTAGCCCGAGACTTAGTAACTATAACAAAGATTAGCGGTCCTCCGACGGGGCTGTCCCTAAACAGGTAGCTGGTGTTGTTTGCCGAGAGACTGTTCGGGGCCTGGAGGCAAAACTAAGTTGGTCGTTATCTCGGAGCAACTCCGAAAACTCATCGATCGCGTTATAGAGTTCGTCGTCTCTTATTATAGCCCCCGGTTCTAAGGAAGGGGCCCTTAGCGCTAGGGTGCTAGAGGTAGAAGGACTGAACCTAGCTTTCTGCTTGTCGTAGGCTACTATGTCTATATCGCGCGGGCGGATAGGCGTATATCCTTCGAAGCCTAGCGCGTAACGGATATAAGCTAGCTAGGCGACGATTATATACTTGATCCTTATCCTAGTGTTTATTTAGGCGCTGTTAAAGATCTAACTCTATATTTACAGCGGAGCGTCGTAGATGCCCTTAGCTTATAGTCCTTCCTAGAAGAACAGGCGGGTATACTCTAGAACCTACACGCTATATTCCTAGTCCTCTAACTATACCGGTCCGCGCTTATATACCTCTAGTTTCGTATTACTAGGGTAGAGGCTAGACGCCTAGATCTAGCTTATGATCTTTAGCTAGTAGAGGTAGGTATCCCTCGCGCGGTATCTTAGGGAGTCGAAGTATACTATAGTATAGCGGGCTTAGTTGTAAATTGTTAGAATCTAATGACTTAGGTCCTTTGTGCCTAAGATAACCTAGAATCGCTTCGAGGCTATTACTCGCTGTATATTTAGGTTAGTCTCTAGGGGGTAGACTAAGTTACTGTTGCTAATCCAGGTGTTGTAAATATATACCTAGTCCTTGAGGCCGCTTAGGAAATAGCATAGGGCGATAATAAGGTTATAGCCTTGGAGCTACTCCCTGTTCTCGATCATACCCTCCAAATCGTAGAACAAGCACACTATAGTCGGCTAGGCGACTCTATAAAAGGTCTCCCTGTCTGTTCTAGGGGTTGTAAGGCCGGGGAAGAGGCTTGCTATAATTCGGTCTTCCTTATACAACCTAGCGGCTTGTAGCTAGTACGGCTATTAGCTTCTAACGTACGCTAGGAAGTCGACTCTCCTGTCGACTAGACGCTAGAGCTCGCTTCCTAAGGCTCTAGGCGCGTTCTAGCTATTACCGACGCCTATCCTTTAGGACTCGAGCTACTGTTACTAGTCGGCGGCGCTGCCTACGTTAGTCGATATATCAAGAGAAAAGAAGGGGGGGGAATCTAATTAATAAGAAGGGAGGAGGGCTAAGAGGTTAATAGCTATATATATCTTAGGGAGAATAGAGGGAGGGGCGGCGAGCGAAGATCGAAGTTGTTCGAGGGAGAGAGGAAAATAAGAAAAAATAAGGGCTAGCGAAGAAGACTTTATAGGCGTAAAGGCAGCCGAAAAGTTGAAAAATTCCTGTGTAGCTCCTTCCTTCGTGCTAGCCGGATAACTTGGGATAGCTTGGCCCTCTGTTCCGGGGCGGCTATATCGGAAGGGGGGGTCGGTAGCTTGACTTAGGATGAACTAGTAGGGCGGTAGGAAGGGGGTTAGCTTGTTCGAATAGGGGTCGGCCTATTCGCTTGCTTATAGTTTCTCTTCCCTTTCGAATTCGACCACGCTCCTACGTTAGAATTCGTAATTCCGTAACTTCCGCTCCTTTTATTGCGCTTCTATATAACCCGAGAAAAAGAGGCTGTATAATTAAAGTAAGATTAGCTGTTTGACCAAAGTAAGAGGAGCCCCTGTAGCTCTTTCCGTTACGCTAGTAGCTCGACTTAGGATGAACTAGCCCTCTGTTCTAGGGGAGCAGTATAAGAAGGGGGGTTTAGCTTGTTCGTATACTTATAGTTTCTCTTCCCTTTCGAATTCGACTACGCTCCTACGCTTAGAATTCGCAACATAGAGCTATATAACACTATAGCTCCCTCTTAGTAGAACCTCGAGCTCTCCTAGTTAGAAGTCTAGGTCGACACTAGTCTTCGCCCCCTGCTCCTACGGATTACAAGCTAGCCTGTAGACTTGACGCTCTCCTAGGACCGGAGATTCGTAGTCCCCTGTCAATTTGTCTAGGTCGTCTAGCCGACTTATAATACCGACAAGCCCCGGCCTTCTAACGCTTAGTAACCCTTCGTACTGCCGGTCTTCTAGTTCCTAGTAGCCTAGCTACTATAGATCTTAAGGGTGTTAGACTCGAGCGAGGGGGAGATGCTGTTCCTTCGGTAGCGGCTACCGTATAACCAGCGGGCGTTATCGAAGCTCTAGGGCTAGGTCTAGCTTAACGACGGCTACTAGGCTCTTTTTAAGCAGCGGGGGTTCTTTAGGCAGCTCCGGCCGGTATTTATCGAATAGTATAACGGTCTATATCTTAGGCAGTGGCTATATAACTTCTATAGTCGGCTGAATCGTCGCGAGGGGTTCTTCGTCTAGTTCTTCGGGTACAAGTGAGTAACTCTCCCTCTATTCTAGTAAAGCCGGTGCTAATCCTAACATAGCAATTCGATTCCGTGTCGCTACTATCAAGAAGCGTACTAGCGTACCGTAACTACTAGTCCGTACCTAGGGACTAGCGAGCAGGTCCGATTCTAGACGATATAGCTATTTTATAGCTACGTCTCGGTGCCTAAGGTCCTTAATAGCAAGTGTAGCAACTGCCTGTAGTCTAGTAAGGAGTGTAGCTAGGAGTCCGTTAACGAGGGGCATCCGGCTTATTCTCTTAAGGCTAGCGTTACGGAAAGCCCGGTAGCTTGTCCTTTATCGTTATGCTAGTCTAGGGAGATCCTACATCTTAACCTTAAGGCTATAATCCGCTAGCAATAGCAGGCGTATCGAGATAGGGCTCGGCTTATAGCGACGTAATAGATAAGGACGAAACGGTCCTAAGGGAGGGTTAGGTACTAAAAAAGAATAACGACTCGAGGGGGGTCTATTAGAATATAGGGAAAAGCGAAGAATTTGCAAGAAAAACGAGAATATAAGGGGGGTATATAAGAAAGGAAGGGTAGAAAGGAAAAAGGGGTAAAAATACAAGAACTTTTAATAGAAGGGAATAACACACTAACCCCTTAAAACTCTAGTAGCTTCCTATACCTCTACTCTATAACGAGCTTACTATCGTCTCTCTTCCCTTTCGACTACGACTTAGCCTCCCGGCTAAGCGGTTGTCCCTTTGTTCTAATAGCAGGCTATCTTCTTACCTACGAATTATCTAGTTACTAAGCTAGTTCGTAGGGGTAGGGGGGGTATTATAGTAGTTAGGGGGGGCTATGCCGGTTAGGGCTAGAGGCGCCGTGCCTATTAGGGGGCGGGGGTCCTAGCGGCTAAGGATAGCCGGCGACGGAAGGGGCCGGGGGGTGCCTAGGAGACTGCAAATCGTCCCTGGGCGGCGGTTCGGCAGCAGTGGCTGGGTGTTCTAACGGCGGCGCAAGACTAGCCTACTTCTCCGAAGAGTCGAGGCGCAGGGGGAGTAGGAAAAAAAAGAGTTTAGTAACAGAAGGGGCCGAGTTTAGCGTTAGGGGTTCTTTAAGGCTTTGTCGATTCTCTGATTATATAGGGGGGTAAGCAGATATATTTAGGGCAACGAACTAATATCGTCCCCCTATTCTAATAGAAGGCTTAGTGTATATCTAAGATACTAATGTTTCTAATAAGGCTAGCGTATTTCTAGAGGTCCGAATCTAAGATACTAATGTTCTAATAAAGCTAGCGTATTTCTAAGACTCTGATCTAATTCCTTTTTCTAAATGTACCTGCCCTAATAATAGCTACGGTAGTAAAGGCGAATGTCCTTGTTAAATCCAATATATATAACCCCCTGTTCCTATAAAGCCTAGGCGCTTGTAGTAAACAAGGGGAGTCTAGCATCCCTAGGGGCTAAGATCTCATTTTCTAATAGTGTTGTATATCCCTAGTATCGTATTCTAATAAAGCCCTAGCGTATTTCTAGAGACTTAACCCCTTCTAAGTATACTTCTCGAACGATATAGGATCCTAATAGAGTAAGCAAATGTATCTAGGGCAACGAACTATATATCGTCCCCCTCTATTCTAATAGAAGGCTTAGCGTATATCTAAGATTCGAATCCTTCTAAGTATACTTTTCGAATAATATAGTTAGTAGACTAGAGCAAGCCGGCTACCTATATCTACGTCTAGACTAGTACAAATGCGTCTGATAATAATAGCCGTAGCGGCAAAACAAATGCTTCTAATTAACTATATCAAATCCAATATATATAACCCTCTGTTCTTACGAAGCCTAGGCGCTTGTAATAAACAGGGGGAGCTTCGCGCCCTCGGAGGCTAAGGTCTTATTTCCAATAATGTCGTATACCCCTGGCATAGGTAACCAAGCAGGTCGCCGAAGATCTATAGCTAAACGGGGGAACCTTCCGATTCGACAATAAGGTCGCCGAAATCGTCGCTGGCTAAATAGGCAGTAAGGGTATATTAGTTGCTTAGCGCGTATATAGATCTCCTACGCCCCTGATTTTGTCGAATGTCTTAGCGGCAGATTCTATATTCCAATGTAAGAGCAGTGCCCGGATCTTTAAGTCTAGTTTAGACACGAAGTAGAGCTTCTCCCCGATTAAGCCCCCATTTAAACTGGAGCAAACCACAAACCAACCCACTCTATAACGGTAGCAAGACTATAGTAGGGATAGACAAGTCAGCAAGCGTCTATAGTTACCGACGTATCTTCGGACTTTAATTATAACCAATCCGATCAAAATATCGCCCTCCGGACATATATCTCCCTCTATTTAGAGGAAGGCGAACAAGATCACTATAAAAACATATACCTAGAGGCAGCAGGAAGGCTTAGAGCTAAAAGTGTCAAATTTAGGGGGGGAGTTTTATATCCTAAGATTGTTGTCGTCTACCTAAGTAGGCGGACTAACTGGCTATATATATGACCCCAAAACAACGTATGGCGCTACAAGCAGTTAAAAAACGAAAAATCCACCACGAATGCCCCCCTGTTCTAGCCAAGAGCTGTCTGCCCTAGTTCAATATTCGCTAGGAGCTTTAGAGTTACTACGTATAACAAGGCCTTCGTAACCTCGAACAGGCCCTCCTACCGTAGCGCGAGCTTTACAGTTAGCTTACTAGTCTTATAGTTCTATATATCGAGCATCGCCCTATTGCTAACGTAGTACTATAGCGTATCCTCCCTATAGCGATTCGCGTTCTATTCGTAGCGGTCCTGTAACTACTTTGCTAGCGCTATAACCTTCCCGAGGATCGCCCTAAAGCGGTCCGCGAGCTCCAATACCTAGAAAAACTCCCGCTTCTACTACTCCAAGATATTCGGTAGGTATAGCTTCGACGGCTCTACGCCTATCCTAGGGTTAAAGCTGTAATTCGCAAAGAACGGTAATACGCCTGTTATTTCGGAGACTATATTATTCCCTATAAACTCCGCTAGGGGGAGCTAGTTAACCTAGTTATTCTACGCCTAGTTAATATATAGCTGTAGGTACTGCTCTAGTTCCGCGTTAATCCGCTCTATCTAGCTGTTTATCTAGGGGTAGAACGCTAATGAGGGTTTTTAGGGTAATTGCAAGGCGCGCCGATAGCGCCCTCTAGAACCCTAAAACGAACTACGTACCTCTGTCTAATACGATCGTCTCTAGTACGCTATAGAACGAGTATACGCGCTTAATAAACCGGTTAGCTAGCTCGTTAGCCTCTAGTGTTGCCATTGTAATAAAGTAGCGTATCTTCGTAAGCTAGTTAACTACTACTACTACGTGCCTAAACTCCTACCCCCTCTGTTTATATAGCGGGAGCGGCGTAATATAGTCTACTGATATATCTTACTACGGTACTAACAGTAGCGGGAGCGGCTTAAGGAACCCTATAGGCTTTAAGTAGGGGTTCTTTGTCTTAAAGCATAGTATATAGGCTCCTACGAACGTCCTTACTAATATACTTATCCCTAGCTACTAATAGACCCTATTTATTAGGTCAAGCGTCTTTATCCTCCCTAGGTACCTACTAGGCCCTAACGCGTATATCTAGTAGATAAGCTACAAATAGAGCTCTATATTGCCTAGGTCGATTATTAGCCTACTATAGTAGAATACCCTACCTAAGACTAACTTACATTCGGCAAACGGCACTCTTAGCTCCTGCTTGATCTTGCTTAGCTAGGCGCGTATCTCCTAGTTACTAAGCGCCTCTACTACGTCTGCTATAAACGGCAAGGTCGCGTAGCTCTCTATAATAAGGTCGTTAGCGTAGCGCGAAACGTTAAGGCTAAAGAGCTCTAATATCTTACCTAGTAGCTTAGTATTGTATTTACTACTAAAGGTCTCTAGGTCGAACTTGCTTAGGTCGATTAGGGGGCGCCGCCTATTCCGTAGCCTATTATCTTTAATGTCTTTTAGTATAAACTCTAGCTTCCTACTAAGCGCGTTAGGGCGGCCGTTTGCCGTGCCTAGGCGGTAGATAATCTAGAAGTTAAAGCGCGATAAGAACTCCAACTAGCGTATATAGCGTAGTAATAGCTACTTTATTATACCGAAAGTCTATAGGTTCTTGTAATCCGTAATGATATCGAACCTTTTAGCTATACCTTCGAGCTTAGGGCGCTATTCCTCGAGCGCCTTGACGATCGCGAGGAGCTCCTTATTGTAGATATTATAGTTACACTTAGCTATAGTATACTTCGCTAAGAAGTAAGCAACTAGATATAACTCGCTATTATCCCCCTCCTATAGTAGCGCTCTACCCGCTAACTAGTCTAACGTATTAACTTCTACTACCGCTCGCTTCTCCTAGTTATATATCTATAGTGCCGGTGCTATAATAAAGCATACCTTTAGGCGCTAGAAAGCTACCTTGTACTACTTAGATTACTTCTAGTCTACTGTCTTCTTCGTAAGCTTATATAGCCGCTATATATAGCTTGAAAAACCTCGTATAAATTGGCGGTAGAAGTTCGCGAACCCTAAGAACTACTAGAGGTGCCTCCTTGTCTCTAGAGCCTCCTAATTACATACTGCTTTGACCTTGTCTAGGTCTATCTTAATGCCCCTAGGCGTAATAATAAGCCCTAGGTACTTTGTCCGCTTCGTATAGAATTCGTACTTGTTAATATCTACCTATAGGCCTACGTTAATTATATACTTTAGTACCTTCCTAACTTGCTTAATATACTCCTTGAGCGTACTAGAGTAGACTAGGATATTGTCTAGGTACGCTATTATATAGTTATCTAGAGCGTTATAGAGGATGTCGTTCATATAATACTAGAAGGTAGTAGGTACGCCCTATAGGCTAAACGGCGTAACTAGCGTCTTATATAGGCCGAATCTTATAATAAACGCTATAAGCTACTTGTAGCCTAGCGCTACGCGTACTTGGTTAAACGCTACGATTACGTTAAGCTTTGTAAAGATCTTCGCCTTATAGATAGAGTCTAGGGTCTCCTAGATTAGTAGGATAGGGTACTAGCTCTTTAGCGTCGCGTTGTTAATGCTATAGTAGTTAATTTAGATCCTGATACCTCCGCCTAGCTTCTAGGCTATAAGGATAGGCGACAAGGCGCTTGAGCGTAAGGGCTGGATAAACCCCTTCGCAAGGCTATTGTCGAGCTAGCGCTTTAGTATATATAGCTCTATCGGTAACATCGGGCGATTCCTCGAGTACGGGACTACGCTCCCTAGGAGCAGCTCGATCCTATAGTTATATATATAGTAGGGGGGTAAGATATTAGCGTTTTATAGGACGAAGGTAGCTACTAGGTCTTGGTATTCCTTTAGTAGGCGCGCCTTAATCTCGTCTAGAGTAGGCGCTAGTCTATCCGCCTTATTAAAGAACTTCTTAGAATCCTCCTCTATAATCTTATTAAGCTTCTTATCCCCTTTAGTAAGCACGTCGATAAAGCTATAGAACCTCGCTAGGAGCATCAACTTCATATACTCTAGTATACTCTCTTAACTTAATAGGTCCTTAAAAAACTACTTAGGTAGAACTAGTATATAGTCTCTCTTCTTAGCCTTTACCGCTCTCTCTAGCTTACCTATTATAGTCTATATAACTACTACGCCCTTCTATTAGTATACCGCCAGGAAGCTCGCTCCGTTCAGGATCTTTATATTATCCTAGCGGATCTTCCCCTGTACTTAACTAAGCGGGGGCAGGGCGTAGGGGGGGGAACAGGGTCTAGGGGGTAGTCTCCTAGCGCTAGCCACTGCCTCTACTAGCCTTAGTAATATAGGGGGCGGCGCTTCGACTAGTATACCTATTGCTCCTAGCGGTACGAGCGTCCCCCGTAGGTCGGCCTACGCGCCTCCCTAGGACGTAGATCTCTACCGTCTATAGGCCTGTCTCTGCCTATCGGACCGCCTAGCTCTCTTATAATTAGAGAGCTTGCTTATAGCGATAGCGACCTTATCGTCGTTACTAGAGGTACTATAGTTATTATCTTTAGGTATATCCTCTACTATTATATAGTACCGCTTGCTATTCCTAGGGGATAGGGGTGCCTCTAGCTAGCCTACCTACTAAGCGACCTAGCTCCCGATATACTCTAGTAGGTACCTCCTACGGTAGTACTCTATAAATTCGAGCTATAGGGTCTCCTAGTCGATCTATAGGTTGTACTTCCGTAGCTACAGGAGGCCTAAGATTACTAGGGTCTCCTTTACAAGCGTTATAACGAAATATACTAGGGTCTCCTAGTAGTTACTAACGACTAGTGTAAGCGCCGCTAAGTGCTCGATCTAGCGCGAGAACCCTCTATTAGCTAGAAATAGCAGCTGCTATACTACTAGCCTCTCTAGTAGTAGCCTATTTGTAACCGCAAAGCTAAAATCCACGAACGCCAGACCTATATAACCCGAGTCTATAAGTGCTACGTACTCTATATTACGCCTACTAACCGCTAGGTACGATAATAAGAGAATAGATTTAGCGCTACTACCTACGGTACTAATAACTAAACTATCTCCCTATCCCTCATACAGCTAGCAGTACCCCTCCTATAAGCGATAGTTTATAGGAGCTCCTCGTTTCCCTAGTTATTATATAAGAAGCCGAAACTAGGGGGTTGCTCTATACTCTAGTAAGCGCCGTAGTCCTCCTGCTTGTCTACCTCCCTAATAACAAAACCGCTCTAGTCGGGGGCGTCTGTAAAACATATAGCGAGCCTGCCTCGACCCCTCTAATAGGCTCTAGCGTAGCCGCTTACGCTACTACAAGCCGGGAGGCCCCTAGAGGGGGCTTAACCGAAGCCTTGCTAAGTAGGCTACTACTATCTCTAAGGCTGCTACTATCTCTACGCGCCGCCGTGGCCCTGCACTCCGCCGTAGCCCTGCGCTCCGCCGTAGCCCTGCGCTCCGCTATAGCCCTGCGCTCCGCCGTAGCCCTACGCCCCGCTATAGCCTTACGCGCCGCTATAGCCCTATGCCCCGCTATAGCCCTACGTGCCGCCGTAGCCCTACGCGCCTCCGTGTTGCGGCTAGCTGCCGCAGCTACTATAGCCTTCTTGGCCGGCCTAGCAATACCTTGAGATGTAGTCGCTAGCGCCGTACTTAAAGCACAGGCCGCTAGCCCTACGGCGCTCCTTTTCTTATAGTATAAGCGCGGCCAGGGTAACAGCGTCGATCTCTATAGTATCAGGATCCTAGGCTCTCCTAGTACCTCTGCTACTACTGCCGTAATATATAGCAAGCGCGCCGTTGCCGCTACAGATCTTCTTCCTAAAGTCCTCCGTATCTAAGTTCGTAGATAGGGTCTAGGCTATCTCGGCCTACGCGTCGAAGTTATCTAACGCTAGTAGCCTAACCTACGACGTAAACGTAGCTAAGAGGTAGGCTAAGATCCGTTCTCTAAATATACGGACCTACGTTACGCTCTCGATATTAGCGGTATCAGCTAGGTTCGAGAACTCCGTTAGGAAGTTATTAAAGTTCGCGAACTTATTCTCCTAGATAAGTATATAGAGCTAGTTCGTAGCTACTATAGCGACGTTATAGGTTATATACCGCTTCTTAAGGTTATTTAGGAACTTAGCCCTAGTCTTCTAGTACTAGCGCCTATCGTTATCTAGGTAGTTCTCGATCGTCTAGAGCTTCGACTTAACTATATAGCTTACGTTGCTACTAAGTATTGCCTTAGCGTATAGGATCTTTAAACGCTCGGTTAAGAACTCACGAAGGCGTGTTCTCTAGCGCCCCCGGACCTTATCTAACTAGTCGTTAAATAGGGTAGTCCGCTTAATAGTATCCTTCTCCTCCCCTATAAATAGTATCGGGTAAAGGAGGGACATTATAGCTAGGTCGTCCTTATTACGGTACTAGTATAACAGCTAGCTACTACCTCTACCGCCTCTAGCTAGCGTAGCGCTCGTCGCCTCGAGCGCCTATAAGGTTATTAGTCTCTACTCCTCGAGTATCTTCGAGATTACCGCGTTCGTATACTTCTACGCCTCGAGCTGTTCGTAGAGCGCTTTGCCCTTAGTAACCGCGTTATTAGCTATCGCCTAGGTATTAGCGAACGCAGCGAGTATCGCCTTCTGCTCCACTAGCGCGGCTCTTAGCTACTCGCGTATAATAGCAGCACGTAACGGGCTAGCTTGCTCTAGCGCCTATATTAGTATATTATTACTATCTTCTACCCTATCTATTATCCTAGTTCGTTAGGGTAGTTCTATAGGGGGTAGTCCTATACGTCGGATGTCCTATACGTCGGACTGTAAATAGGGGTAGGGTACTTGTTTTAACTTGTACTATATAGTTAAGGTTAAACAAAGTCCAGTACGTTAGAAAAAAGAAGCGTTCTAGCTAGTCTAAGGTGTTCGATCTGCCTCTAACGGTCTAACTAGCTATATACGCGAGTTGAAGGTGCAACCTACTATAACGGTTATATATAACAAGGTTGCACAACAGTGCAACCTTCGTGGGAGCTCGCGAGGGCTGAAGGCTCTGCGCAGCGAGCTCCACCTAGTGTAGAGCCACGCTCCTCTAGCTACAGAGTGCTTAGCCAACCACATGGCATGGCACATGACATGGCACATGACACAGGCTGTGCCTGTGACAATATGTAACCTTCGTAGGAGCTCGCGAGGGCTGAAGGCTCTGCGCGGCGAGCTCTACCTAGTGTAGAGCCACGCTCCTCTAGCTCTAGCTAGCTACAGGGTGCTTAGCTAACTATATATTTTTATTTATTCGTATACCGATATGCCTTACGGCGCGCCGGTCCTTCTACTGGTTTGTTTAGTACAGGAAACTGTACCCTCGCTAGGCCGGATAAAAACCTCCACTCTTCGATTTGATCTCCCCGCTTCTATTTCCTTTATACTATATAATGCCCTAGCCTTCTCCAACCCTACCTACCCCCTTTGTTAGATATGATTAGTTCTAGGGTAGCTAACAATCTCCTCCTTCTTCCGCTCTTCCTTCCTTTAAGTCTAGTTTCTTCTAGGGGGGGCCCCTAGTAGTATTTTGTTAGGCAGTTTAGCTTCTACCCTAGGTAGTTTACTAGTCCCTAGCTACTACGGCTAGATTGTTTTTATCCTATAGCGAGTAACATAGGGTTCTTGCTAATCGATCGGCATATAACGTAGGGGCCTAGATCCTAGTCTCTAAGACAACGGCTATTCCTTGGGTTTTCCTTCTTTAGTTAGTGTAACTCTTGTCGGAATTTGCAGGGGACTAATCCTGAAAAACCGAAAAGAGGGTAAGGGAGGCCGGATTCGAACCAATAGCCTTGCGGCTTCTAGGTGCAACATACTCTAATTACAACACTCCCCCTAGCTAACTATATAGTATAGCATATAACATAGTATATAATATAGGCTATGCTTGTAACACTACCCTCTCTCTCTAAACAAGCCCCCCTATATAAAAATAGCCCCCTACCCTAGATGCTTGCATTTAGAGTTATCTTAGCGCCTTGCCTCCTAGCGCTACGCCTTCCTTTTCTATATTTACAATAGCGAGCCTAGAAGCTTAGGGTATATATTGTAGAACTCCTATATAGCGTCGTTATAGCTACGTAGATCCGTTATTGGTTACTAAGTTAGGTTATTATAACCCTCCTACTTAACCTAGTACTACTAGCGGCTATTTGCCGCCTTACTAAACCTTACGATCCTCTCGAACTTTTACTTAACTGTGTCTTCGCCCTTGTTAATCTATATAACTACGCGCCTATAGTTAGCGCTTACGTTATTATCGACCCTCTCTTAGCTAGCTAGCCCCTACCCTAGGTAGCGCCTTACTCTCGAGACGTAGAACGTAGGGGAGATTGTTATATTCGCTAGGAGCTTTAGAGTTACTACGTATAACAAGGCCTTTGTAACCTCGAACAGGCCCTCCTACTATAGTACAAGCTTCGCGGTTAGCCTACTAGTCTTATAGTTCTATATATTAAGTATCGCTATATTGCTTATATAGTACTATAGTACGTCCTCCCTATAGCGGTTCGCGTTCTACTTGTAGCGGTCCTGTAACTACTTTACTAGCGCTATAACCTTCCTAAGGATCGCCCTAAAGCGGTCCGCGAGCTCTAATACCTAGAAAGACTCCTGCTTCTACTACTCTAAGATATTTAGGGGGTATAGCTTCGATAGCTCTACGCCTATCCTTAGGTGAAAGCTATAATTCGCGAAGAATAGTAATACGCCTATTGTCTTAGAGACTATATTATTCCCTATAAACTCTACTAGAAAGAGCTCGTTAACCTAGTTATCCTATACCTAGTTAATATATAGCTATAGGTACTGCTTTAGTTCTATATTAATCTACTCTATCTAGCTATTTGTCTAGGGGTAGAATACTAACAAGGGTTTTAGGGTAATTGCAAGGTACGCTAATTGCGCCTTCTAGAACCTTTAAACGAACTATATACCTTTATTCGATATAATCGTCTCTAGTATACTATAGAGCGAGTATACGCGCTTAATAAGCTAGTTAGCTAGCTCGTTAGCCTCTAGTATCGCCGTTATAATGAAGTAGTGTATCTTTATA
Organism: Trichocladium antarcticum; assembly: GCA_033297235.1. Lineage (NCBI taxonomy): Eukaryota > Fungi > Ascomycota > Sordariomycetes > Sordariales > Chaetomiaceae > Trichocladium > Trichocladium antarcticum. Next base: position 487,408 of record MU853427.1, read on the forward strand.
AGCTAGTTAACTACTACTATTATATACTGAACTAGGGCAGACAGCTCTTAGCTAGAACAGGGGGGCATTCGTAGTGGATTTTTCGATTTTTCGTTCTTATACTATAGGTCCTGTTTTTTCGCAGTTATATATATAGCCAGTTAGTCCGCCTACTTAGGCAGACGACAACAATCTTAGGATATACAACTCCCCCCTTAAATTTGACACTTTTAGCTCTAAGCCTTCTCGCTACCTCTAGGTATATGTTTTTATAGTGATCTTGTTCGCCTTCCTCTAAACAGGGGGAGACATATGTCCGGAGGGCAATATCTTAATCTAATTAGTTGTAATTAAAGTCCGAAGATACGTTAGTAACCTTAGACGCTCGCAACTTGTCTATTACTACTATGTCTTACCCTCTATATAGCTAGTAGCTTAATTTATAGTTTGCTCTAGTTTAAATAGGGGCTTAATTAGGGAGAAGCTTCGCTTTATGTCTAAACTAGACTTAAAGATCCAGGCACTGCTCTTACATTAGAATATAGAATCTACCGCTAAGACATTCGACAAAATCAGGGGTATAGGAGATCTATACACGCGCTAAGCAACTAATATACCCTTACTACCTATTTAGCTAGCGACGATCTGTCACAGGCGTCGCTATAACATAGTTCATAGGCACAGTTGCGTGTTCGTTCTAGGGATCGAACAACGTTCTATCTTTTGATGGTGTTACGCAGTGGTCAACTGTACCCACTGCCGTAACAGTTTGTTCGATCTACACCCAAGGGCCCGCGTTCAATTCGTAGTTCGGTCGATGTTAACGGCAGGCACAAGGATAATGCTAGTTACGGACATGCGGCGAATGCACGATTGAATTAGCAGGCCCGAGGGGAAAAGACGAGTGGAGTCTTTTCGGTAGGGCTATGAACTAGGGTAGGAAAAGCCCCGGAGACCGTACGGCCCTAGCGAAAGGCTAGGGGGTAGAGGAGGACCCTAACGGAAGGCGCTTAGAGGGAAGGTAGTGTTATAGGCGTCGCTGTGACATAGTTTATAGGTATAGTTGCGTGTTCGTTCTAGGGATCGAACAACGTTCTATCTTTTGATGGTGTTACGTAGTGGTTAACTGTGCCCACTGCCGTAACACGATCGCGGCAACGTAACCTATTGTTAAATCGGAGGGTTCTTACGTCTATAGATCTTTAGTAACCTAGTTAGTAATACTAGGATATATAACATCCTTGGAAATAAGACCTTAGCTCTAAGGGCACGAGGCCCCCCCTATCTGCTACAAGCGCCTAGACTTCGTAGGAACAGGGGGTTATATATTTATATTTATTCGTACTCCGATATGCCTTACGGCGCGCCGGTCCTGCTACTGGTTTATATACAAAGGAAACCGTACCCCCTGAATAGAGGGCCGGGTAAAAACCCCTGTCTACGCTTCTGTTTCAGCGCTTTGAATCCATTATACTACGTGTTAAAGGTGGCCCCTATCTCCCTTAGCGGCTCGATTCGGCACTTCCCGCACCCTCTCCGCTGCTCTTAGCCGCTTTCGTGGCTATCGTAGCTTCTAGTTATAGCCTACGAGCTACGCTATACTCCGTCAGGCGCCCTAAATCCATTAACTAGCTAATAACTACCTTTACTAAGCTCTTATACGGCTATATAGCTCGTTGCAAGACAAGCTATAGATCCCGTTGTAACTATATTTATAACTCTTCCTATATTCTATACTTTGGTAGATCTTTATACTATACTACTAGGTGTTCGATCGTTTCTTTGCCCTCGCTATACTCGTAGTATAGCGTAGTAATCTCTAGGACGTTCACCCTATTTAGGTACTCCTAGAGGCCGATGTCCCCGCTACGCGCCTAGGCGAGCAGGGAGCTCTAAGCCTTGCTTAGACCCTTATATCTCTTAAGGGCAAGGTCTATAAATAGTTATATTAGGGGGTCCTTGTCTACCAAGCGGTACGTAGGTCTTCTTGCTCTTGTTACAAGCGTAGCGCGCCTCTCCTAGGCCGCTATCTCGCGCTCCTACTAGGTAAGTTCTACTACTCTATCTATATTAAGGGTCTTATTCTTTAGCTTCTCTATCTTCTACTTTTACTTAGCCTACTTGTTTGCTATAGCTACTACTCTCTTAACTGCTATTAGCCCCTATAGGCCTAGCCTAGGCTTCCTCCCTTACGTCCTCCTGCTCCTCTTCTAGAACCTCCTAAATAGCTTAGTATATACCTCCTAAATTAAGCTCGCTACTACAACTAGGGGGCGCCCTAGTCCCTCCTCTAACTAGAGGAGTGGTTCGTATATCCTAGCTTCGAAGTTAGCTAGCTGCTTGTTTAGGTAAAGGTCTACTAGTAGGACCTAGGCCTCCGTCTCTAGGTACCTAATTAGCGTAGTTCTATAGCCTCCTACTACTATGCGGAGGCCCCTACTCTAGTCCTTCGCTAGCTTCTTAGCTATCCCCTTTAGCTCGCTCCCCTTACCGACTATAGTTAGGACATAGTAGCTCGCTACTCTATATACTACTACGCTCCTTATATACTTTGTATATACCTCCTAGGCCTTTACAAGGCTTAGGCCCTACGTCTTCGCCGCGATCCTCGTTAGCGCGAACTCCTAGGTAGCGAGCTTCTTCTTAACCACGCCACAGTACGCTTACTATAAGAGCTTCTAGTCTAGCTAGACCCTAAGGAACCTAGCGGACTTAACTAGTCTAATATCTATATACCTACCTCTATCTAGGAGGGCGAGCTTAGCTAGGTCTAGCTACTGCCTTTAGTTCTTGTTAAAGTAGATTAGTTCGTACTTCTACGCTACGAACGCTATTCCCTACGTTCCCGCCTACTTCAAGCAGGTTCTCTACGCTCGCTCGAGTTAGCGGATATTTACCTTAGCTAACTTTCCAAACACTAGTAGGTTCGTGTTATTAGCGAAGCCCGCTATACTAAGGTATAGGTACTCTCTCCTTAGGTCCTTATATAGTAATATAATATATAAGATAAATAGGATAGGTAATAGGGGGGACCTCTAGGGTACCCCCGCTATAACTAGGATATTATCTATTGCCTTCCTGTCGAAGTAGAGGATCGCGACCCTGTCCGTCAGCTATTCCTATACCTAGAGTACTATCTACTTTAGGTAGCTAAGCTCCTAGAGCGTAGCTAGTAGTCTGACGTAATTGACTATATTAAAGGCTCTAGCGATATCTAGTTGTAGGAGGGATACTAAGGCGCCTTAGCGCTATACCTCCTGGACCTAGGCCACGACTAGTCGGACCGCTAGCTCGGTCGATCTACTCGCCCGGTTACCTATCTACTCGGTAGGGAGCAGCCCGTAGACCTCTGCCGCCGCTATGATCCTTCTCGCCACCACTGCCTCGATCACCTTCCCTACGGTCGGGAGCAGCGTAATAGGGCGGTAACCTCCTAGGGTGCGGTATGTGTCGGGTGTCTTTCCTAGCTTCCGCAGGACCACTGTCTTGGCTCTCTTGAACGCGGCTAGGAACCATGCTAGCTGCAGGCACCTCGTGGTCAGGGCCGCGAGGATCTGGCTTAGCGGTCGGCCGCACGCCTTCAGGAATCCCATCGGGAGCATGTCTGTAGTGCTAGATATAGCGAAGGTACTAGCAAGGTAAGTGCAAGACCGGTACAAGATCAACGCGAACGCTAAACGTAGCGACGCCCCGGTCTATAGAATCGGCGACAAGGTAATGCTTAATATATAGTATTATAAGATAGGGCGCCTGACGAAGAAGCTCGAACCGCGCTAGGAAGGACTATTCGAAGTTACTAAAGCAGCGTTATACGTAGTAACGCTATACCTCCTAGCGAATATAAAGATATTCGACACGTTCTACATATTACTAGTTCGGCTATAGCGTAGTAAGCAGGGAATCCTAGGGTAAGCTAACGTATAGAGAGATATAAGGGCAAACTATAGTAGGGAAGTAAGGCGCTAAGATAATAGCCTCGAAGTAGTTAAATAGAGGTTTGAAGAGATTCGAGACTTTAGGAAAGTAGACAATAGGAGGTGGCAATACCTAGTTAAATAGGAAGGCTATAACCGGCCGATATAGTAGCTAGCAACGGATCTACGCGGCTACGATAATACGATTTAGAAGTTCTACGATACTAATCTAAGTAAGCTAGGGCCCCTAGCGTAGGTGCTGAGGAGGAACTGAAGCTACGATTCGAACCGTAGGCTTGATTTAAAGCGGAGGCTTATTTTGAGGGAGGGTAGTGTCACGGGTCTAGCCGTGACATGTGGCCGTATGGCCATTGTGGAGCGGTTGTGCGATGTAGGGCCTATAGAGCCTGCAGTGCATGTGGAGCCCGCCGTAGGGCATATCCCCGGCGGGCTACACCTACGATCTTGAGTTCCTCGTACAACCACATCGAATATATACGTACCCTAACATTGGGCATTTACTACCTGTGATAGCGCTATAGTACGCTTACTATAAGAGCTTCTAGTCTAGCTAGACCCTAAGGAACCTAGCGGACTTAACTAGTTTAATATCTATATACCTACCTCTATCTAGGAGGGCGAGCTTAGCTAGGTCTAGCTACTATCTTCGGTTCTCATTAAAGTAGATTAGTTTATACTTCTACGCTATAAACGCTATTCCCTACGTTCCCGCCTACTTTAGGTAGGATCCCTACGCTCGCTTAAGTTAGCGGACGTTTACCTCGGCTAACTTTCTAAATACTAGTAGGTTTGTATCGTTAGCGAAGCCCGCTATACTAAGGTGTAGGTACTCTCTCCTTAGGTCCTTATATAGTAATATAATATATAAGATAAGCAGCGGGGACATCGGCCTCCAGGAGTACCTAAACAGGGTGAACGTCCCAGAGATCACTACGCCATACTGCAAGTGCGGCGAGGGCAAAGAAACGATCGAACACCTAGTAGTATAGTACAAAGATCCACCGAAGTACAGAACCTAGGAAGAGTTACAAATACGGTTACAACGGGATCTGCAGCTCGTCTTACGACGAGCTATACAGCCGTACAAGAGCTTAGCAAAGGTAGTTATTAGCTAGTTGATAGATTCGGGGCGCCTGACGGAGTATAGCGTAGCTCGCAGGCTACAACTAGAAGCTACGATAGCCGCGAAAGCGGCTAAGAGTAGCGGAGAGGGTGCGGGAAGTGCCGAATCGAGCCGCTAAGGGAGACAGGGGCTACCTTTTACACGTAGTTCGATGGATTCAAAGCGCTGAAGCAGAAGCGTAGGTAGGGGTTTTTACCCGGCCCTCTGTTCAGGGGGTACGGTTTCCTTTGTATATAAACCAGTAGCAGGACCGGCGCGCCGTAAGGTATATCGGAGTACGAATAAATAATAATATATAAGATAAATAGGATAGGTAATAGGGGGGACCCCTAGGGTACCCTCGCTATAACTAGGATATTATCTATTGCCTTCCTAAAGTAGAGGATTATAACCTTATCTGTTAGCTATTCCTATACCTAGAGTACTATCTACTTTAGGTAGCTAAGCTCCTAGAGTATAGCTAGTAGCCTAATATAGTTAACTATATCGAAGGCTCTAGCAATATCTAGTTATAGGAGGGATACTAAGGCGCCTTAGTACTATACCTCCTAGACCTAGGCTATAACTAGTTAGACCGCTAGCTTAGTCGATCTACTTGCCTAGTTACCTATCTACTTAGTAGGGAGTAGCCTATAGACCTCCGCCGCTACTATAATCCTTCTTACTACTACTACCTTAATTACCTTCCCTATAGTTAGGAGTAGCGTAATAAGGTAGTAACCTCCTAGGGTATAGTATATATTATTTATTCGTACTCTAATATACTTTATAGCGCGCTAGTCCTGCTACTAGTTTATATATAAAGGAAACTATACCCCCTGAACAGGGGGCCGGGTAAAAACCCCTGCCTACGCTTCTGCTTCTACGCTTTAAATCTATCGAACTACGTATAAAAGGTAGCCCCTATCTCCCTTAGCGGCTCGATTTGGCACTTCCTATACCCTCTCCGCTACTCTTAGCCGCTTTCGCGGCTATCGTAGCTTCTAGTTATAGCCTACGAGCTACGCTATACTCCGTTAGGCACCCCGAATCTATTAACTAGCTAATAACTACCTTTACTAAGCTCTTATACGGCTATATAGCTCGTTGTAAGACAAGCTATAGATCCTGTTGTAACTATATTTGTAACTCTTCCTAGGTTCTATACTTCGGTGGATCTTTATACTATACTACTAGGTGTTTGATCGTTTCTTTACCCTCGCTATACTCATAGTATAGCGTAGTGATCTCTAGGACGTTTACCCTATTTAGGTACTCCTAGAGGCCGATGTCCCTACTACGCGCCTAGGTAAGTAGGGAGCTCTAAGCCTTGCTTAGACCCTTGTGTCTTTTAAGGGCAAGGTCTATAAATAGTTATATCGGGGGGTCCTTATCTACTAAGCGGTACGTAGGTCTTCTTGCTCTTGTTACAAGCGCGGCGCGCCTCTCCCGGGCCGCTATCTCGCGCTCCTACTAGGCGAGTTCTACTACTCTATCTATATTAAAGGTCTTGTTCTTTAGCTTCCCTATCTTCTACTTTTACTTAGCCTACTTGTTTACTATAGCTACTACTCTCTTAACTACTATTAGCCCCTATAGGCCTAGCCTAGGCTTCCTCCTTTATATCCTCCCGCTCCTTTTCTAGAACCTCCTAAATAGCTTAGTATACGCCTCCTAGATTAAGCTCGCTACTATAACTAGGGGGCGCCCTAGTCCCTCCCCTAACTAGAGGAGTAGTTTGTATATCCTAGCTTCGAAGTTAGCTAGCTACTTGTTTAGGTAAAGGTCTACTAGTAGGACCTAGGCCTCTGTCTCTAGGTACCTAATTAGCGTAGTTCTATAGCCTCCTACTACTACGCGGAGGCCCTTGCTCTAGTCCTTCGCTAGCTTCTTAGCTATCCCCTTTAGCTTACTCCCTTTACTAACTATAGTTAGGACGTAGTAGCTTGCTACTCTATATACTACTACGTTCCTTATATACTTTATATATACCTTATAGGCCTTTGTAAGGCTTAGGCCCTACGTCTTCGCCGCGATCCTCGTTAGCGCGAACTCCTAGGTAGCGAGCTTCTTCTTAACTACGCTATAGTACGCTTACTATAAGAGCTTCTAGTCTAGCTAGACCCTAAGGAACCTAGTGGACTTAACTAGTTTAATATCTATATACCTACTTCTATCTAGAAGGGCAAGCTTAGCTAGGTCTAGCTACTACCTTTGGTTCTTATTAAAGTAGATTAGTTTGTACTTCTATACTACGAACGCTATTCCCTACGTTCCTACCTACTTTAAGCAGGTTCCCTACGCTCGCTTAAGTTAGCGGATGTTTACCTTAGCCGACTTTCTAAACACTAGTAGGTTTATATTGTCAGTAAAGCCTACTATACTAAGGTGTAGGTACTTTCTCCTTAGGTCCTTATATAGTAATACAATATATAAGATAAATAGGATAAGTAATAGGGGGGACCCCTAAGGTACCCTCGCTATAACTAGGATATTATCTATTACCTTCCTATTAAAGTAGAGGATTGTAACCTTATCTATTAGCTATTCCTATACCTAGAGTACTATCTACTTTAAGTAGCTAAGCTCCTAGAGTATAGCTAGTAGTCTAACGTAGTTAACTATATCGAAGGCTCTAGCGATATCTAGTTATAGGAGGGATACTAAGGCGCTTTAGCGCTATACCTTCTAGACCTAGGCTATAACTAGTTAAACCGCTAGCTCGGTCGATCTACTCGCCTAGTTACCTATCTACTTAGTAAGGAGCAGCCTATAGACCTCCGCCGCCGCTATAATCCTTCTCGCTACTACTACCTCGATCACCTTCCCTATAGTTAGGAGCAGCGCAATAGGGCGGTACCCTCCTAGGGTATAGTATATATCGGGTGTCTTTCCTAGCTTCTATAGGACTACTATCTTAGCTCTTTTAAACGTAGCTAGGAACTATACTAGCTATAGGCACCTTGTAGTTAGGGCCGCGAGGATCTAGCTTAGTAGTTGGCCGTACGCCTTTAGGAATCCTATTGGGAGTATATCCTCCCTTAGGGCCTTCTATAGGCTCGCTTTATCCTATACTGCTTCTATCGCTAGGAAGCTTATAAGCTCCTAGACCTTAAACCCCTATTCCTACTCCTCCTTAAGGTCTAGGTCCTAGATATCGCTAAGGTCCGCCCCTAGGCTTAGGAAGAACTTCTTCGTAAGCGCCTCCGCCTTGTTCTAGTACGTCGTTAGATCTAGGTTACTATCTAGGCCCTTTAGAGCCGGGAGTTTCGGTAGCTTAAGGGGGAGGAAGCTTCTAAGCCTTGCTTATCGCTCGAGCTACTATAGGGTCTCCTCCCTAGCTTCCTTGATCGTCTTCCTCTAGGAGCGCCTCTTTTCTTCTACTATTTCCGTTACTAGCTCTCTTTACTTCTCGTTAAGCTTCTCCTTATAGAACTATATAAAGGTCCTCTAGAGCTCCCTCTCTACTTCCTTCGCCGCCTTCGACGCCTCCTCTACCTTACCCGTCTACTATAGGGAGCTCCTCCCCTTTAATTCCTTTCTCCTAGAGGCTATTACGTAGGCGATAGCTATTAGCTCCGTAGCTAGCTCTTCGAACACCTCCTCTAGCCCCTTTCTCGTTTTAATCCTTACCTTTAGCCCCTCTAGTCCTCTATCGTCGAGCCGTATCCTTAGTAGCAAGTACGCTACCTCTACCTTTATTAGCTTCTCCGAGACCTTCTTCTAGTTCTACCCTTCTAGCGCCTTCCCCCTTAGGAATAGGCCGTCGAGCTTCACTTCGAGCATCTATAGGTAGTAGTCCGACCCTCCTTTAATCTTCTTCCCTAAATACGTTGTCGTTAGGTCTATTAAGGCCTAGATATAGTCGATTGTTAACGTCTTACCCCTTTGCTCTCCTATAGGGGTTCTTATAACTATACCCTATAGGGTTTATAGGCTTAGGTCCTACTTATAAGCTAGCTCGAGGAGCTCTTTAGACTTCCTTTTATATCGCCCGAACTTATCCTAGACTAGGTTCTAGAGGTTAAAGTCTCCCGCTAGGATTATAGCGTAGGCCAGGCCCCGATAGGCTAGGAGGCTCTTTAGGATAGTCTTATCTACCGTATAGTTATTATATACTAACTAGAGCTCTAGACCCCTCCTCCCTAGCTCTAGGAACTATACCCTATACTACTACGCGCTCGCCTTATATTCCTACTATCCAATGTTAAACTTCTTATATACGTATATCGCCGCTTTTCCCTATTGTATATAAACCAGGTAGTACCGTAAGCTCCAGGGGCAGTAGGCTACCCCCTGCTTGCTAAGCTATAGTTCCTAGACCGCGATTATATCGAACTCCGCCTCCTCTAGTAGAATCTCTATATTCTGCTTCACGCCTCTAGTGTTCCAGAGTATAGTTTTAAAGATCATCCTCTCCGCTAGCCATGCCTTCGTCCTCCGGCTCGTTTTGGGTCGGGGGGATGGTTGCCGCTGCTAGTAGACCCTGGGGCTAGGTGTTCTGTGTGCTCAGGACACTGGTAGCCTATGTGTCAGGCACTTCCTGGGCGCTTGGGGGTTCCGCCTGGGATCCTCGGGATCCCCGGCGCCATTGAGGGTATAGTATATATCAGGTGTCTTTCCTAGCTTTTATAGGACTACCGTTTTAGCTCTTTTAAACGTAGCTAGGAACTACGCTAGCTATAGGCACCTTGTGGTTAGGGCCGTAAGGATCTAGCTTAGCTGTTAGCTATATACTTTAAGGAATCCTATTAGGAGTATACCCTCCCCTAGGGCCTTCTATAGGCTCGCTTTATCCTATACCGCTTCTATTGCTAGGAAGCTTATAAGCTCCTAGACCTTAAACCCCTACTTCTACTCCTCTTTAAGGTCTAGGTCCTAGATATTACTAAGGTCTACCCCTAGGCTTAGGAAGAACTTCTTTATAAGCGTTTCTACCTTATTCTAGTATATCGTTAGATCTAGGCTACTATCTAGGCCATTTAGGGCTAGGAGTTTCGGTAGCTTAGGGGGGAGGAAGCTCCTAAGCCTTATCTATCGCTCGAGCTACTATAGGGTCTCCTCCCTAGCTTCTTTAATCGTCTTCCTCTAGGAGCGCCTCTATTCCTCTGCTATTTCTATTGCTAGCTCTCTTTACTTCTTATTAAGCTTCTCCTTATAGAACTATATAAAGGTCCTCAAAGGACTATATATAGAAAGTGAACTTTCTTCGCAAACAGGCCCGCACCAACTGGTGCAGCAGCGCGCCAAAACGGCCGAAACCTACATCGCTAGAAAGCTCCCGACAAGCTCTATCTAGCTATACCGGGTGCATCTACACGCGAGACGCTACGCAGGTACTATAGGCGTAGGAAGATAGGGAAAACGATCTACGTACAGCTCCTAGAAATCTTCTTCTATACCACCTAGACCTATAACCTAGATCTATAGCGGATCTACCTAGCGCCGGCCCTAATAGCTTAACGTATCCCATACCCTTGTCGGTCACACACCTAGTTCGGCCATACCAAAATCGCATACAAAACCTACGAAAACAGGTCCATCATAACGTCAATTCAGGCGCAAGATACAAGATAAATATTACATTCGAATAGTAGCATTATAGAGAGTAACTACAATATATCCCATTTTAACCTATTCTAGTACCTCCTCAGCCCACCAGAGTCCCTCTCCCCCTTAAGGCCTATAATATAGCGCCCTCCTCCCCTGAAATATAGCGGGTTCGACGGTCGGGTCTCGAATAATCGGCGTAGCGCGGTGGTCTCGGTTCAGGTTCGTTCCTCTTGTCGGTATTTGTGATCGTGGTGTTGAGGAGAGTCGAAAGTGTGCCGAAAAAGTGTGTTTGGAGGAAAATTGTAAGAGTTCTGTTGCCGTAGGAAACTTGTTGAGATCATTGAAATTGGTGGAAATTGAGGCTGGCCGAACTAGGTGTGTGACCGACAAGGGTAGGGGATACGTTATACTAGACCTAGTATAGAGGTCGATAGCGACCTCCCCCCCCCTGCCCCTGCTACTAGGAGTACCCTACCTGCCCTAAGAGGCCTATCCGAGTCCCGGTACAACGGACCCGAACCCCCCTATAGAGCGCCCCTAAGTGGCCCCTATAACTACTAGCAGACCTACCGCTAACCCTCCCGTTAATACTAATAGCAGTAGCACTAACCTCCCCCCTACTAGGAATAACGCGGATTAGGCGATATTAAGGCTATACTTAATAGTATAGTCGCCCTAGTTAGCCTAAACAAGAAGAACATCGCCTAGGGAATAGCAAGAGAGATCCTAGCCTAGGTATAGAGCGCTATTAACTAGCTATAGAGCGCTAAAGGAGGCCTAGAAGGCCTTAACTATATAACTATAAGGAAGATTGTCGCTAAGGAGGTATAGGCTACGCTTATAAGCGCCCTAGCCGCTACGAGCGTAGGACAGGGTCCTAACTGCTCCTAGGTAACGATCGCGGCAGGAGCCCTAGCGCCCTAAGCGTAACCTATAAAGGCAATCCCCCGAAGGATTACTAAGGAAATCCTTATCTAAGGTAACGGCCTACTAGCTAACCTTATAAAGAGAACCCCCCTAGAGATTAACTAGGCGATTAATAACTAGTCTATATAGAAGGGAGTAGTTACTATAAGGAAGCTCTCTAGTAAGGACACTATTATTACCTTTAGGGATAAAGCAGCGAAGGAATAGTATACTAAGAATAACTAGTAGATCTACTAAGCGTTTAGGAAGTAGGCGAAGGAAGCCTATAGGACCTTTATAGTGCTCCTAAAGGGTCTAATAAGGTTAGAGATCTAGGGAGTTACTAAAGCGGAGTTTACCTAGGGACTAGATTTCTATATAGTAAATATAGTTAAGTTTAGGATCCCTAGTAAGCTAGAGCTTATAAGAGCGATAGTACTAGTAACCTTTAAAAGCTAAGATAAGGTAAGAGTAGTATATAACTTTAGAGTTATCTAGGACGCTTAAGTACTAGACTACGAACTGTACTAGGTAGCGCTTAAGCTAAAGTAGTACTTTAAGTACTAGAAGTAGGGATATATCTAGAGGTACTACCTAAAGGAACCTCTATATAGAAGATATAGGGTAAGGGCCTATAAAGTAGGAGGAAAGGAAGGGGAGGCCTAGTACCTTACTTACAAGGGCTACCTCCCGCTAAGGTACCTAGCGTATAGCAGAAAGTACACTAGGTGGTCGAAGGAGTATAGGGAGAGGGTAAGAGCGTAGGAGGGGGCTAAAGAAGCGTACTAGTATAGGCCTAGAACATTCGAACCTATTAGACCAGAGCCTACAAAGCTACTGTTCGCGTTTATACGCTAAGGCGTAGAGGAGAAGGATAGGGAGGGGTACTAGAGGGTCGGAGCGAAGAGACCTAGGTTCCTAATACTAAAAGGCCGCCCTACTATAGTAAGTAAGGATATATTATAGAGCTAACTATAGTTTAGCCTAGCTATAGCCCTATTTGCGTTAGGACCGCCGCTACTATAGCAATAGCGCTAGGGATCCTAAGGATCCTAGGCGGAACCCCTAAGCACCTAGGAAGTACCTAATATATAGGCTACTAGTATCCTAAGTATATAGAATACCTAGCCCTAGGGCCTACTAGTAGCTATAACTATCCCCCTAATCTAAAACGAGCTAGAGGATAAAGGTATATCTAATAGAGAGGATAATCTTTAAAACTATACTTTAGAATACTAGAGGTGTAAAGTAGAATATAGAGATTCTACTAGAGGAGGCGGAGTTCGATATAATCGTAGTCTAGGAACTATAGCTTAGTAAGTAGGGGGTAGCCTACTACCCCTAGAGCTTACGGTACTACCTAGTTTATACATAATAGGGAAAAGCGGCGATATATATATATAAGAAGTTTAATATTAGATAGTAGGAATATAAGGCAAGAGCGTAGTAATATAGGGTATAGTTCCTAGAGCTAGGGAGAAGGGGTCTAAAGCTCTAGTTAGTATATAATAACTATATAGTAGATAAGACTATCCTAAAGAGCCTTCTAGCCTATTAGGGCCTAGCCTACGCTATAATCCTAGCGGGAGACTTTAACCTTTAGAACCTAGTCTAGGACAAGTTTAGGCAATATAAAAGGAAGTCTAAGGAGCTCCTTAAGTTAGCTTATAAGTAGGACCTAAGCCTATAAACCCTATAGGGTATAGTTATATAAACCCCTATAGGAGAGTAAAAGGGTAAGACATTAATAATTAACTATATCTAGGCTTTAATAGACCTAACAATAACGTATTTAGGAAAGAAGATTAGGGGAGGGTCGGACTACTATCTATAGGTACTTAAAGTAAAGCTTAATACCCTATTCCTAAAGGGGAAGGTACTAGAAGAGTAGAACTAGAAGAAGGTTTTAAAGAAGCTAATAAAGGCGGAGGTAGCGTACTTACTACTAAGGATATAGCTTAACGACAGAGGACCGGAGGGACTAAAAGCAAGGATTAAAATAAGAAAAAGGCTAGAGAAGGTGTTTAAAGAGCTATATCACGGGTGGTAAATGCCCAATGTTGGGGTACATATATATTCGATATGGTTGTACGAGGAACTCAAGATAGTAGGTGTGGCCCGCCGGGGATATGCCCTGCGGCGGGCTCCACATACGCTACAGGCTCTGCAGGCCCCACATCGCACAACCGCTCCACAATGGCCATACGGCCATATATCACGGCTAGACCCATGACACTACCCTCCCTCAAAACAAGCCTCCTTTTCAAATCAGGCCTACGGTTCGAACGCTCGAATCGTAGCTTCAGTTCCTTCTTAGCACCTACGCTAGGGGCCCTGGCTTGTTCGGATTAGCATCGTGGAACTTCCAAATAGCATCATCGTAGCCGCGTAGATCCGTTGCTAGCTACTAAGTCGGCTAGGCGTAGCCCTCCTACTTAACTAGGTATTGCTACCTCCCGTTCTCTACCTTCCTAAAGTCTCGAATCTCTTTAAACCTCTATTCAACTACTTCGACGCTATTATCTTAGCGCCTTACCTCCCTACTACAGTTCGCTTGTATATCTCTCTACGTGTTAGCTTACCCTAGGATTCCCTGCTCGCCCCGATATAGCCGAACTAGTAATACGTAGAACGTATCGAATATCTTTATATTCGCTAGGAGGCGTAGCGTTACCGTATGTAACGCCGCTTTAGTAACTTCGAATAGTCCCTCCTAGCGTAGTTCGAGCTTCTTCGTCGGGCGCCCCGTCTTATAATACTATATATTAAGCATTACCTTATTGCCGATTCTATAGACTAGGGCGTTACTACGTTTAGCGTTCGCGTTAATCTTATAATAGTCCTACGCTTACCTTGCTAGTGCCTTCGCTATATCTAGTACTACTTTAAAGCGTGTAGATATCTCTATCGCCTAGAAAAACTCCCTCTTCTAAGCTTCCGAGAGTTCTAGTAGATATAGCCTGCTTAGCTCTACGCCTATTTGTAGGTAGAAACCGTAGTTCGCGAAGAAGGGTAATACTCCCGTTGTCTCTAACGATATATTGTTCCCTACAAACTCTACAAGCAGTACCTAATCCGCCTAGTCATCCTGTACCTAGTTGACGAAAAGGCGTAAATACTATTCTAACTTTACGTTAATCCGTTTAGTCTAGCTATTCGTTTGTAGGTAGAACGCTAATAATAGCTTTAGAGTTACTGCTAATTGTAATAACAACGTTCTCTAGAACGTCGAAACGAACTACATGCCTCTATCTAATATAATCGTCTTAGGTAGGCTATAAAGGCTATAGACCCGTTCTACAAATCGGTCCGTTAACTTATCCACTTCTAAGGTCTCTATTGGAATAAAGTAGCGTATTTTCGTTAGTTGGTCTACTACTACTATAATATAGTTAAAGGTTCGGTTTCTCCTTATATATTTTATTTATTCGTACACCGATATGCCTTACGGCGCGCCGGTCCTTCTACTGGTTTGTTTAGTATAGGAAACCGTACCCTCGCTAGGCCGGATGAAAACCTCCACTCTTCGATTTGATCTCCCCGCTTCTGTTTCCTTTATACTATATAATGCCCTAGCCTTCTCTAACCCTACCTGCCCCCTTTGTTAGATGTGATTGGTTCTAGGGTAGCTAACAATCTCCTCCTTCTTCCGCTCTTCGTTCAAGTCCAGTTTCTTCTAGGGGGGGCCCCTAGTAGTATTTTGTTAGGCAGTTCAGCTTCTACCCTAGGTAGTTTACCAGTCCCTAGCTACTATAGCTAGATTGTTTTTATCCTGCGGCGAGCAACATAGGGTTCTTGCTAATCGGTGTATAACGTAGGGGCCTAGATCCTAGTCTCTAAGACGACGGCTATTCCTCGGGTTTTCCTTCTTTAGTTAGTGTAACTCTCGTCGGAATTTGCAGGGGACTAATCCTGAAAAACCGAAAAGAGGGTGAGGGAGGCCGGATTCGAACCGACAGCCTTGCGGCTTCTAGGTGCAACACACTCCAATTACACCACTCCCCCTTTCTCCTTATAAATAGCGGTAGTAGTGTAATATAATCTACCGATATATCCCGCTATAGCGAGAGTAGCACTAGCAGCGGCTTCAGAAAGCCCGTTAGTAGCGCCCTTAGCGTTTTCGTCTTGTTATATAGCAAGCAGGCGTTGTAGTAATCGCGAATAGTGCTAGTTATCCCGGTCTACTAGTATATAGTCTTGGTTCTTCCTAGGTAGCCCCTAGGTCCCGATACGTAGGTTCGGTAAATTAGTTGCAGTTGTATCTCGTCGTCGTCTAGGTCGATAAGCATTCTCCTACGGTAATATACCTTACCTACAATAGCATAGTACTCCGCGTATAGTACTTTGAGCCTCGTTTTAATATCCTTTGGCCAAGCTCTGGTCCTAGGGTCTGCTAGCGCCCTAAGCGTTACCTTTAGCAGATCCGAGCTCGTGTACATTTCGTTTAGCAGATTGTCGATATATCTTAATAGGTCCAACTAGTTAACTGTAATCGCCTCGTTATATAGTTTTAGCAGTTCAAATATCTCTAGATCGAACCGGTCGGGGTCGATTAGTAGCCTCTTATAGTTCTAGAGTCAGTTATCCTCTATACCCTATAGTATATATTCTAGCTTACGGCTTAGCGTATCTAGCATCGCGTTTGCTAATCCTAGCCGGTAGATAATACAGAAGTTAAATCGTAATAGGAATTCGGACTACCGTATATACCTTAGGGACAGTTGCTTCGTCGTTGCGAAGGTCTAAAGGTTCTTATAGTCCGTAATAATGTCAACCCAGCTGTTTGCTCCCTCTAGTTCTGGTCGCTATTCCTCTAGTACCTTGATCACCGCTAATAGCTCCTTGTTATAGATATCGTAATTGCATTCCTATACCAAGTACTTCGCACTAAAGTAGGCTACTAGGTGCTAGTCGCCGTTATCGTCTTGCTACAGTAGCGTTCCGCCTACTAACTAGTCTAAAGCGTTAGTTTCAACGACTATAGGCTTGTCCTAGTTGTAGATCCTTAACGCTAATACCGTTAAGAAGTACGTTTTTAGTTATTCAAAAGCTAGATAGTATAGTCTGCTCTATTCCTAGCTTATTATCTTCTTTGTAAGGTTATAAAGTAGCTATACTACTCCTAAGAAGTTCTTAATAAATCGTTAGTAGAAGTTCGCGAAGCCTAAGAACCGTTATAGCTACCGCCTCGTTATTAGCAGTTCCTAGGATACAATAGCTACTACCTTCTCTTTGTCTATATCGATACCGCCTAGCGTAATAATCAGGCCTAGGTATTTCGTTCTTATAGTATAGAATTCGCACTTGTTAATATCGACCTAGAGCCCTACCTAGTGCAGTCTCTTTAGCACCTCCTTTACTTGCTTAACATAGTCTGCTATATTCGTAGAGTAGATTAGTATATTGTCTAGGTACGCTATAGCGTATACGTCTAGTATATCGTATAGCGTATTATTAATATAGTACTAAAACGTAGCGGGCGCTCCCTATAGCCCGAACGGCGTAACTAGCGATTCGTAAAGGCCGAATCGTATTATAAACGCTATTAACTATTCGTAGCCTTCCGCTACTCGGACTCTATTAAACGCCGCGATAACATCTAGCTTTGTAAAGATCCGCGCTCTATAGATAGAATCGAGTGTTTCCTTAATTAGTAGTATTAGATATCGACTCTTTATCGAAACGTTATTTAGACCTTAGAAGTTAGCGTAAATCCGCACTCTACCTCCTAGCTTTTAGGCGAGTAGTAGAGGCGCTCCCGTACTCGATTTCGATAGTTGGATAAAGCCTTTCGTTAGGTAGTTATCTAGCTAGCGCTTAACTATACGTAGCTCTATTAGTAAGAACGGTCTGTTCCTTAAGAATAGTAGCTTGCTTCCTAGTATTAGCTTGATTTTATAGTTATATAATCTATATAGTAGTAGCGTATCCGCCTCCTAAGGAAGAAAAGTCTCGAACGTATCGCAATACTCCGCTAGTAGGCGTTTCAAGATATCCGCTACTATTAGCTAGGGTTTGTTACTCTTCTCGAAGAATTTCTAAGTATCCTCCTCTATAATCCTATAAATCGTCTTTACGTTACTCTAGAGGGCGTTTACAAACTCGTAGTACCGTTCTAGGAGTGCCGAAGTATAGTCCTCCGGCAAGCCTTTACGGTTTAATATCTGCTTATAAAAGTTATCTAGTAGGGTATAAAGCGTAGCCCTCTCCTTGTCCTTCTTTTTGTTTAGTATTACTTATTCTAGTTAGTTAACCGTTATATATATTACTATTACGCCCTTCTAGTAGTAGAAAAGTATAAAGTTTAGCGCGTTTAGTATCTTAATATCGTTCTTATTAATTACTTCGTTATATAGTAGTAGCTTCGGGAGTCGTTTCGGTAGTAGCGGCGCCTATAGGTACCTACGCCCGTTCACCTTTTTTACTAGTTATAGCCTTCTTATAAGCTTATTTAGAATAACTACCGCTCTTGATCCTAGCGGGGATAAGGTCTACCGCGGTCCGTTCTCGAGCGCTCTCTAATAGCGTTAGAATAGGGATAACCTTCTCTTCCTCTTCTTCTATAGGTTCTCTAGACCCTAGTTATACTCCCTATCCTCTAGTTCCCTTTTATCCGGGACTTCCTTAACCGATGCTTAGTATTTCGTAGTGTTTTTTATAGTTATAGGTTCCACGGTTGTAGGTTCTATAGTTATAGGCTTCGCTTATAGTACTATTAGCTCGGTTATATATCCTAGTAAGTAACGTTACTCTTAGTAACGCTCCCTAAACGTAAGCTTTAGGTC